>CM064542.1:17163445-17500663 GCA_032716605.1 Paralithodes platypus | reverse complement strand
CTTATCCTTTTTTCCGAAACCAACCCCATACTCCACACCTTATCCAGTACTCAGAACATCCCCGTTCTTCTCCCTCCTCCTATCCTCAAAACTGCCCAAGGTTCCAGAAACTCCCACAATTCAGCTGAGGGCTATATCAATGGGGACCCCGTTCTCTCCCATCTCCAGGTAGATATTTTCCCCAAACACAAAGAGTCGCATACGCACCAGCAGAAGTTGATTCTAATGGTCCACAGGAACCGGAAGTCCTGCCCGACCTCCTTTAGTAATGGAAGACCTCAAGTTGCAAGATTTTGAGAATTAACAATACAGTTTATTTTATTTTGTTTTCTATGTGCATAAAGGAGACAAAAGGCAAAGCTACCTGTAACAAGTGCCCCCAAAGGTTAAAAGAGTGATTGAGAGCCACAATCAAGGTAATTTACCTGTGTTGGAAAGAAGTGTGTTATGCTTTATAAGTGACAAAATTAATAGGAGGAGGTGTTTGTAAGAGTTAGCTCGATTACTCTGTGTAAGTGAGGCACAAATGAAACAGTGGGGGAATCCAAGCAAATAAAATAGGAGTCTTGAGGATTTTTAGTCAATGCTCCGCCACCTCTCCCAGTCACGGGAACAATAGATACTGTTGATAAGCCTCCCATCTGTCACCAGATTAAACTTATCGGTGACAGGGTTAGATTGCTATTAGACACTGTCATGGCTCGACAATGCCTCAGCACCAAATTGTTTATATATATCAACATAGCCCTAATAGGCGCAGGTAGCACACAACCAATGTGAAACGGCACTCCCAATAAACATGACCACCCCAAACATCAAGAATACCTCGCACCCATTCATCTTGATTGACTCACCCTGCCAGACATACGATGATTACTTGGGGTTCGACCTACTGCAAAGTCCTGGGCACCCAAATCAATTGCAAAGTGTCAACTCCAGTTTCAAACTCCAAAACTTTCTGTTTCCTCCCATCCCCTTCTCGCTCAAGCCACGATGCGTAAATCAGTATCGATACCCCCTCCACCATCAAGCTTATGTACAGATACAATGCCCTACAGATGAGCCTTAAATGTTCTTCCCCCACCCAGCACAACCGGCCACACCTCACTGCTTACTCTTAACTGCCTTCTTACCTGCCCACATAGACTCTATTCATGTTGGTAACATTGCAGAGCATCCAGTAACCCACCCCAAATTTTGGGGTCTCATCGTCAGACACCTCGAAACCTTCAACGAAATTCACCCCAAACCACCCCGACAGTATGATGGCACCCCAACTCCAAGAGATACGCGAGCGAGCAACTCGATGGAAAAAAGAAAAACTTTAAGCTCCTCTTCCTGTCCTTTCAAGAATTTTTCCTCAGACCCCAGTTGATATAGGATTTACAAATATGTTGGAACACCACATAAATACCCAAGGCTCACCTATCCGCCAACAATCAATAAGGATAACACTATCTAATGCCAGGAAGAGGAAAATCAAATATAAAGTATGCTCAATGCCGGAATCGTGACTCTCTCTGGCAGCCCGTGGTCACCCACAGTAGTTTTAGAAAAGATAAAAGATTGATCTCTACGTTTCTGTGTAGATTATCGACAGTTTAATGACATCACCATAAAAGATGCCACCCCCTCCCACTTATCGATGAATGATTACGCTCCCTGTACGGTGCTAAACTATTTTCCACACTCGACCTGCAATTAGAACATTGTCAGGATCCATTCCACAAAGCCCATTGACAGAAAACCACGTTCTCCACAAGCAGCGGGCGCCACTACGACTTCATCGTATTTCCGTTCAATCTTTGCAACGGACCAGCCACCTACTCCCAACTCTAGGATGTAGTCTTCCGGGGCCTCCCATGGGAAATTTGCTTTGCTTATTTAAATGATGTCATAGTTTTTGCTCGGATGTGGAAGTATTAACTAAGGTAGTCTCACGCATTCGTACAGCAGGATTAAATCTCAAACCCTCAAAGTGTACCCTGACCAGTACAGGTCATCATTCTTCTATCTCGGGCACATAATTTCAGAAACCGGAAACTCACCTGATCCTACCAATTTAGACTCCATCAGAACAATCCAGCCACCGAAGGATGTAAAAGGATAGGGAATCCTCCTCGGGTTAGCCTTCTACTACCGTAGGTTCGTGAAAAAGTTCTCTCCCATCGCCTAACCTCTCAACGACCTTACTAAGACCATTCCGTTGGACACCCGACAGCTTAAGAGCATTTAATAAACACAAAGGTTGAATTTTCTTCTACCCCAGTTGTCGTATTCCCAGACTATTCCCAACCGTTCAGGCTGCACACCGGTCACGTTCTAAAACGCATACACTCCATAACGGTCACAACCCCAAATCGCCACTCTTCAAAGGCCATACACCTTAACGGTCACAAACAAAATGGCTACACTCCTTAACGGCCACACTCTAAAACAATCACACTCTTTAACGACGACAATCAAAGTGGCCACAATTCTCAGTGACCAAAATTGCCACACTCAAAACAGCTACAACCAAATTGGCCAAACTCCTTAACCCAAGAACAGCGATAGGCCTCACTGAAGGGTCACCATAGCGAACGTGAGAGGCCTCACGGATGCATGACCATAAAAATCCCTTCAAAAACACCCCAGGGGCTCTAAAAACAAAGGAATATGTCATTAGGTGATATAATTCCTTGCTAGTATTTTCTACCACTCATCCATATGTTTCTCACCCTCCCTTCTCCCCCCTTTTTCCCCCTCTCCTCAATTATCACCTATTTTACCTATTTTCATCATTTATCAGTTATTTTTCGCGAGAATTTCTCTCCCGCTGTTACGTAACACGAGGGAGTTACATAAGAGACCTTATATAACACTGAGACTTCACCCGCTAGCTTCAGTATAGCGAGAGAGGTGGAGGAGGGAGGATGTATGTCTCCCCCACCTCCCGCCTGAGGATACGACCGGGCAGCGAATATTTACGTTTTGTTTAGCACCCAAATGCTTTCCCCACTTATTTTATCACTTTTCAAGGTTATCACTCTTCATATATGTAAAATAAAAGCACATTGACACAAAATAATGCTTTATATCGTAAATATATTGAATTATGTCAGAATCCAAGACTAGATTTTTTTTGTTTTAAAGGTTAATGGCCTCAACTGAAACGGCCACATATTTCATATTCACTCTTAATCTTTAGCCATAAATATCTACATCTACGCCATAAAATATTTACACAAATGTGTCATAAATATAGATTATCTACATTATATACTTTACGTATAATTAAGTGTTTTCAATATGTAGTAATGTGCAAATTATACAACTTATTAAACAAACATTATCATATTTCTACATCTAGGCCCTAATATAGCTATTCCTAACCCAATAATATATCTACATGAGTGAATCACCTATAAGAACATAAGAACATAAGAAAATGAGAGTCTGCAGAAAGCCGATTGGCCCATGCAAGGCAGATCCCTGTCCCACACAACCCCAGTTCAATTACTAAGCCCAATTATAGGCTCAACACTCTAATACCCTGAGCATCATCTTACCAAAACGGTTAGAGATTAACGTAGTATTATGGGGGTCTGCAGAGCGCTGATTGGCCCAACCCGGCTGATCCCCCTTCACACCCAACCCTTCTCGTCCATATGCTTATCCAATTTTATCTTAAAGCTCCCTACCGTTTTAGACCCCACTATAGCACTTGGTAGTCCATTCCACCCATCTACAACTCTGTTACCAAACCAATATTTGCCTATATCTTTTCTGAAACGAAATTTATCTAATTTGAAACCATTGGTACGAGTTCTTTCGTTATCACTGAGCTTTAGTACATTTGTCATGTCCCCTTTGTTAATCCCACTAACCCACTTGAACACCTCTATCATATCCCCTCTACCTCTGCGTCTCTCTAACGAATGTAAACCTAATTTCTTCAACCTTTCTTCATACGAAAGATTTCTAATATTATGGATCATTTATGTCATTCTACGCTGTACTCTCTCCAATGAATCTATGTCCATTCTGTAATAAGGACACCAAAATTGGACAGCATAATCCATATGGGGTCTCACTAATGACAAGTAAAGTTTTAAGATAACATCAGCAGTTCTGTTACTCACACTCCTAGAGATGAACCCGAGAGTCCTGTTTGCCTTATTACGAACGTTATACACTGTTTTCTAGACTTCAAATCATTGCTAACAAACACACCTAGATCTTTCTCGTAGTCTGAATTTTCTAATTCTAAATTAGCTAGTTTATATTTAACATTTGTTTGCATCTTCCCTATCTTTAATACATTGCATTTGTCAATGTTAAACTTCATCTGCCAATTTACTGACCATTCATGTAAGGTATCTAGATCCCTTTGGAGGCACTCTATATCGCTATCTGAATCAATTGATCTCCCCATTTTAGTATCGTCTGCGAATTTACTTATCCTACTAGTTATACCTAAATCTAGGTCATTTATGTATATAAGAAACAACAGGGGACCTAATACCGATCCCTGGGGGACACCACTTATATGTCAGCTTATTTCTAATCAAACAATGTCTAGGTTACTTTAGGTAGAAAAGTTGTTTTTATTATGTAGTACTGCTCAAAGCATAACATAAAGTACAGTACATTATTTTATTTAGTAATGCTGAAGTAATAACCTAATTATACAAGGACAATGCCATGCAGGCTGAAACGAAAGTCGGAATGATAACAAAATCACAACACTCATGGCCACATTCATACACGAACACAACCAGAAAACAGCCACACTCATAAATGACCACAACCAAAAGAGCTACTCTCCTAAAATTAATGGCCACAGCCAAAATGGCTACAATCAGTTCCTTCTGTAGTTTCTCCATGCCCGATAAGTTAAATGATCTTATAATATCTGACACAGCTCTTGTCATCTATCTATTTCTATCTATTTATCTATTTACTCAGGCCCAATCCCAACTTTTCCTATTTTGTTTATTTTTGTTTTCCCTCTTTTCTTTTTGTTTTCTTTTTTTTGGGGGTGGCCGACTCAAGACAGAGCAAGAACAGGGAAAACAAAAAACACAACAGAAAACAACGACCACACACAGGCAAAACACAAATTCACACACATCTAGGTTACCCAGAAGACCCAGAGACCAGGGTCACCAAGGTCCCTCCAGCACTCCCCCGGCCCCCTACCACTTGTATCCAACACAATACCCTGCTTGCAAAACCGCTTGAACCCCGGACAAGGATGCTTGCAACTTTAATTATTTGTATTATTAATATTCTTCTTCTTCTTCTTCTTATTATTAGGGGTTCGAGCCCTAGCGCTGAACCCCTATTGTAATCATTAAATCTTCTTATTCTTCCAAATTATTTGTCCACGCCGGTTTTTACGCAATAACTCCGGAGCCGCTTGTCGGATCAGGACTATACTTTCACACAAGGTGCTTTTTTATATTGGGCAACTTTTGATATGCTACAAATCCAAAATGGCGCCCAAACAGGTCCGTGGAAGCCGGTTTCCCGATTTTTTTTTAAACGTATATAACGTCTCTCCCACTCATAGGAAATAATTGGGCTTTGGTATATGGACTCCACTACTAATGCTCCACAAATGATATCGAAAAGGTTTTGCTGTGCACGTGGGGTTTTTTTTCGGCAATCTTGATAAAAACTCAAAATACGCTTAAAAATCCATATCTTGAAAACTACGCGGATGATCAAAGCCATGTTTGCGTAGTTGGGTGAAGCTCGCAATTCCAAACGTTTTGGTACCAAAAGAATAATAATTGGTTGAATAGTTTGGCTGCAGCATTGAAAACTGTCTATTCTTAAAATACTTTAACCCTTATTTAGCGGCGAGCAACATAAGTCGAGTTAAATAAAGCTGGACTATGTGGCGGCGCTCGACATAACTCGAGTGGCAATTTCAGCACGTAATGTGGCTGAGAGAGAGAGACAAGTGGTGGCAGGAGACTAGCGAGCGTATGACTGCTCCAGACCACCGCGGCGAACCTACTGACACAAATCTCAGCTCCCTCCTCCCTCTCTCACTCGCTACATACTCAATTATGTACTGAAAGTACCGAATTACCTGCTTTTTGCACTCGCGTTGCACGGTTATTGCAAGAAAACTATCCATCATACAAGGATCGTTATGGTGTCATTCGAAAGCTCTGTTTATGCCCTTTCAGGGATAGGTACTAGTTTTACGTTCTGGGTCTTATTTAGGCATGAAAATGATCACGTAAACAGCCCTATTTTGGCTAAAAACACCCCGCTGTGCGGTACACATAAATAAACCGCATAGGCCGCTCGTAAGGTGTTAAAAACATATTCGGTACCCACACAACGTTTTTAGTCTTCAGTCTAGGCTTCCCCGCATCCCCTAGTTTTGCTTAATATTATTTGATTTCATCATTCAGATCCATCCATGCTTTTAATTTAACTCTATGAAAAAGGTTAGAGTCCCTACATATTTTACCAATTATTTAGCCAACCTACCTATAGGCTACATACCTACCCTACCAAATAATAATGATAATTTACATTTATTTTTGGTGAATAGCAGAGTATTAGCTAAGGTTTTTAACAATTCCTTACTTTGCCAAATGCTTACTTTAATAACAATGATCTGGACCTTCAAAGTTTGACAATTGTCCGTGTGACAATCATTCACTAAGGAATTTGGTACGTGTATAAGAGGAGAGCCCACTCAATGTAATAATTCTGCTCCTACCGCGACGTTGGCGCCTCTAGAGGCCAATAGGTGATAACACATCGATCTAGCCTATTGTTTCCCTCATGATATTGTTCTACAAACTCAGATGATACTCTGAACACCACTTGCACGAATACAGTGTGTGAATGTACGAACAATAAGGAATTCTAAAGAATAAAACGCCTCCCCATTCAGTTAATGCCTGGCAAATTTTGTTTATACCTATTATCCGCTTGGTGGCGCTGGGTGTCGGCAAACTACACTAAGCCTATTGAAGTGGACAATCCTTTCCTAATGCTCCTTTCCTTGCCTTAACCCTGCTATTACGATCTTTATGCTGACATAGACCTTATGTGGCCATAATAATTATAATTTAGGCTTTCAGTTATACTCCATCCTACACTTAACTCACTGCCATAACTTAATATAACCAGTTTGGACAAGTGTAGCTAACATTTGACAATATATAACAAGTTTGGGTTCGAGTTTGCGCAGTAAGAGAGACAGAGAGTGACTGTATTGCTAGATCTGTTTTCAAAAAGCCGCTAGAATATTGTCTCGATATTGAATAAATTAAAAAAATCTCTAGAATTATGCCACAACTTTGGAAGGGTTTTTGTTGGTTTGTTTTGCATGTTTTACAATTTACTATGGTTCTAGATATTTATAGAGTATCCCTGGGAATTATGGGAAAATGTTAGCTAAATTTAAGTATGTAGCGTTTTAAGATGTAGAGTTAAAGTAGTTCTGTTGGCAACACTGAGTCAGACGATAAACAAATAATTGTCGTTTTCGTGTCCTTGAATATTTCGTAAATATTTCACTATTGGATGTAATCATAAACATAAAGCTTATCTTATTAAATTCAGAGACTCCTCATTCGAAGTATATAAAAATATGATGTATGGATTTGATCTCTGTGATAGAAACCTATATACTGTATATTTTATGAAAATACGTAATTGAACCTGTGCCGCTTCCCGAGTTTGTGTTTTTGTTTGTTTAGCAGTTCAGGCCAAGGTGGGAGGAGATAAAACAGAGAGATGACAAGAGGGGTAGGGGCATTATTGGCAGTGCTATTACGTATTATTTGAACATGATATAGGACCATAGGCGGTTGTTCCTTTAACCCTTCCTACCCGGGCTGCCTTAGGTAAGGACAGCGCGGCTGAAGGGCCGCTACCCGGTATGCCTTACCTAAGGCATTTGCTTGAAAGCGTGCTTTGAATTTCGCGCGGACAAATTTTACTTTGCGGGGGCGATCGTAGCGCCACCAAGCCTCAACTACCACGCTTATCAGTTCGTACGTTGCCGCCATTGAGAGCTACAGCAAAAAAATGAATTCCGACGCGTCCGATACTGTGCAATGTCCCGCGCGTCCCAGTGCTACCCCGCTTGCAACATCTACGCCTCTGCCAACCGAGAAGAAAAAGAAATTAAGGAAAGTGAAACGTTTGCTAAGTGACAGTGCAATACAACGTGAACTTTTCAACCCAGATTTGAGCAGTGGTGAAAGCTCTGTGGACAAAAACCTCTATATTCAGAGTAGAAGTGGGAGCGAAATTGACGATTTTGTGGGATTTGGTGCTGATGACAATGTTGATTTATTTGAGGGGGGTGATAGTAGTGATGATCCTGATGTGGAAGTGGTGGAGGAAGGTGCTATTGAAGTACCAAGTGTGCTAGAGCCAACCCCTTCGCCTAGTTTCGTAGGTCAGGGTAGGCCTAGGCCTAGCCCTAGCCCTACGCCAGGACCTTCCCCTTTGCCTGCCCGTACGCCCTTGAAAGTGGTTAAATACTTCTATAAACAATCTTTAGTGAAAAGTGCAGCCAAGAAAGCACGCAGGGAGGCAGAAAACGTGAGGGAAGGTTTAGATAGTGAGAGTGACGCCGACCCAGGCCTAGCAACCACCCGCATTCCTTTGTCCCGACGCCTTGACCCGGGACGCCGGGAGGGCCACCCACATCCCTCGGCTTCATCTATCCCTCAGGATGACCAAAGGGCCTCCACAAGTGCGTTATTGGCCTCCCACAGTGTGCCACCACAGGCCCCGCATCGTAGGTCATTATTTCCTGCGGAAAAGTCCACGGCTAGCCGCAAAAGGAGCCCAAATCCCAAGGCCGAGGCTCCCATTGCTCAACCTCCCGCAGCCCCACGCCGCCGACGCCCGGTCTATTCTTCACCAGAGTTGACTCCTGAAGAGGCTGCTGACGACCCCAACATTGCCCCAGATGACCTGACGTCGCCTGAGGAAGAGGAAAACGAAGAGGAAGAGGAAGAGGAAGAGGAAGTCCCGACAAGAAGAGTCAAAGGACCTCGAGGTCGTGGACGTGGTCAGCCTGCCGACGCCGCTGCCCCTGGGCCTGGGCCTGGGCCTGGGCGTGGGCATGCAGGGCGTCCGCCTGGGCATCCGATTGGCCAAGTGCGTGTGCCTGCTGCAGCTCCACGTCCTCGTCCTCTACCTGCTGAAATGTTTGTGTGGTCAGATGGGGCAGATTTTGTGCCAGATTTTCCTGCCTTTGACGAGGTACAACAGGGTTCTGGGGTGTCAGCAGCATATCCCTGTGGCCCAAATGCCACCCCCAGTGAACTTTTCTGTGGCTTCTACGACAATGAAGTCATGGAATACCTTGTCAAAGAGACAAATCACCACCAGGCTATCTGTTCAAACTTTCTTGGCAGGAAGGCAAGTGCAAAGATGGTGGCATGGAGAGCTCTCACTGTGGCAGAATTATATGTGTTCTTGGCACTCACAATGCTGATGACACACATAAAGAAGCACGTTCTGGCCGACTACTGGATAACTGGCGACCTCACAACGACTCCAGCATTTGGCAAATTCATGTCAAGGGATAGGTACTTCGACATCCTCTCATATTTCCACCTGACAAATAACATGCATGTCCACTAGCCCGACACACTCTGGAAGATCAGGCAACTGTATGACATGATACGTCATCGGTTTTCCACCTACCTGATTCCATTTCAGAAGCTGTGTATTGACGAGTCTCTGGTCCTGTTCCGTGGTAGGCTGCACTTCCGACAGTATATCCCGTCAAAGAGACACCGCTTCGGCATCAAGCTCTTCGTCCTCTGCGACTGCAAGACGGGATATGTGCTCGACTTTATAGTCTACAGCGGCAAGGGTGGTGAGGTGGAGATTGACCCCCTCATTGGTTTTGGCGGCGCTGTGGTAAAGAGGATGATGGAGAGGTACTTCCATGACAACCACGTCCTCTATACCGACAATTATTACACGTCGCCTATCCTCACCAAGTACCTCCATGACCGCAAGACCGGAACTGTCGGCACAGTGAAGGGGAAGAGGAAGGGAATGCCAGCCTACCCAACCAAAACTAAGAAGACGGACATCTTCCATAAGAAGAGTGGCCCCATCCTCTCCATCCACTGGCATGACCAGCGCAAGGTCAACCTCCTCACCACATGCCACAAAGCAGAGATGGTCCCCACAGGGAAGGTGGACTGAAAAACGAAGAACCCTATCACAAAACCAGCTGCTGTTCTGGACTATAACCTGAACATGCGCCTCGTCGACAAGTCCGACATGCAGATGGGCTTCATAGACTGCCTGCGAACATCTTGCAGGTGGTACAAGAAGTTTGTCCTGCATACAGTAGATATGTCTGTCATCAACGCGTACAACATCTACCGTTTGAGGTGTCCAGTCATCAAGTACAAGAGCCTGCGGACCTTCCAAAAGCAGCTGATACATGAGCTCCTGGTAAAACATGCGGGTACACCAGGGAGGCCACTACAAGGACCAGGCATGATGGACAGAATAGGGTGTTGTTACGGACTAGGGTTCAAACCCACAACACCATGAATAAATGATTAACTCCAATGAAAAGGCAACACAACTTATCACCGTGGTATTATAAGAATGGAAGTTAACCACCCAAAACTAGACTGCAAGGTTAATATTATCCTCCAGCGAAACCCTACTATTATATTACCCTATTGCTATACAAGTCAACCAGAATCATATAATTGATATTATTAAGTTTACGTTAAATGTCAGTAGAATAATTTATGCTTTCGTAAATCCTTTAGGATTTATATGTAAGGAACCACAAATATATCTAAGGTATTTAAATCTTTAAGTTAATTTGAAAGTGAAAGATAGTAGGCTACATGAAAATAAATAAGGGAGGTATGGATGAAAAGATAGTTTAAAAGTATGGATATTATTTACATATAAATTACACTTTATACATCTATTCTTACATTCACACAATACAACATAATCATACAATACAAAATAATAATACTTATCTATAGAGAGATAGTTATACAAGGCAGGACAAACTCAGGATGACCCATGGTGAGGTCTTGGCGAAGCAGAGACGTGAGGAGAACTGAAGTTTCTCAAATCCTATTTTCTATCGAGTCCTTGCATGGTCAGTAAATTTATCGTACTGGACTAAAATACAACTACTCGCTCTCCAATCAAACAACTTAACTCAACTAATAATTATATAGAATACTTCATTAAAATATATAAATGAAGAGTAAAACATTAAATCACGAATTATATAAAGACTAATCATACATCTGCCAGAGAGATGCTTAAGCAAGGTAAGAGGGGGGAACGTGTGAGCTTGGCGCCACTTGGCTACAGTACACTCTGAACACAAAGTATGTTCCCCGAAGTTAGTTTACTTCCTAAAGGCCTTCCTATGTACAAATAAATAGTCACATATACCCACTAACAATAGTTAACTCTATCCCACCAGCAATTAGTTTAATTAAGGCAATACATAACACCTCCCCCATTAAGAGATTTATAAGAGAAACATTGTAAATCAAAATATTCTAAGTCCTAGATAACATGTCTGCAATTATATTGTTTCTCCCCTTGATATGAAAAATGTGCAGCTTATAAGGCTGCAATGCCAAAGCCCACCTCATGAGACGCTGGTTAGATTTTTTCATCTTATGCAGAAATTTGAGTGGATTATGATCAGTGAACACATCAATAGGAAAGCAAGAACCATTCAAGTACACATTAAACTTATCAATGGCAAACAATAATGCAAAGCACTCTTTTTCAATAGTACTATAATGTCTCTGGTATGGTTTGAACTTTGTGGATGCGTAGCAAACAGGATGTAATACTTCATTCTCGCTATACTGTAACAATACAGCCCCTGCTCCCACATCACTGGCGTCTATTTGCAAGATAAACGGCTTGGTGAATTGTGGAGATTTCAGTATGGGCGCATTTGTGAGAAGGGCACGGATTTTCACGAAAGCGTCTTGGCATTCATGAGTCCACACAAACTTCTTCTTTGGACTGACTAAGTCTGTTAAAGGTGCAGAGAGGTCAGAAAAATTGGGCACAAAGCGCCAATAGTACCCACTCATGCCCATGAAGCGCATTAATGCCTTACGATCATGAGGAACAGGCAGTGACGCAATGGCTTCTACTTTGGCAGATACTGGGCTAACTTCACCTTGCCCAACCACATGACCCAGGAATATTACGTTGGCATGTCCAAACTCACTCTTGGCCAAGTTTACTGTTAAGTGTGCTTCAGCCAGGTTGTAGAATAGGGCGCGCAGTTGAAGTTGATGATTTTCCCATGATTTGCTGTATACTACCAGATCGTCCAAGTAAGATTGCACCCCGATGAGTCCCTCTGTCACCCGATGAATCAGCCGTTGGAAGGTTGCTGGTGCGTTGACCATCCCAAAGGGCATGACGGTGTAGTGGTATAAGCCGTCAGGGGTGACAAACGCAGAGATTCGTTTGGCACGCTCAGTCAGCCGGACCTGGTAGTACCCACGCAATAAGTCGATCTTGGTAATGTAGTTGGCGTCCCCCAGTTGGTCGATAAGGTCGTCAATCCGAGGAAGAGGGTAGCAGTCCTGACAGGTTAGTTGGTTAACCTGGCGGTAGTCAGTGCACATCCGGAACGATCCATCCGGCTTGTCCACTAGCAGGCATGGTGAAGCCCACTCGCTGTCACTCTTCTCCACCAGGCCATTATCCATCAGGAACATCACCTCCTTCCTCAGGGCCTCCCGCTTCCATGAACTGGCGCGGTAGGGATGCTGCTTGATGGGACGAGCACCGTCGACCAACACCACATCATGCTCAACCAGAGGGCACTGCTGGGGAACATCGCCAAACAGCTGTGGAAACTCATTAAGCAGGGATTCCAAGTCACCACTCTGGTCAGGCGGCAAGTGCAGGAATTTTAGATGAGGATTAGACAAGAAATCAGAGTTTTGCAATTTCGTGTCCGAGGGCAAAGAAATATCTTCTTCATCCGGAATTACAGAGTTTGCTACATCCACGTTCAACACAGGGGCATCATTGCCAGGATCTCTTACAAAGTATGGCTTGATCAGGTTCACATGTATTAGTCTCTCTGCCTTTCGTCTGTCAGGAGTTTTCAGGACATAATTTACATTACTGGTCTTTCGTTTTATCACATAAGAACCATGAAACTTACTTTGTAAAGGTTTCTTAACGATTGGCAGAAAAGGCTAACACAAGATCACCTGGCTTAAACTCTCTGGCAACAGCTTTCCTGTCAAAATTGTCTTTCATTGTTACCTGAGAATCCTTCAGGTTTGTCATTGCATGTTCTATAGCAGTTTTTAATCTTTGTCTAAACTGATGAACATAGGTAAGAAGAGGTTTACTGGAAGGTGTATCTAACCAAGTTTCTTTTAGAACTTTAAGAGGACCTCTAACCTCATGACCATACACCACCTCAAAAGGTGAAAAACCAAGGGAATCTTGTACACTACTCCTTACAGCATACAACACAAAATGAATACCTTCATCCCAATCTGCATTATTTTCCTCGCAATACTTTGTCAACATTGACTTGAGAGTTTGATGTAGGCGTTCTAATGCACCTTGGGACTCTGGTCTACAGGCTGTGGAATGGTACTGGCGCACTCCCAACTCATCCATAGTTTGTTTGAAAAGTTTGGAAGTGAAATTGCTACCTAGGTCAGATTGGACAATAAGAGGCATTCCATACTGAGTGAAGAATTTACTAAGGGCTTTCACGATATTCTTGGAAGTTATTTGCCTCAATGGAAAAACCTCTGGATACCTAGTGGTAGAACACATAACCGTTAGCAAATACTCATTTCCACTGCGTGTTTTAGGCAAGGGACCAACACAATCAATGATTACTTTACTGAAAGGTTCCTCTGTCACTGGAATTGGATTTAATGGTGCAGGTTTTATTGGCTGATTTGGTTTTCCAGCCATTTGGCACCCATGACATGTTTTACAGTAGTAGGCAACAGATTGCTTCATTTTAGGCCAGAAGAAGTCCTTGGAGATTTTGGTATAAGTTTTGTTAACACCTAAATGTCCACCACTGAAGTCATGACCCACTGATATGATAAGAGATCTGAATATAGTAGGTATAACCACTTGGTGGTATTCTTGCCAAGTTTCATTAGCTGGTACTTTAGGAAGTCTGTATTTTCTCATTAGGATACCGTTCCTCACATAAAAGCATTTGGGAAAGTTCACTAACTCAGAATCCTCGACAGCCTTGTCAAAGAATGGTGCTAACTCAGAGTCTTTTACCTGGGCTTCTTTAAGAGTGTTAGAATCAATTGGTACGTTACTTAGTTCCTCTGGAAAAGCTAACACCTGAGAAGGGTCATTATCAGAAAATAGGTGTGAGAGATCAACATCTACAGAATTAGTGCTATCATTACTGTTATTCTGTTGAGCTGCCATGCTCCTAGTCATTACACAAGAAGGGAACACATAAGGATAGTCCTTTTCCAGCTGTTCTGTGTTATTACATAAAGAGGGAGACGAAACTACAATGGGGTCAGGTACAACTTTTCCACCTGCAATATCATTCCCTAACAGAAAGTTCACTCCTTTCACAGGTAGTGACTCTTGAACTCCTACAGTGAAGTACCCACTAGCTAACTCAGTATTCAAATAAACCTTAGCCAGAGGAACAGTAATACACCCACTAACTCCATTGATCAGAACACTCTGGGCCAAATAACAGTCCTCCAAATCAGGCACCACACCTGTTAACATGAGGCTATGAGAGGCTCCTGTGTCCCTAAGTACTTGAATAGGATATTTAGTGGAAGTGTCAGAAAAAAAAACTGTTCCTATAGAACGAAAGGGTTGAAACTGATCACCAGAACAGCTAGGAAGGTCACTACCAGCTAGAACACTGTCTTGAGTCTCTGTGGAGTTGTTGTTGTTGTTCCCTAAGCTGCCTGGCCGAACAGCCCCGAGTCCCTGAGAAAGGCCATGGCCACGATCGGGCTTTCCCACAGAGCTCTCATTGAGGGTAGATTGTGTTGTTGGCGTAAGTGGTTGTGTGAAATGCAGTCTTCTATGATGTGTTTAATGGTATGGGGTGCTGTGTTACATCCCGGGCAGGCGTCGACAACGGAGTCATCCAGTCTCTTCTGATAGCTCAGGAGAGCTGGATGGTGTCCGCATCTCAGCCTGGCCAGGTGGACTCTGTCCTCGCGAGGAAGGGAGGATTCGGAAGGATGGATTTCGGGAGATCGTGCATGCAGCTGCGTGTTGTCTGTGAGTGAGTGGATGGATCGGTGAGAGATATGAGTATGGATGTGCTTCTGGAAGTTGGTTCGGGGTGGGCAGGGAGGGAGAGAGGACAATAATTGTGTGTGATACCGTGTGCTGGGTGTTGTTTTGATATTTCTTTGTGTCTGTGGGTGTGTTGCCATGTAGTTTAGTGGGTGGTCTTGGTTCGTGGAGGCTGCTGCCAGGAATTGAGTGCCTCTCATGTCCAGATGGTCTTTGACTTTGAGGATTTTGGTTTCATGATGTAGGTGATCTGTGGGTGCAGTAGCTGTGCAGCCTGTAATGATCTTCAAGGCTTTGTTTTGAATAGTCTGTAAGGTCTTATGATGTGTTTCAGCTAGGTTAGAAGCCCAGGCTGGGCTTGCGTATTCCATCACTGATCTTATGTATTGTTTATATACTGTGGTGGTAGTTTCTTTGTTGTGTCCAAATTTTGTGTGAGCAAGTGACCTGAGGGCGTTAAGTCTGGGTGTCAGTTTCTTTTTAATGTTTGAGGTGTGCTGTTTGAATGTCATATGAGAATCATATGTTACTCCTAGGATTTTGGGTATGTGTGTATGTGTTAGGGGTGTGTTGTTTATGGTGAGTTGAGGGATGTATTCGTGTTCTCCTCTCCAACTTGTGAGCAGGGTTGCGGTGGATTTGGCTGGGGCTAGATTAAGTCTGTTTGTAGTGCACCAGCCATGTAGTGCGTTGAGATAGGGTTGAAGTAGATCTGTTGCTCTTTTTGGGTCATGGTGTGTGCATGTGAGTGTTATGTCATCTGCATAGGAGGCTAAGTGTATTTGGGGCGTATTGGGTGTAGTTATATCGTGCATGTACAGATTGAAGAGTGCGGGCGATAGGACGGATCCTTGTGGGACTCCGTTTGAAAAGTTTCTGATTTTAGATGACTGACCGACAAAAGATACGTGTGCACATCTGCCTGCTAGGAAGTTGGCCAGCCACCTTTTTGTGTTGTTGTGCATGTTTGTGTTGTAGATTTTGTTTGTTAGGTTGTGGCGGGGGATGGCATCGAAGGCTTTACTAATGTCGAGTGTGGCTAATAGTGATCTGTGTGGTGGTCTAGCTGAGTTGATGCCGTTGAAAGCTCTTTGTGTAAGGTCTGTGAGAAGAGTGTTTGTGGAGTGCAGTGGCCTAAAGCCATGTTGTGTTGGAGCTAGGGGTAGGTCAGGTGTAATTAGTTGTAATACTAGGCGTTCCATGACTTTGGAGGGGGAGCAAAGGAGTGTGATGGGGCAGTGCGAGGAGGGTAGCGTGGGGTCTTTGTTGGGTTTGGGGAATGTGATGATGATACCATGCTTCCAAATGTCTGGTATTGTGTTGTGTGAATAGCTGTAGTTTGATATGTTAGTGAGTGCTTGTATGCCTTGTGGTCCCAGGTGTCTGAGGTGTATGTTGCTTATGTTGTCTAGGCCACAGGCGGGTGAGTGCTTGAGATTGTTGATGATATGCTTTGTCTGGTGATTGGTGAAGGGTGTATAGTCAGGGTCTGTGGGGAATTGTCTCTTACGTCGGATGACACGTCGGTCGTCTTTGTGAGGTTTTAGGTGGCTGACATGTGAGAAGTGATTGATGAGAGTGTTTGCTTGTTGTTTACATGAAGGAGTAGAGTCTGTTGTTGTGATTGCAGCATGTGATTGTGTTGTGTTGCTGTTGGAAAGTGTGATGCTGTTTAGTGTTTTGTAGAGTTTTTTGGGGTTTGTTTTGTGATCAAGTGTTTGTAGGAAGTTATTCCAATTTAGTTTTTGTTGTTCTTGTGTTTTGTTGTTAGTTTGGGTGTTGAGTGCTTGAATTTGTTGTGTGATGTCTTGTGTGGGGGGTGCTGGGGAGTGTTTCAGTATGTCGCGTTGTCTGATGAGGTTTTGAATTTCTGGTGTGAAGTTGGGGTTGTGTCTTTTTCTGTTACCTCTTGGAATGTGTTTCTTGTCAGCGTTTTGGATAGTTTTATTGAGTATGTGTACAGCATTGTTGATGTTAGTGATGGGTGTACTGTTTAGAGTTGTGAAGTGTTGTTCTGTCTCATTTGTGAATGCTTCCCAGTTAGCTCTTTTATAATTGGTGTATGTGTGTTTGTGGCTAGCTGGGGTGAGTCTGGTTTTGGTGGTGATAATGATCGGGAGGTGGTCAGAGCCTAAGGTTCTGACCACCCTCCAGGATGTTGTGGGGGCGAGTTCTGGGGAGCAAAAGGTGATGTCTGGAGATGATGGGTTATAGAGGGCTTGGTGAGGAATATGGGTATGTTGATGGATATCGTTAAGGATGATGAGGTTATCGGTTTGGTTTTGTAGTACCAGCCCTCTGTCTGTGTCGGGGTTGTCGACAAACCAGGCCGACGTCTTGGCGTTGAAGTCACCACCCAGGATGATGTGTGGGGTGTGTGGGGTGTTTGTGATGTGTTGTAAGTGTGGTCTGTATTCATTTGGTACTGTAGGGGATGTTTGGGGAGGGATGTATGTGTTTATGATGGTTATGTTGGAGTTGTTGCCAGTGCGTATTTTAATTGACTGTATTTCTGTTGTGTTATCATTTGGGGGGAGGAGGGATTTGGTTTGTACACTGGTTACTATGTATGATATTTCTTTGTGTACCAGTGTGATGAGTCCACCGCCCCCGCCGACAGCCCGGTCTTGTCTGATGGTGGTGAAATTATGAAATGTGGGTGTTTTTTGTGTTGTGCGGAGTTTTGTTTCTTGTAAGATGGCAATGTGTATGTTGTGTTGTTTGATGAAGTGTGAGAGTTCGTGTTTCTTTGTGTTGATGCCATTTATGTTCAGTTGAAGAATGTTAATGTTATGTGCACGATGTATGTTGGGTGCTGCTGCACGAGGATGGGGTGGGGGTGGGGGAGGGGGGGGGGGGGGGGTGGGGGGGGGGCGGGGGGTTGGGATGGGTGAGGTGGGGGTGGGGATTGGGGAGCAGGAGATGGGGGTTGGAATGGATTAGGATGGGGTGTGGTGTGTTGAGTTGAGGATGTGGATGGTATGGGAAGGTTAGGTGGGTTAGGGAGGAGAGGTGGACGGGTTTTAGGGGGGGGTGTGGATGATATGGGAAGGTTAGGGGGGTTGGGGAGAAGAGGTGAACGGGTTTTAGGTGAGGGATTTGACTGGGAGAGGGAGGGGCATGAGGAACAGGTCCAGGTGTTTGTGTAGTGTTTTTTGGAGGCAAGTGTTGTGCAGGTGAAGTGGGTCCAGTTCCCGCATGAATTGCAGAGAACTGAACCCTTAGTATGGCGACTCGAAGTGATGGGTTTTTGAGCAAGTTGGACATATGTATGTGTACGTGGGTCCTGGGTTGCTTTCAATGTCTCCGGCTAGAAGAAGTCTTCGAGAAATGACAGCCAGAGAGTCATTTCTCGGTGTAGGAAAAACTGTGTGATGTGTGTGTGTGGTGTGAGAGGTGTGGAAATTCCCGGCGCGACCGAAGCCGCTCCAAGGACCCGTGCTCCCAGGGAGGGGGCAGGGGATGGTTGTGACGGTTTGGCTCCCGAAACTGCTCCCCGCGGCCTGCATCCGGTTTTCCTCCACTGGTCGTTGATTTTGTCTTCGGCCGTGGAGAGTCGGCAGCCATCCGCGGTTGGCAGCCTCGGGAGGTGGCCCCACGGCGTAGACGCTGCCACATCAGGACCTGTGGGGTTATTAGGACAGGCACTCAAAACAGTCAGTTTAGTAGTTTGGTTAGAACTAGAAGTAGCTGGTTCACTGGTAGGCAAGTTAGAAGGAATGCTAGAAGTAGCCAGAACTTGTTCTGGGCGTCTTTCCCTGCCTTTAAGCTTAGGACAGTCCCTAATGTGATGACCGGTTTGTTTACAATAAGCACAAATCAAAGTAAGTTTGGATGAGTTTGGGGTTTTACCTGGTTCAGTCTTACCAGATACAGTGCTCCCAGAAGTAACATTAGTAGATGGCTGGGAGCCACCAGAACCATTCCCATCACCTGTTACACGAGTTCCACCACCACCTCGGAAACTGCCGCTAGAGACACTAGTACTCCTAGACGAGTCAGTCCCCTTCTGCTTTTGCCTGAAAAAAGAGTCACCATGAGTCAAACTGTAATTTTCAGCCAAAGTGGCTGCCTTGTTTACATTAGTAACTTCGGTATATATTAAGCAAACCACCCACCAATTTTCATGACAATTTTGAAATGCATGTTGGAGTCCCTATAAACTGTACTTCATTTTTATGTAAGTTTGATAATTTGGAAAAATCGATTAAGGGAGAAAATTAACATTGAAAATGAAATGTAAAAAGTCTTCCATAAACGGCGGGCCGCTATGTTATTGTAGTTTGCGGCCTAATTTCGTCTGTTAATTCACTTTCTCCTTAATTGGACCCCCTATGAAGTACAACAGATTATGATGACATAAGTGACGGGTGTTTAGAGGGGGCAGAACTCCCCCTTCAACATATTACGTGTCCCACAGTAACTTCTATTATATAAACAACCCAAGAATTTTCACAGATTTTTAAAATTTAATTTAGGATGTAATATAAATGTTAAAATAAGTGTCAACCCTCGAAAAATTCTATTAAGGGAGATACAGAACCTAGAACCTGTAACCTGTAACGATATTTGTCCAGGGTTGACCTCCCCATAGACGGCACACAACACGACTCGGCGGACCTCTTTCTCCCTGCCTTTCAGTCTAATTAACACTAGGAATTTACCTAATTTTCTATCCAATGTACTATCCAACCAGCGGGGGTGTGGGGGCGGCAGCCCCCACCCATAATACTAGGTTAGGTTAGGTAAGGTTGGTAGGTTAGGCTAAAATCTTTAATGTTGCTTAATTGTTGGATAATGGATAATGAGCTTACTGGTTAAGTTCATTTTCTATCCCATGTATCATCCAACTACTTTTGCCAAAACTTGACTGTTTTTTTTTTTTTTTCATTTTTGGGGTTTCAAGTTGAAAAACAAGAAAACCTGAGCCAACTTTTTGTTGCCACTTTCTGACTTTTATGAAGCTGAAAAATCTTAAAACCCAGCCAGCTTTTGCCAAAACTTGGCTCGATTTTTTTTCATTTTGGGGTTTTCTTAAGTTGAAAAACAAGAAAACCCGAGCCAACTTCTTTTTTGCACTTGTTGTCTTTTATGCAGCTGAAAAATCTTAAAATCCGAGCCAACTTTTGCCAAAACTTGGCTCGGGTTTTTTCATTTTGGGGTTTTCTCAAGTTGAAAAACAACAAAACCCGAGCCAACTTTCATCATAAAAGCCATTATATCGCCTTTTTATGTCTTTAACCCCACATTTTCTCTGATCTTCATAGCCCTCCCCACTATCGGGCACCGTGTCTTAAGATCGTTGGATAAAGGGGAAAACGATTTTTGCGGAGGTTGAAACTAATGTCAATCACTATATACTGATGCAAATAAACTAAAACTAAAAAAAACAAAAATGAAAATAATTGGTGGGTGGTTTCCTTAATATTTTCCGTAACTTCTCTCTCTTGTAGATACAATATCAAGGAATATGGAACTTTGCGGAGAATTTCTTCTAACACAACCAGCTGACAGAGTTGTTCAAAAGTAGTTACTTTACTGGCCCTCAACCAAGCATTAAAGTGCCTTTCCTTTTCTTTGACAAACTCCAGATAGGTTTGTTTCTCTTCCTTCTTTAGATTACGGAAATTCTGTCAATAGGTTTCAGGAACCTGGTCATAAGCCTCCAAGATAGTCTTTTTTAGATCATCATAAGGTATGCTATCACTAGGGAGATTAGCGTAAATCAACTTTGCTTTACCTATGAAAGCAGTTTGGGAAAAGAAACTCCACTGGTCTTTTGGCCATTTAAGCTGGTTTGCTACACGCTCAAAGAGATTGAAGAAATTCTCAACATCAGTTTCATCAAATTTTGGCATAAATTTCAACTGATTTCCTAGATCAGAGAAAGATTTCTTTGTATTCACTTCTCTGTCTTTCACACTTTCTTCACTCTTCAGTGTCAATACTTCAAGTTCATGTAATCGATCTTGCTCTCTTTGTAATCGATCTTGCTCTCTTTGTAATCGATCTTGCTCTTTTTGAACATTTTCTTGGGCTTTCATTCCTCTTTCATGCTCTCTTGTTGCCTTTAATGCTTCCAAAACCCAATTTCTCCATCTATCTACCCGTCCGGAACTCCCAGCGGACTATCCCTTATTCTTCAACAATACAAAAATCAATCCTTCATCTTTTCTCAATATTCTTGGTGTCTCTTTTTCTTCTGCTCTCATTTGGAAGGACCATATTACCGCCTTAGGTTTTTTTTTTTTTTTTTCTATATTCCAACTACTCCCTCTCGGGCATAGGCTGATAGCCTTTGCACTCTACCGCTGAACACGGTAAGGCCCGTGAGGTCTTGCTCCTGTCTAGGGAGTGAGACATGCGAAGCTTCACAGCTCGAAGCAACTCCATCTCTGAAGTTGCCTCGCCTCTGCGCTTCACAGTCTCATCCCCACACTCGGACCCTCACTCTCAGAACGCCACCTATTGAGCAATTAACTCACTAGGCATTGCCCACCTGTAGCATATTTTTTAATATGGGAATATTCATACAATGCTATTTAACCCTTCTGGCCCGGGCTGCCTTTCTAAATGACGGAGCTCGGTTCCGGGCGATCTGGCTGAAAAATAAGACTTGTAAACAAAGGCCTATCTCCCTTAATACAAGAGCTACAGTAATCAAACATATAATAAAATGTTTGCCTTACCTTGCTGCGTAGACTGGCGTTGAGTACAATTGACTCTGTCAAAATCTCACCAGCGCGCAAGGTACTGTTAAAAATTTAGAGTCCAATATTGATTCTGCCGAAATCTCCATTGTGATTTAAAAAGTTAGAGTCCCTACAATTGACTCTGCCAAAATCTCACCCGTGCGCAAGATGCTGTTAAAAAGTTAGAGTCCGATATTGACTCTACCAAAATCCCCACTGTGTGTTAAAAAGTTAAAGTTCCTACAATCCACTCTGCCAAAACCTCATCAGTGCGACAGGTGCCCATAAACAAGTAGAGTCCAGTTTGTAGACTCAGAACATATCCTCGTCAATTAAGTGTAAACATAGTATCAAAGTCGAATAGTAAATCATCACTTAGCTACTGTTCGATACTTCAGCATTTTCATAATAATATTATATAATTGTTTGTGATGATACAAGAGGACCGCTAAGCTTAACTTTATATACCTGAGCTCCATCTAGATCCTCGATCGTACTAGAAGAGTAATCTTTTATGTTTGTATAAACTTAACTATATATTTTGTAAACAATATAATCTCTGATATATGTGCCTAGAGCTTAACCCCCTCAGTCTGACATGACACGATCGTGTATATAAGTACTTTGGACCAAACACCGATTTTGACGCATTTGGGTATATAATCGGGGGCGAAACTTATGTAAACCTAGCAAAGTTATTATATACGCGATCGAGTATGCCTTTTCACCAGTGTGTCACTGAAAATCTAAGGATTTACGTGAGGTAACTTACAGCACTGTAAGGTAAAACTATCCCTATGCGAGTAAGCTCTAAATGTGGAAAAAACCCAGTTTGGCTGAGACAGCCAGGCAGGGAGGAGGCATAGCGGCGACATTTAAAAATGGCCGCCCCCTGGATATATCGTCTTAGAGTGGTTTTATGTGATATAAGTGATAATGTATAGCATTGAAAATTAATGAAATGTGATTGGATAGCCTTAATACATATGGTGTTAATATATTACGTTCAACGGTCAACGGTAAGGTCTATCTATTGCCGGACACCTTACTCCCCTAAATGAGGGTGGCCATACACAGAAGGCCCCCAAGCGAACCTATCCCCAGTAAGAGGGACAACCCATGCAAGTTTACTGAAGGACTTACAGGATTGACCACTCAATTTAGGGTCCGTCCAACCCCTAGGCCCTCTATGATATTAATTGGGATTGAATTTGTGTTGTACCTAGTATCAGTGCATTACCACAAAGCCCACCGAAATGCCAAAAAAATACCCTCATTGTTCCCTGATTAAATAACACTGTATGAATATTCCCATATGCAAAATATGTTACAGGGGGACAATGCCTAGTGAGTTCACTGCTCAATAGGTGGCCTTCTGAGAGTGAGGGTCTGAGTCTGGAGGGTGAGACGGTGAAGCACTTGAGCGAAGCAACCGGCCGCTTCAGAGATGGAGCTGCTTCGAGCCATGATGGATGCTTCACATGTCTCACTCCCCAGACTGGAACAAGACCTCACGGGCTTCACCGTGTTGAGCGGTGGAATGTACAGGCTCTCAGCCTATGCCCGAGAGGGAGTAGTTATAATATAGAAAAAAAAAAAATGTATCTTTTCAGCACTATTTTCCTACAATGGTGCATGGCTAGTCCATCCACTAACCTGTATTACCCTTAGGTAAGCAGTATGGATTTGTATCTGGTTTACTCCTCTAGACAGGTTGCCAACCGAGGCTGACGAGTCCCATCCACCCGGTAAGGTAAGTAAGGTTAAATTACTATGTTGTAAGGTATGCGCATATGAAAATATTCTTATAAAATCGAGTTTTTGTCGTACAGAGCTGGTTTTTTGAAAATAACAATCTGTATTCATTGTAGATATACGAAATTAATATCTAAAAACTGTATCGATCCTTAAATTATATTTAAATGGAGCGTGAATTGAAGCGAAAATATTTACCAGTCGGCGAGGGCGGCACACGGTCAAAGAAATATTCGTAAAAATTTTAAATTTTGATCGTACGTTGATGATATAGATACCATACGAAAGCTAATGAGAAATCCTAAATAGCGCGATTAAAAAAATATCCATTCTCACACATTTTATTGGTGAAAATGGGGAGGAAGAGAGGAGGTAAAATACGGGCGGACTGAACATTTCCCTACGCATATGGTGCGCATATAAAAATATTCATATAAAATCGAGTTTTTGTCGTACAGAGCTGGTTCTTTGAGAATAACAATCTGTATTCACGATAATGTACGAAATTAATATCTAAAAACTGTTTCAATCCTTAAATTATATTTAAATGGAGCGTGAATTGAAGCGAAAATATTTACCAGTAGGCGAGGGCAGCACACGGACAAAGACATTTTCGTGAAAAATATAAGGTTTGATCGTATAATGATGATATAAATATCATTCGAAAGCTAATGAAAAATCCTAAATAGCGCGTTTAAAAAAATATCCATTGTCCCATATTTTATTGGTGAATATGGGGAGGAAGAGAGGAGGCAAAATATGGGCGGACTGAACATTTCCCTAGGCGCGCATATGAAAATATTCATAAAAATTCGAGTTTTTGTCGTACAGAGCTGGTCTTTGAAAATAACAATCTGTATTCATTGTTAATGTACGAAATTAATATCTAAAAACTGTATTGATCCTTAAATTATATTTAAATGGAGCGTGAATTGAAGCGAAAATATTTACCAGTCGGCGAGGGCGGCACACGGTCAAAGAAATATTCGTCAAAAAATATGAATTTTGATCGTACATTGATGATGTAGATACCATACGAAAGCTAATGAAAAATCCTAAATAGCGCGATTAAAAAAATATCCATTGTCCCACATTTTATTGGTGAAAATGGGGAGGAAGAGAGGAGTTAAAATACGGGCGGACTGAACATTTCCCTACGCATATGGTGTGCATATGAAAATATTCATATAAAACCGAGTTTTTGTCGTACAGAGCTGGTTCTTTGAGAATAACAATCTGTATTCATTGTTAATGTACGAAATTAATATCTAAAAACTGTATTGATCCTTAAATGATATTTAAATTGAGCGTGAATTGAAGCGAAAATATTTACCAGTAGGCGAGGGCAGCACACGGACAAAGATATATGCGTGAAAAATATAAATTTTGATCGTAAAATGATGATATAGATATCATTCGAAAGCTAATGAAAAATCCTAAATAACGCGTTTAAAAAAAATCCATTATCCCATATTTTATTGGTGAATATGGGGAGGAAGAGAGGAGGCAAAATATGGGCGGACTGAACATTTCCCTACGCGTATGGTGCGCATATGAAAATATTCATAAAAAATCGAGTTTTTGTCGTACAGAGCTGGTCTTTGAAAATAACAATCTGTATTCATTGCCGGTATACAAAATGAATATCTAAAAACTGTATCGATCCTTAAATGATATTTAAATGGAGCGTGAATTGAAGCGAAAATATTTACCAGTCGGCGAGGGCGGAACACTGACTATAAAATATGCGGCACACGGACAAAAATATTCGGGAAAAATTGAAGTTTTGATCGTATATTTATGATATAGATAATAATAATAATAATAATCTTCTGGTTACTTATATAGCGCCCGTATCTCCTCCTTCGAGGATTCATAAGCGCTTGGCTTTCTTTAGTCTACCAGAGACCAATACCCATCCCCCTTGCTCATGGGGAGATGGTAACCGCCGGCTATATCCCAGAAAAACTTTTCAATCTGAACGGGGATTGAACGTGAGACCTTCAAGATGGAAATCAGGCACGCTATCAACTGAGCCAGCCGGACGGCTAATAAAAATTCCCAAATACTACTCACTTAAAAAAAAAATTGTCCCACAATGTATCGGTGAAAATGGGGAGGGCAAATATGGGTGGACTGATGATATGCTTTCACCTACGGTGAAATTCCACATATTATTATTATTTTTTTATTTTTGATGAAATACACATCAAACAACCTTCCGATTCCCACCGTGATAACTAAAGATAACACTCAGATAGATTGCAGATTAAGGGAGACACCTAGCTTTTTTTCTCTTTCTCTCCCTCTCTCTTTGGCTTGTATCCATTCTTACTTGTAGTGATGATGACGATTCTCGGCCACGCTCCATCGCTTTCACGACGCTCGTCGCAGCCGCCCTCACATATTTTAGCACTTGAATTCAGGCCTTTTTGTCCCAAAAGTTTATACAGAAATAGGTACTAGATCTATCTCAGTAAAAGGCCCCAAAATTTGGAATGAACTCTCACCTTATGTCAAAGAAGCTAACTCCTTACATACCTTTAAACTAAGACTACATAATATACATTTTAACAGCAATTGAACAAGATACTACTCTTTCTATTGTTGCTGTCATGATTAGTATTATTATCACTGCTATGTATTTTTATTATAATTATTATTATGATTATTAATATTATTATTATTTTCTATTATTATTAATATTAATATTATTCTTACTGTCATTACTATTATTTCTCCCCGAACCCTTCTCCCCCTCTTAATCACCTCATCCCCCCCCCCCCCCCCATCTCTCACTCCTATAAGGTACAGCTGCCTCGGATTATCTTTAAATCCGGATGAGGCTATAATTCCAGGACTCTTAAAGAAAATTGATGAAGGGTTATAAATAGGACCCACATGGGCCAATCTATATTAACTAATAATGTATTATCCAAACTTCATGCTAATGTTCTTATGTGAATAATCCTTTTGTATTGTATATATTTTGTCTTGTTTGTACATATTATGTAAGTTGAATAACCACTAGCTGTGGAAATAAATATTATTATTATTATTATTATTATTATTATTATTGTCTTCGAAGTCATAGCACTCAGTGAATAAGTGCATCTTCAATCTCTTCTTAAAAATCTCCAAATCTCCAAATAAGCTTAAAAAACTAATGTGTTCAAGTGACTGAGAATGGATGTACAACACCCACCAGACATGTCAAACAACAACGGTGTGTGTATTGTTTGCAACGAGGGTGCCACCACCAACAAAAGACTAATAAACAACCCTGCTCTTGACATTCTCAGGCAGTTTATTGTAGAGCCGTGGAGCACTCTTTTCAAAGGCTCGAAATCCAAATTCAAAATTGCTTCGTGGCTCTTCCAGCCTGTGCAGCTCCACACTGTGTCTCAATGTCATGTCAGTATCTACCTGGAAATCTTATAATAGATCCCTTATATATCCTGGTTTTCCAAACTTCAATGCTTGATATGTCATAACACACAATTTGTAGACAATTCTTGCCTTAATTGGTAACCAGTGTAAATCAATCAGAGTCGGTGTTATTCTCTCCCGACGAGGTAGACCCTTCATTAATCTTGCAGCCCTATTCATAATAAGTTGCAGCTTCCTCAGTAGATAATTGGGAAGACCATAGTAGAGTGAGTTACAATAATCCAACTTCCTTATAACATGGTTATGAACGAGCATCTTGGTGATTTTTTCATCGAGTTACTTTCTCACAAAGGCAATGTTCCTCAGATGATATCCAGATATTCTCAAAACCTGATGAATTTGACCTTTGAATGATAAATTGCAGTCTATCATCTGATCATCACTCCCAAGTCCTTCACTGCGTTACTTACTTCCATAACATTACCGTTGATTCGAAGTCTAGAAATATCCAGCCTCCCGAGATCGTTTTTCTTCCATCAATTAAACATTGAGTTTTATGCTCATTCAGTTTCCACTGCTTGGACTCCATCCATCTACTGACGTCCACCATTATTCTGCTCAACGTTTCTTCAGTGTTAGCTACATTCCTCAGTGTCATGTAGAACTGGGTATCGTCTGCAAACAGTTTAAAACTAACTCCATATTTCTCAAGCAAAAGTGATAGTTCAATTATATATATATGCAAAACAGAATTGGGCCCAGTACGCTTCCCAGGGGGACGCCCCTTTCTAAACGTTTCATATCGGAGAACGATCTTCCTATTTGTACGCAGTATGTTCTATCTTCAAGATAACTTATCAGGTAATTCAATGCATTACCATCTATACCAATATTTCTCCAGTCCGTCAGCAATAAATCATGCACAACTCTGTCAAATGCAGCACTTAAATCAAGCAGGATTAAAACACCACACTTTCCTTCATCCATCAATACAAGTAAATCACTGACCACAGAACACATAGTTGTTTCAGTGGAGTAAAGTCTCCTATAGGCAGACTGGCTGTCAGGAAAAACTCGCACTTTCTGCAGGTGATCCAGCAACTGGTCTAATATTACATTCTCGATTATCTTAGACAAAAATGTCAAGTTGGATACTGGTCGAAAAGAACTAAGGCACTGAGCATCCAATTTACCTTCACAATCGCCCTCTTCTCAGACTCAGGAAAAACATTAGTTTCAATACTTCGATTAACAGTATCTAGTAATATATCTAGAATTCCATTGACATTTTTACTATGAACTATATCACTCAAAGGTAAAGGATCATTTTCACAGTACGTATGTTTCACTCTATGTACAATATATTTTACCACACTCTGGTCGACTGTCCGAAAACATGATCACTTATTCTCTGGAGCTTGACTGGCTGAAGACGATCCTTGCAAGCCCCTTGCTCTAAAGTTTTCAACAATATTCCTAATTTCATTATCGAAGAAATCTAAACATTTATTTGCTAGCACTGTATCTGAAAATCCCTCTGGTAACTTATTTTTATTTTTGTTTCCCGTCAAGTTATCTATCACCATATATAACTTATTAATATTTGTTCCAGCCTCCATAGTCTTTTGTCTATAATATTCACGTTTCCTTTTTACTATAAGTCTATTCTCTTCATTTCTGGCGTCTTGATGCATTTCTTGCCATATCTGTCCGGAACTTACACCATAGTCTTTCTCTTTTATTTTTTTTCCTTTTTCGCTCGTAATATTTCAGCATTAAACAACGGCGCATGGTCTATCACTACAATTTCCTTCTCAAGCATAGGTCACATTTCATTATACTTTTCCCTGACAGTACCATTATATAATCTAGGAAGACATATCGCACATTCCTCACATTTCCCGTATTCATGGTCGCAAGTTTCATGCCTCTTTGAAGATAGACTTTGGATCACTGAGGTTATTAACCATCTCACGATTTTTACGTAATTTTGAGCCTATTAGGGATACTTTAAAGCCTTTGTTACCATCAGGGGTATTTAGAAACCTTTAGTTTAGTTGCTTCAACCTCTGCAGTTGTCTTTGAGTTAGGTGTGGGCAGAAAACTAATTTTGGAGAGGTAATTATAAGAGTGAGAGAGCTCTATTTATTATTGCTAATCTGGCAACCTCTGCATCATAAAAACCGTGAAAGGGTTGACAGTTCCGGTATAAAGTCTTTTTTTAATCTAAACTTAATCTTTTTAGTTTGTCTTGAATCTTTCATACATGGAATCACAAAAGTTACCAGCCTATGCACCGGAGAAATGTGACATATCTCTTCCACACACACTTCTTGGACGAGATTATAGTCAATATCACAAAAAAATAAGTCCATTATATGCCCTCCAATTGATGTCACCACATCCACTTTGTTGACTAAATTGAATGAGTCCATCATTTCCATAAATTCCATAGTATAGCGAGCACTTAAATCTTCAATCCAAAAGTTAAAATCAGCGCAGATAAAAATATTAGCGCTCACCATGTCTAACGTTTCCAATTACATTCTAAATTCTCCAATGAATAAGTTGGTACTCAAATTTGGTGGTCTGTACACTACAATAAAAGTACATTTCTTCCCACCTATTTCACAACCAGCCTGCATATGTTCAAAACTCTCCATCCTCTCTGTTGCATACACCTTGAGTTTCTTAAATGAGTTTGAAAGAAAAATTCCCACTCCACCTCCTTGCCTGTCTTCTCTTGGAATATGCAGAAAAGTGTGCGTTGTTGGAGTCATTTCTTGAATTTTAGCATTATCACAATCATTTAGCAATGTTTCAGTTAGCGCCAAAATATCAAAACCATCATCCTTTATCAGGTCACGAATGCCCAAAGTTTTTTTTCCTACTGATTGAATATTCAATAGGCCACATTTAATTTTCAAGTCTCCCCTGTTAATAGGCATGGTCAGTACTGTTTCTAATCCTCTCTAGTTCACTCTCAAGGACCGGACAGCATTTTTCATTCGCTGAGTGATTCACCACAGGCTTCTTGTATCTCACACAGTTAATGCACTTCCTTTCAGCCATCAGACAATCCTTTGATTTATGATTTCCCGCACATTTATGGCAACATGGTTCATCACCATTGCTCTTGGCAGTACAATGTTCTTACAAATGTCCTTATCTTTGGCAATAATAACAAATTAACGCATGATACCTGTCCCTTACAGTGTACACTCCCCATTCTAGCTTACCTTTGTCTCGATTCTTATGAATCAATACTCGAACAGTTGGATCACACTTCAAAATGTAATGCATCGTGCCACCAGCAGCAGGCTTGCAAAAAATCTTCTCAATCTTAGTCTCAACTTCTGGGATGTTTTTAAGATACTCATTCTTATCTATCAAGATCTCAATTATCTTTTACCGGGTCTCCTCCATAGGAACGTTACAAATCATGATCTTGGGTTTCAGTTTTCTAACTCTCTTTGTGGTTACCTTTTCTACATTCTCAAGTTTCTGGGCTGCTTCATCTCTCATGGTTTCGTTCTCAAAGTTCATAACAATGTTCCCTCCAGTTGTGAATCTTGCATAATTTATCTGAACACCCGCCAATGCTCGACAAACTTCATTCTTCTTATCTGTTGCCTTTTCATTTTCCTCAGTAGCCTTCACAACAAGTAAGTTCTTCTTAGTTGGTTTCTTTCGTTTCTTGACGACCTCAGTCCAACTGATGACCGCGTGGTCTGCTTGCTCAGCATTCATCGCCTCTACTACACCTTCGACTGCCACATTCACTCCACCCAACTCCTCCTTCACTACATTAAATTGACTTCCCAAATCTTGTTTTATTGCCTGGAATCCTTGATTTATCATGTCTTTGAGGTCCTGCATTTCTTTCATTAATTGTTTGGCAACTCTGACAGACATGGGTCACAAACACAGTTTATTATCGCTACATTCTCAGTTTTAACACCAGTCAGATGGACACACTTGATATGGGCCCATCTTATACAGGTCACACAACCAACCCACTTTGCGGAGGACCCATCACCTTCTATGCAAACGTAACACGATGTGTCTGTCGCCGTATTTGTCGCCATCACCAAACTGGCATCAGCCATTTAACCAACAGCGAGTCAGCAATTTTTACCATAAAACACCATTGTCTCAGTAAATTAAAGTCTTCAGTAACTCCAATGAGTACAAATCAAATAGTCACTTAAAGTCTTATTAGTTATTTTCAAGATACTAATACGAATAATAGGTCACAAATGAAACATTCTCTCAGGAGGGAAGGCACGGCACAACCTCATCCCACGACTGCCAGCTACTCACTGGCAGCCTACTGTTTTAAGACATTTACCCCCATCCAGGTGTCCATATTTTTCTGGCAAGCGGTAGCGAGAATAACCTTTCCTCTTGCCGTTCATAAAAAATAAATAAAAAAAACAATTATTATGGGTGAAAACCGACTGAGAGTGAATATTTTGCTGCGGCATGGATTCTATAGGAACAAAAAAAATATTGTTATAGATTTTTTTCTATAAAATCCAATATTGACGATAGAATATTCTAAACACACCGATGTTCAGCGGAAAAAAATAGTTGTGATTTAGTATGAAAATAAAAATAAGTTATTTAGTAAGTTTCGGAAATATCTCGAAGTAAAGTGACAAAAATCACAATTTGCAGCAGAAATATTTACGAATATTAATTGTACACAATAACCATTTTAGATACACTATTATTTTTATGGAACTATTCTTGTATAGACTTCCCTCTGTCTCGTGAAATGTATTTAAATGCAGTTGGGGTGATATTTGTGGGTGAAAAACGAGCAATAGGATTATTATATTGGCCGCGCCTAGAAGCTTTTTGGGCGGGAATATTCGAATTTAACTGATGTCAGTCCACAGATCAATAAGTAATAATGATCAGACTGAGGGGGCTAAGATAAGTAAACTGTTCTTAAAATTATATATCGTGTTATATATCCTCTGCTTAACTTCTATGCATGTATTGTATGAAATCTGAAATATCCAGTCCTGAAAGAACTCACCTCAACCAAATAGCTAAACTGATATAAAAATCACGCTATATCATATATATATATATATATATATATACTGTATATATATACATATACAGTATAATTATATATATATACTGTATATAGGAGGAAAAAGAAGGAAATAACTCCATGGAGCAATATATATATATATATATATATATATATATATATATATATATATATAATTTAACACTAGCTCATCTGATCCCTTGGTGTTAATATTTATTATAAAAATATAACAATATCAATATAACCTCCAAGATGTCGAAGCAGATACGTAGTTGACCCCTTGACCTCCTTGTTGGGGGGGGGGGGGGGTGCTTACTGATTACCGAGGGAGGGGAGGGGGAGGGGGGGATAGATTACCACTACATTAGTCATTGAGAAACATGAATATATTTAATATTTACTACATTTATTATTGGAATTATTTTCAGTTTACGAGAAATTGAAATTGAAATTCTTTATTCAGCCCAAGAACATTATAATACAAAGTAATATTATCTTAGTATAGTACATAATTGGCTGTGCCCTATTGAGAGTTGCCTCTCTTATAAAGACACCTGAGAAGAGCAATTGATATTTTATATATATATATACCGGTATATATATCTATCTATATATATATATATATATATATATAATATACATATATATAATATAAATATATATATACCGGTATATATATATATATCTATATATATATATATATTTATATATAAAACATGAAAAATATTGATTCTTGTGGTAAAAATATATGCGAATATGCTTCCACACTAAAGGTGTGTAGAAAAGGGTAGGTTCACTGCACAAAGTTTAAAAAATGTTAGTGCTAAATTTAAATTGCATCTAAAATATATTGCATGCACAAAATAAGGGTTTAAAAAGTATGTCTGAGTATCTTATTAGAAGGCTCGGACTATTGTGTACATATTAAAATAATGTTTATGTAAAAGTGTTAAAATGCATTTCTCTACTTTCGTAGATCTTCAGTTATTATAAACATTTGCAATAGTGGCTGGCTCCAGAGTCAGGTATTTGTTCTGTACTCTTCTGTGGATTTCCAGTCACTGGTTTAGACAATACAATGTTTGTCTTAGGTTATGATAGTTAAAAAAATACTTCGTTCTTGTTCCAATATTGTTTTTCGTTCAGAGTCTATTTATAGTTCTTTATTCAAATGAGGCTTGAATTTATTTATGAAGTGACTTTCTTTACTCTTTCTCAAAGCAACGTCATCTTTCTTTACTTTGTAAAAGGGCATTATATTAAAATTAGGAGATTTATCTTTAGCACATTTTGATATGTGAGTACTAACATATAGCCCTGTATTATGTCTAATGTGGTCCCTGTGCAGGTTTGTTCTAAGTCTAAGATTCGAAGTCTCGCCAATGTAGATGGAATTACAGCCATTACAACGAATCACGTAGATACAATTGAGCGTGGAACAATTCATATTATGATTAATTTCAAATGTGTAATTAGTATCTACAAATTTGAATTGATTCCCTTCTATTATTTGTGTGCATAATTTGCATCTTGGGTTACCACATTTCGTCACCCCTTGATTTTGTACCGTATTGAATCTGGCCTTGGTTAGCAAATTCTTAAGGTTACTGGGTTGTTTCTTCGACTTTATTAATGAAACATCTTTAAATATATGCTTAGTTTCTTGAGAGGTTTTTAATAGGGCAATTGCGGATTTTGCTCCACTGAAATGATCATCGAAGTTTGGATTGTATGTACTTATGTATGGTAGTATATCATTGGATGTATTGTCAGTTGCTTTATCACTGGTGCGTAGTACGCTGATGGAGATCTGCTTTGCGCGACTTATTCCATTATTTATTATGCCTTTAGGATAATTACGATCCAATAAAAAGTCTTTTAATTCACTTAATCTTATATCTCTCAGAGTAGGTTCTGAAACAATTGTGCAAATTCTGCGTGCTAAGTTGAATGGAATGTTGTTTTTTACGTGTCTCGGGTGGTTCGAGTTATATTCCAGATATTGTTTTGTGTCAGTAGCTTTATAGTGGACATCTGTTATCACTGCATTTGTTTGCTTCATAATTTTAACATCCAAGAAAATTACCGTATCTCCTATTTTATCACAGGTGCAATTAATTTTGGGATCAAGCTCATTCAGCAAGTCTATTAGCGTGTATACATCACCATCTCTTTCATCCCATACCATGAAGACATCATCTAAATATCTCATATAGTTGTTCTTTATTTTATTGGCAGTGGATTCACCAAACGAGGAGAGTATTTTATAATATAAGGTATTCTCCAAATATCCCAGGACCATATTTGCATAATTTGGAGCAAACTTCGTTCCCATTGCTGTTCCAGATATTTGTAGATAATTTGATCCATTAAACTCAAAGGCGTTATTTTCGAGGATCAATTTGCACCCGTCCGAAATCAGGCTAGAGGGTAAACGGTTTGTTTGTTCATAATAAATGTTCAAGCCAATAATTTATGGCTTTGTATCCCAATTCATGACGGATGTTGCTATATAGGCTAACTACGTCTAGAGTCACAACAATTTCAGAGTCACTCAGCTGAGAAGGGATTTTATTTAAAAAGTCTAGATTATTCTGTATGTATACAGGGATGAGTTTTAGAAAATATTGTAGTAAAATATCCAGGAGGTGACTGAGTCTGTGGGTAGGGCAAGCAGGACCAGCAACAATAGGCCTCATCTTTAAATCTGAAGGGTTCGGGACCGATATAAACTCTGAATTCCCTTCTTCGATAGCCTTGATTATGGATTTTGATTTGTGTATTTTTGGAAGGCCATATATTTATATATATATATATATATATATATATATATATATATATATATATATATGTACAGTATACAGTATATGCACATAATATACATGATTTATACATGAATAAAACAAGCACGTGTTTGAATACATTTAACATCATGCTATTCCTCCCTCACCACCCTTCTCTCTCTTACTTATGCCTAATATCCTAATCTCTTTTAAAGATGTACATTTTACCCTCTCTGGGCTTAATACTAAGAAGGCGTACGGTCCGGACGGCGTTCCTTCTGTTGTTCTCAAAAACTGTGCTTCCGTGCTGACTCCCTGCCTAGGCAAACTCTTTCGTCTCTGTCTATCCTCTAACGTCTTCCCTTCATGCTGGAGGTTTGCTCTCATTCAACCTGTCCCAAAGAAGGGGACTACTAACTAACGTCCAATTGCTCTCATCTCTTGTATTTCTAAAGTTTTTGAAACTATTCTTGCTTCCAAATTTCTTAAACATTTCTCTTCTCATAATCTGCTCTCAGATCGCCAGTATGGCTTCCTTAACCCTTAATTAGCGGCGAGCAACATAAGTCGAGTTAAAAAAAGCTGGACTATGTGGCGGCGCTCGACATAACTCGAGTGGCAATTTCAGCACGTAATGTGGCTGAGAGAGAGACAAGTGGTGGCAGGAGACTAGCGAGCGTATGACTGCTCCAGACCACCGCGGCGAACCTACTGACACAAATCTCAGCTCCCTCCTCCCTCTCTCACTCGCTACATACTCAATTATGTACTGAAAGTACCGAATTACCTGCTTTTTGCACTCGCGTTGCACGGTTATTGCAAGAAAACTATCCATCATACAAGGATCGTTATGGTGTCATTCGAAAGCTCTGTTTATGCCCTTTCAGGGATAGGTACTTGTTTTACGTTCTGGGTCTTATTTAGGCATGAAAATGATCACGTAAACAGCCCTATTTTGGCTAAAAACACCCCGCTGTGCGGTACACATAAATAAACCGCATAGGCCGCTCGTAAGGTGTTAAGGGTCGCTGTACTGGTGATCTTCTTTCATATCTTACTAACTTTTGGTCATCCTCCTTTCGGGACTTCAGTGAGACTTTTTCTATTGCACTAGACATATTGAAAGCCTTCGATAGAGTCTGGCACAAATCTTTAATCTCTAAACTACCCTCCTTCCGTTTCTATCACTCCATCTGTGCCTTTGTCTCTAATTTCTTTTCCGGCCGTTCCATAGCTGCGGTTGTGGATGGCCATCGCTCACTTCCACACCCTATGAACTCTGGTGTTCCTATCTCCTATTCTCTTTCTAATTTTTATAAATTATCTCCTCAGCTGTACCTCAATTCCCATCCATTCATATGCAGACTACTCAACCTTACACTACTCCATTAGTTTTTCAGAACGCCCCAGCCAGCAATCCCTCAACGACAAACGTAATGAAGCCATAGAACACTTAAATTCTGATCTAAATACTATCTCCAATTGGGGCAGAGAAAACCTTGTTTCCTTTAATGCTTCCATAACCCAATTTCTCCATCTATCTACCCGTCCGGAACTCCCAGCGGACTATCCCTTATTCTTCAACAATACAAGAATCAATCCTTCATCTGTTCTCAATATTCTTGGTGTCTCTTTTTCTTCTGCTCTCATTTGGAAGGACCATATTACCAGTCTTGCAAGGCAGCCTCCCAGAAGCTGGGTGTGCTCAACCGCCTTAGGTTTATATATATATTTTTTTGTTTTCTATATTCCAACTACTACCTCTCGGGCATAGGCTTATAGCCTTTGCACTCTACCGCTGAACACGGTGAGGCCCGTTGGGTCTTGCTCCAGTCTAGGGAGTGAGACATGCGAAGCTTCACGGCTCGAAGCAACTCCATCTCTGAAGTCGCCTCGCCTCTGCGCTTCACAGTCTAATCCCCCACACTCGGACCCTCACTCTCAGAACGCCATCTATTGAGCAATTAACTCACTAGGCATTGCCCCCCTGTAGCATATTTTTGAATATGGGAATATTCATACAATGCTATTTAATCAGGAAACAATGAGGGTATATTTTTGGCATTTAGGTGTGCTGTGGTAATGCACTGATACTAGGTACAGCACAAATTCCATCTCAATAATATCTTCCCATTGGCATATTGGGATTCGAACCCGGGTCCATTGGATTACCAGTCCAGTGGCAAGACCACTCTGCCACACCTCCTCTTTACCCCCCTCTCTACTTGACCTCCCTCGCTACCGCCAGACGCTGCAGACGCTCTGTCAACGCTCTCACGATATCGATCATAATTTGAGTATTAACTACTCATCCTCTTCATTCTTGTGCATGAAAGGTGGTTAAGAGCACGTTTAACCATCCTGTAGCTTAGTAAGTAACACTGCACGATATTTCGCTGTGTATTGACTGATAATCTTTGTGTTTATCACAAGACTCCTGCTCGGACAGGGCGCCACTAGCGCCATCTGTTGTTTTGTTTTGATTTGTTTGTAAACAAACGCTCTCTTCTTATTTGATGTAAAATCGTAGCCCCTAATTTTACCCATTACCTACTGTAGTAAGTATCAATTTAACTGCCTTGTATGTAAGTAAAGCTTTGCATATTAATTTGCTAATAAACAATATTGTGTACTAACTAACCTGCCTACAGGAACGAACGCCGACGCCATTTTGTAAACAAACCTTTTTGGGGGGATTATACATATTAAATTCCAGCCAATTTTGTAGTAAATTTAAGTGCATTCATTTATCTTTTCCCCCTAGATATATTCTTGACTTTTTCTCCTCAGAGTGATTTTACTTTAAGCTAAGGGTGGTATTTGTACAAACTAACCTAGCCTAACCCAACCTGCCAAGCTTTTAACCTAATCCAAACCTAGCCTAGCCTATAGCCAGCCAATCTGTTGTTCTTATTAACTCTAGTAGATATTGTATTTAGTATCCTACTGTAGCTATATATATCTGTAATTTTAGTTGTTGCTTGCACGATCTTGTAGTAACCTTTGACTGATACATTTTTTGTGTTTTATCTAAAAAGAGTAGGCTACTGCTTTACTAGGCTAAAGTGATACCAGGGCCATCTGTTGATACAGTATATTAACCCCTTGTGTGCAGTCACACTTTATTTTTATATAATCTCTATTTGGTGAATTGTATATTTAGTTACATATTCTGTTATATATATATATTTGTTTAAGGTTAGGTTATCACACCTGGTAGCCTATTTCTGCGTATTTCAATTTTATTATTTTTGGTTAGGCTATTCAACGCTGGTAGCCTATTGGTGCGTATTTCCATTTTTTTTTAAACTTTTGGTTAGGCTATCGCCCCTGGAAGCCTAATTATGCGTATCTCAATTTTTTTGTTTTCGGTTAGGCTATCACCCCTGATAACCTATTGTTGTGTAATTCAACATATTTGTTTTCGGTGGAAGTGATTGAAGTGTTTCTAAAGTGAGTGAAGTGTTTTAAAGTGAGTTAAGTGTTTTAACCCTTAAAAAGCGGCTCACCACTTAAGTCGTATTTAATAAAGCTGGACTATGTGGCGGCGCTCGACATAGGTCGAGTGGCAATTTCAGCACGTAATGTGGCTGAGAGAGAGAGACAAGTGGTGGCAGGAGACTAGCGAGCGTATGACTGCTCCAGACCACCGCGGCGAACCTACTGACACGAATCTCAGCTCCCTCCTCCCTCTCTCACTCGCTACATACTCAATTATATGGGGAATTACCGAATTACCTGCTTTTTGCACTCGCGTTGCACGGTTATTGCAAGAAAACTATCCATCATACAAGGATCGTTATGGTGTCATTCGAAAGCTCTGTTCATGCCCTTTCAGGGATAGATACTTTTTTACGTTCTGGGTCTTATTTAGGCATGAAAATGATCACGTAAACAGTCCTATTTTGGCTAAAAACACCCCGCTGGGCGGTACACATAAATAAACCGCATAGGCCGCTAAAGAAGGGTTAAAGTGAGTGAAGTGATCTGAAGAAACTGACTGTTACCATGCCTCGCACTTGTACGAACTACGCCGGTAAGTTTGGTGAGTCCATGTTTGTTACTGTCGATCTTCAAGTCTGCCGTCTCTGCCAGCAACGAGAGAATTTGACAGTGAAATTAGATGCAGCCTACAACAAGATCAACGTCCTCACCATGAAGCTGGAATCACTCCAAGAGTTTGTAACACTCAACGTTGGAGTACCACAAACTTCAATTGTCACCGCAACTCCAGCAGCCACCAACGCCCCAACGTCAACTGCCAACAATTCAACGCCTGCAGTAGCCATTTCATCTGATGGTTCCGATACTCAAGAAAGAAATAGTAACTCTCTTCCCCCTCAAGACAACTTCCGTGTCGTGAGGAACAACGTTTGCCCCAAGACCAGGAAACCCATACCGATTACCGAGTGTCAAAACCGCTTCCAGATACTCGCAGACTCAGATGACGAAGCGGAAATAGAAGAAGTCCGGCTCGTGGGAGACTCGATGATACGTGGTCAGCTCACAGAGTTTTGCGCCAGAGCACCTAAGACCAGGAAGCGTTTTTGTATCCCTGGTGGTGGTGTGGACGACGTAGTTGCTGCAGTTGACGAAGTATCTAAGCTGGCCCCTGCTAATACAATGTATGTCATCCACGTTGGATCCAACGATGTACAGCGAACCCGGTCGGAAGATTTGCTTTTAAAGTACCAGCAGCTGATCAAGTCGTTTAAGGAGAAGTCATCAAGGATCATTGTCTCAGGAATTGTCCCCCGGCTTGGTGTAGAGAGCCGATTTTACAACATAGCCACCAGCACAAATCGTTGTCTAGCAAACCTCTGCAGGAAGGAAAACGTAGGATTCGTCGACACCTGGGACAATTTCTACTACGATGACTATTTGTTTTCGGACGATGGAGTTCATCTGAACCAGGTGGGAGCAGCACGTTTTGGGCGTCTTCTCAACGATGCGGTGAAGGATTTTCGGAGAACAAATCGACTCAGCATAGGACAACCAGGAAGGAGGACCGAAGACAGCGAGGGCGGCAACCTGCGAAGGAATTTAATGCTAATCTGTCAAGAACCGCGAATTTGGATAAAGCTCCACCAACACGACCCAAATTCAAAACCGCCAGGGATAACGACCGAGGACCGATGTCAGCCATGAATGTAAATGTAGATCCGACCAGAACCAAAAATTTGATTAAAGAACGTTCTGTGAGTTCTAAAACCGCAACTTAAAAGGTTTTCTATGCAAACGCTCGTAGCATACGCAATAAATTTTCAGATTTAGAGGAACTAGTGTTTACTGAAAATTATGATGTGATTGGTATAACAGAATCTTGGCTCAATTCAATACAGTAGATAGAGACTTTTTAGCAGAGTATTCACTTCCCGGTTATGTAATGTTTGAGAAAAGCCGAATAAATAAAAATGGAGGTGGCGTTTTATTTTATATCAAAGAAAGTCTTAACCCGACCCTCTTGTCAAAACCTCAAATTGTGAACGTCGACACATCTTTTGTGCTAATAAAGAATAATAAAGGTACAAAAATAATACTTGCATTAATATACAGACCTCCAGCTCAATCAGTGCAAACTGACCGAGAAATTTATGAACAAATTGCAGATGTAAGTAACTCACAAGATACCGTATTTATTGGCGACTTTAATTTACCTGTGACCAAGTGGGGCGATACTCTTACTTCACACTCCGGACATGACTTGTATACGAACTTGCAAGAGAGTTCGCTTTATCAATTTGTTCGAACACCGACCTGTGGTAATAACGTTCTTGACATTGTACTTGCAACAAAAGAAGAATTAATAGAGAATTTGAATGTTGGTGATGAATTCAGTAACAGCGACCATCGTACGATAACTTTCACTTTAAACTTTACTAGTAACGAACCAAATAGTAGCATCGAAAAAGTCCCTAATTTCAAGAAAGCAAACTTTCATAAACTTAGAGCTATGTTTAAAGAAACTGACTGGAGCTTTTTAATTAACAATAACGACATAAATACATCTTGGAAGTTATTCGAAACCACTTACCTAAAAGCAGTGCAAGACTGCATACCATCGAAAATACGGCGTCCAGGCCATAATAATAAGCCCAAATGGTGGAATAAAGATATTTCAAACTGCCTGCTTGCTAAAAAATTTGCTAATGATAGATTAAAATCCTCACAAAATGACGAAGAACGGGTGAAATTTGCAGAGCTACGACGCAAAGCCAAAAAGATAATTAAGCAAAGTAAAAAGACCCTAGAGTTACATATTGCGAATCAAAGTAAAACAAACCCGAAAGAATTCTATAGTTATATCAGAAAGAAAAAAGTAGTTACTTCAACTGTTGGACCGTTAGTCGATGAAAATGGAGAATACACCAAAGACGAAGTACAAATGAGTAATGCCCTCAATACCTTCTTTGCATCAGTTTTTACAACAGAAGACCTCAGTGATATCCCTACACCATCGCCGATTCAGATTGATAATTCAGATGTTCAAAGCAATATCACCATTACAGAGAGAGAAGTATTGAATTGTTTAGATAAACTCAAGGTAAATAAAACGCCTGGACCTGATACAATCTCGCCTAGAGTTCTAAAGGAAGCTAAGGATGAGCTCTCCAAACCACTGACATTACTATTCAATAAATCCTTGCAGTCTGGAACTATGCCTGATCAGTGGAAGATAGCCAACGTAACACCGATATTCAAAAAAGGCAGCAAATCCCTACCCAGTAACTATCGTCCAATTAGCTTAACCTCAGTTGTATGTAAAATGCTAGAAACGGTCATAAGAGACAGACTCGTAAATCACTTAGAGGAAAATAACATACTTAAAGATACTCAACACGGTTTTCGTAAAAAACGTTCCTGTTTAACAAACCTCTTAGACTTCTTCCACGATATGCTCTCTACGATGAGAGTAAAGCTGTAGATATTATATACCTTGATTTTCAAAAGGCCTTTGACAAAGTTCCCCACAAACGTTTACTTCTAAAACTAAAAGCGCATGGAATACAAGACGGTGTGTTGAAATGGATAGAAAATTGGCTCAGCGACAGAAAGCAAAGAGTAGTCATAAACGGTAAGGCATCTAAATGGACCAATGTAAGTAGCGGGGTACCCCAGGGATCGGTACTAGGACCAATTCTCTTTCTAATTTACATCAACGACATAGATGAGGGTCTCACCTGTACAATCTCAAAATTTGCTGACGATACAAAAATTGCAAATAGCGTACTCTCAAAAGATCAAGTTGACGATATGCAACACAATCTAGATAAATTGTCACATTGGGCTCAAATTTGGCAAATGAGTTTCAATGCGGATAAATGTAAAGTACTACATATCGGATACCTAAATGAGAAAGCAAACTATTCGATGAATGGCACTCAGCTTAAGAATGTAAACAGAGAAACCGATCTGGGAGTAACAATATCGAGTAACCTAAAACCGAGTCAACAATGTTCAGAAGTTGTTAAGAAGGCAAACAAAATAATTGGCTTTATAGGCAGGTCATTTGAGCATAAATCCAAAGACGTTATCCTAACCCTTTACAATTCATTAGTCCGCCCTCTTCTGGAATACTGCGTTCAATGCTGGTGCCCTTATTACCAAAAAGACATAAACAAGCTAGAACGAGTTCAACGTAGAGTTACCAAAATGATACCTAGCCTAAAGAACAAACCATACGAAGAGCGTCTTAGAGAATTAAATCTATTTCCTTTAACCCAGCGCAGATTAAGAGGTGACTTAATTCAAGTGTTCAAAATCATCAAAGGCATCGACAATATGAACTGTAGTAAGTACTTCACTATCGACCAATCTAATTACACGCGGGGAAACGGTTGCAAAATTATTGGCAAATCTTTTAACTCACACGAATCTAAGAATTTCTTCTTCAATTGAGTTGTCAACTTGTGGAATGGGCTTCCCCGAGACGTTATAGACTGCAGCACCGTTGATTCATTTAAACTCCGCCTAGACAAATATCTCGCATCAAACCCGCGACTGACTGCGTTTGTAAATGAATAACTTTATTTTATCCTCCCCTCAGTTACTAACCCCCATGTCCCCTACTAACTTCCTAGTACTGCCACGGACATTAGTTCCATGGCAGTAGTTTCCTTTCCAATGTTCCCTTACCCACTCTAAACCACTGTTTGGACACTTGATCCTCAGTGTTTTGGAGGACAAGCAGCCTAGAAGGGTCACTAGGACTGTTGTTGCTTGATTTCCTTTGTACTCCTTTGTACCCCTGCAAAGCTTCTTGCTCTGTACAGGGGCATAGTACTTCCTTGTATTGAGTATTGTTCACATGTGTGGGGAGGTTCCTCTCACACCACTCTCCTAGACAAAGTTGAAAGGAAGGCCTTTCGTATCATTAACTTCCGTCCACTCGCCAACTCTCTGCAATCTCTCTCTCTCCCCCGCAATGTTGCATTTCTCTCGCTATTCTATCGCTACTATAATAATCAGTGTTCCTCAGAGCTTTCCCAGTGTATACCACCTCCTTTACATAGAGCACATGGTACCGGTCTTGCAACACAATCCCACCCCTACTCTGTGCAACTCTCCAACCCAAGAGTGAAACGTTACTCTTAAAATTTCTTCCATTCAACAGCTGAGCTCTGGAACTCTCTCCCAGAATCAGTCTTTCCCTCTTCCTATGACTTCAATTGCTTCAAACTCCGTGTGTCCAGGCATTTTGGCACGAACGTCCCTTGATTTTGGCCCTGTCACTCTTTTAGCTATGGGGGAGGCACTCGCTATAGGCCGTTCTGCGTTTTGCCTCCCTCACTCACATAGAAAAAAATATATATATATATATACCCGGTATATAATATATATATATATATTTATTTTTTTATTTTTTTTTATATATATATACTGTATAATACATATATATATATATTATATATATGTATTATACAGTATATATATATAATTATATATATATATATATACATATATATTATATCCTGTATATTATGTGTATGTACAGTCAGAAACCGCAGTTTCTGAGACACCTGGATATGGCCCGGACATTGGGAGCTATTGTTTCTGGACGACAACCCACTTTAACTATCACAAGGTCGCACACGTACTAACACATGTTTCGAACCAATAGATGCTTCACTCAGTCTGTCATGTAAAATTATTGTGGTTATGCTACGATACGATTCATACTATAGAATCATATTATATTTTTGTATTTTATTTTGTTTATTAATTTCACCACAACACCAAACACCTCCAATGAAATTAATGAAAGCATATATGTGATCCACCAGGATTCGAACCCGGGTTATCACACACATATTTTTAGACACCTTAACCATTATACCACCAAATACCATTGTTAGTTATTCCCTCCTGTATATACATAAAACACGGATAGCTATTAAAGAATTAAGACTGCAAGGAAACACTGCCAAACAGCAGTGAATGGACAGGCTTTCGTTGTGTGTGTGATTCATCAGACGTCATCCATAGTAGTTACTATTAAACTCATACCGGTACTCACATATACTGTAAGTCATCCATTTGTTATCATAATTATCATATAATTATTTTATAACCCATCAGCGTCCGAAGCTTAACCCACTGAGCCCCAGCTAGTTTATAATAAATGTACCACACAGGACCAGCAGGTTTTGAAAAAAAAAAATCCAGAAAACACCAGGAATGGGTTAGGAATGAAGGAAAACCCACAAAAAACCGATCCCCTAGGTCATTAAGGGGTGCACCCGAAAGTCGGATTTACAAGAGGGGAAAATTGAAGGCAAAAACACCTAAAAACAGGCTATTGCGCGCTCACGCGCACGCAGTTAGACTTTGAGAGTTTTCAACCAACGGCATGGTTGCGTGGGATACTTACACAGTTCCCATACAAATCTGAGCCCTCTAGGTGCCATAGGACCGGAGTAATTAACAGTGACGCAACGTTGTCTTCGCTGGGGTTTAGCGTTACAAACATTGCCGACGACAACGTGTCGTCGCTGGGGTTCAGTTGGTTAACCTAGTGTGGTATTACATATAATACAATACATATATACACAATATATACCCTCATATATCACTACTGATAACTCATTGCCGTTTCACACCTGAAAATTCAAAATCAAATTCAAATTCAAAATAGTTTATTGTCATAGTAATACATTGTTAATTATTGCTACGTTTAACATCATGTAAATAAACACAAACTACGACAATGAGGACTAGATACCAAGTGGTATATGTGTCCTTTTATCTTTTATACAATTATAAGAACATTTGATTGCATAACAGGGAGTGCAATTTTTTCTTTTCTTCTATATTCCAACTATTCCCTCTCGGGCATAGGCTGATAGCCTTTACACTCTACCGCTGAACACGGTGAGGCTCGTGAGGTCTTGTTTCAGTCTAGGGAGTGAGACATGCGAAGCTTCACAGCTCGAAGCAACTCCATCTCTGAAGCTGCCTCGCCTCTGCGCTTCACAGTCTCACTCCCCAGGCTCGGACCCTCACTCTCAGAACGCCACCTATTGAGTAATTAACTCACTAGGCATTGCCCCCCTGTAGCATATTTTTGAATATGGGAATATTCATACAGTGCTATTTAATCAGGGAACAATGAGGGTATTTTGTTTTGGCATTTTGGTGTGCTGTGGTAATGCACTGATACTAGGTACAGCACAAATTCCATCCCAATAATATCTCCCATTGACATATTGGGATTTGAACCCGGGTCCATTGGATTACCAGTCCAGTGGCAAGACCACTCCGCCACACCTCCCGAAAGTGCAAGTACTGAGTGAAGTGAAATACTAAAAATAATAATAATAAATAAATTCTAATAATAATACAAACAAATACAAATATAAAGACACAATCTTATAAAATAAGTCAATATACCTCTGGTTTAATAAGTCACTATACCTCTGGTTTAATAAGTCAATATACCTCTGGTTTAATAAGTCAATATACCTCTGGTTTAATAAGTCAATATACCTCTGGTTTAATTAGTATACATTAATGGTTCTTTAAGTTTGATACACATTAAATATTGGCATTTTGTTATTCAATAGTAAGCTCATTAAATCCTTTTTAATAAATACAAGTGAACAATCGTCTATGATTCCTGATAATCCGTTCCATATAATTATGAGCGCCTTGATGTCTAAATGTTTTCTGTACCATAGCTGTTCTTCCCCTAGCCACGTGAAGTTTATTACACTGCCTAGTACTATATGAGTGTACTGTACGGTATCATTCCTTATAAACACTGCCTAGTACTATATGAGTGTAATGTACGGTATCATTCCTTATAAACACTGCCTAGTACTATATGAGTGTACTGTACGGTATCATTCCTTATAAACACTGCCTAGTATTATATGAGTGTACTGTATGGTATCATTCCTTATAAACACTGCCTAGTACTATATGAGTGTACTGTACGGTATCATTCCTTATAAACACTGCCTAGTACTATATGAGTGTACTGTACGGTATAATTCCTTATAAACACTGCCTAGTACTATATGAGTGTACTGTACGGTATCATTCCTTATAAACACTGCCTAGTACTATATGAGTGTACTGTACGGTATCATTCCTTATAAACACTGCCTAGTACTATATGAGTGCACTGTACGGTATCATTCCTTATAAACACTGCCTAGTACTATATGAGTGTAATGTATGGTATCATTCCTTATAAACACTGCCTAGTACTATATGAGTGTACTGTACGGTATCATTCCTTATAAACACTGCCTAGTACTATATGAGTGTACTGTACGGTATCATTCCTTATAAACACTGCCTAGTACTATATGAGTGTACTGTACGGTATCATTCCTTATAAACACTGCCTAGTACTATATGAGTGTACTGTACGGTATCATTCCTTATAAACACTGCCTAGTACTATATGAGTGTAATGTACGGTATCATTCCTTATAAACACTGCCTAGTACTATATGAGTGTACTGTACGGTATCATTCCTTATAAACACTGCCTAGTACTATATGAGTGTACTGTACGGTATCATTCCTTATAAACACTGCCTAGTACTATATGAGTGTACTGTATGGTATCATTCCTTATAAACACTGCCTAGTACTATATGAGTGTACTGTACGGTATCATTCCTTATAAACACTGCCTAGTACTATATGAGTGTAATGTACGGTATCATTCCTTATAAACACTGCCTAGTACTATATGAGTGTACTGTACGGTATCATTCCTTATAAACATCTCTTTGATAATATCAGGAACAGACAAGTTTATGCATTTATACATCATTAACTTTGCCATACAAAACAAATACAACTTATGGAGTGACAATATATTCAAAATTTTAAAATTGGTTCAGTGTGTGCACGAAATTCAGCAGATGATACAATTCGTATTGCCCTCTTTTGTAACATAATTAAAGCGTTAATATGGAAATCACTAGCATTTCCCCAGAGACAGTAATCTCAGTGCTGCCACTGGACGGAAATTCGTCTGCTAAACGGATGCAGACGATGCACTACGGATATGGTGTCAAAAACGGAAATATTTCCGTAATGAACATTTTCCACTTTTATGATAGAATTACACAGTAATGATAAATAACAATACACATGCATAACAATTGTATTATTTTCCTTATAATATAACCTAATAGTAACATAAGAACCATGGCTGATGACGTGTACAAAAGCAATATTTGAAGCAGGCATACGGAATTCGTCAGTCTGGCAATGTATTCCTGCCATTTCAGTAAGTGCTGCAGTGATCCACAGTAACACAGGTACGTCCGAGGTTTCCATGTGGTAACTATGTGCCTGTTCCCTGGTAATACCCCCAAATACTGCATTACTTTTGTGCTAAATACTTGTGTTTATGAAAATAATATATATGGAGAAGATTCCCACCACAAGAATTAATTCTCTATGTAAATAAAAAACGGGAACTGGTAATAAAGGACCAACTTTCTTCTATTAATATGGCTGTAATTCATTCATTTCACCAGCTACTCTTATGTTTTGTTCTAGTTCTGATTTATTGATTCCAATTATGATTGTATAGCACATAGGCCTATATCTTGATCGAAGGGCTTATTTGTGTTTTATATTTATAGAGTTTGTGCTGTTATGGAATTTATCTTAATATTTTTAATTTTATAGATTTACCAGTGATTCCATAAAACCTCTGATTATAATCCATCAATGTCACATAGGCCTACTTTTCTTTCTTATAATTTCTCTAACTATTTGTTCGGGTTTATAGTTCCCAAGTGTGGATACTCCATTGGTTTTGGTTGTTTTTAACAATATTTTACGCCATGTCCATGTATTCGTGGAGTTATGCTGGTCCAGTGTATTCTTCTGCAGGCGTTCCCACTATTATCATGGTGTGTGTGATTTTTTATCTCTGCCAGTCTGTTTTCCATATGTTCGATGCTCATGTACATTCCAATTAGAGTCGAAATGTTGTTACTGGTGCGGTTTTGTATAAAATGTGTTGCAAAAACTTTCGAGCTTTTAGGGGAATTCACCGCTGTTCACAATTTCTACATCATTATTGTACACCTTAACATGCTCTTATTTTGGGTTCTGATTTACCTTTCAATTTATCTATCTATCTATCTATTGTCGGACGCCGTGATCCCCGAAGGGGTGGTAACGAACGAAACGCCCCCATGCACCTCTGTCCCCAGTCAATCGACGTCCTTCCTCCCATCCAGCACCACTTTCCGTAGAATATCGTAGAAAATGTCCGGAAGGCCAATTTAAGGGCCTTTAACTCCGGTTCATGATATTTCAAGTTTTTGTTGAGGTTCTTGGTTCACTGTTGCTTAAACAACTTGCATGTGTCTGCGCTTTATAATTAAAATTTTGGTCTTGCCCTTCCCATTCTCGGTCAAGGTTTATCTCAAACTTCATAACATTTTCAGAATTTACAACATATTCGGGCAGGCTGTTCCATACATGTACAACTCTATATCTAAACGAAACTTTCCTAATGTCTAACCTACTGTAGGTCTCACTGATAAGAGGGTGGGTTATCAGACTTGGGGGTGACACAAAACGCAGTTTATGCGTATCTAATACTGTTTAAATGAGGCACAATTTGCTGGTACTGATATACTGTATATACCTAGATGTATTCAAATATAATATATAGCCATTGTGTATAATTACTTCCATAATTCAATAACGATTTAAAAGTTATAGGCCTAGGCTATATATTAAAATATATTTTTCATAAGAAATTATGAGGCCTCTATTTTGTTTTCATATTCTTTATTTACCACTCAGTAGAAGCCCCAACACTTTGGGGAACGTTGTTGCTGAAGGCCATGCATCATATTATACAATGTTCAGAGTTTATAGTACATAGTTAATCAAAATATAAGCAGAACTATATAGGAAAGCAACCCCCAATATATGGGCTATGCGTTTTTATGTAATTATTACCGTACGGTACAGGGTTAAGGGACCCTAGCTGGTACGGTACACATTGTGAGGACGACAGTTAGACTGTTCATCCTCACACATTGTGGTATTCCTACATTTATATAAATACAGTAATGCACATGTGTGATTCCCATGCATGTGTGCATGCGTACATGCACGTATATGCCACACCTGTGAACATAGACAAATAGTATGGTACATAAGCTTAATATTATTAAAGAAGAAAAGCAGGATGAACACGGAAAATATCTTCTAATATTGTTGGGTGAGTAATGAGATATTTACAAAAGGCATTATACAGATTACCAGGAGGTCGAAAGTGTGTTGAGCTGTGGTGGTCGAGTGGTGAGCACGCTCACGTGTGAATCTGCAAGACCCGGGATCGAATCCCTGCCACGGCGGACATTTAGTGGGTGTGGTAGTACATCCTAGCATGTTTCACATGCTCGCACCCAGTCAGGGAACATCCTGACGACGTATACATACTAAACACACATAACAAAGCCACTCCAACAGCTTCCTCTCTCTCCCCGATCTGGGAGTAACAATATCGAGTAACCTAAAACCGAGTCAACAATGTTCAGAAGTTGTAGAAGGCAAACAAAATAATTGGCTTTATAGGCAGGTCATTTGAGCATAAATCCAAAGAAGTTATCCTAACCCTTTACAATTCCTTAGTCCGCCCTCTTCTGGAATACTGCGTTCAATCCTGGTGCCCTTATTACCAAAAAGATATAAACAAGCTAGAACGAGTTCAACGTAGAGTTACCAAAATGATACCTAGCCTAAAGAACAAACCATACGAAGAGCGTCTTAGAGAATTAAATCTATTTCCTTTAACCCAGCGCAGATTAAGAGGTGACTTAATTCAAGTGTTCAAAATCATCAAAGGCATCGATAATATGAACTGTAGTAAGTACTTCAGTATCGACCAATCTAATTACACGCGGGGAAACGGTTGCAAAATTATTGGTAAATCTTTTAACTCGCACGAATCAAAGAATTTCTTCTTCAATCGAGTTGTCAACTTGTGGAATGGGCTTCCCCAAAACGTTATAGACTGCATCACCGTTGATTCATTTAAACTCCGCCTAGACAAATATCTCTCATCAAACCCGCGACTGACTGCGTTTGTAAATTAATAACTTTATTTTATCCCCTCCTCAGTTACTAACCCATCTGTCCTCTACTAACTTCCTAATCCTGCCACGGACATTAGTTCCAGGGCAGTAATTCCCTTTCCAATGTTCCCTTACCCCCTCTAAACCACTGTTTGGACACTTGATCCTCAGTGTTTTGGAGGACAAGCAGCCTAGAAGGATCACTGGATCTGTTGTTGCTTGATTTCCTTTGTACTCCTTTGTACTCTACACGCTTCAGACAAATAGGAAACTTAGAATGTAAATAAGAGGTGCCGTTGCAAAGGCTTATCCCTCAGTACTTCATCTGATCTGAGGGCAATCAATTGGCATAAATATTTCTACAGTCACCTACATTAATGACACCGTTTTCTTTAATCAATTGTCAAGAGAACGACGGAAATGTGACGTCATTACCTCTATGGAAATATTGCAGTCTGGGCCAGACTTCTATTCCGTAGATTATATATGGTTTGATAAAGCAATTATACAACGTTACAATATACTGTATAATAATAATAAATATTCAATACCTTCTTTGCTTTACATATTAGTCCTATTCCTTTTGACATCTTATGTTGCACAATTTTTATAATGTTCTGTCCAGTTAAGTTTGGAGTCAATTTCTACACCCAAGAATTTTGTACTGTTGACCCTCTGTATACTATTACCGCATATATCCACACTCATGTTAGTAGCTATAGATTTTCCTTGAGTATGAAATATCATATATTTAGTTTTATCATAACCAGATGATAACATGTATTATTACATTGCATAGTTCGTTTTGGTCGTATGTTATGAAGCAGACACTTCTGTTTTCAGCGTTTGTCACCTACTGTAGAGCATTATGTCTATTACAACACACATCGGTTCAGTTACATACACACACACACTCGACTAATCGTAACTAGCAATTCACGCCATAATTGCCATCGTTACTTTACACAACAACTATTTATTACACACTAATGCAAGGTAAACATTACGCCTACTGAACATCCTCCTCTTCAAAATTAATACAAGTAGGCCTATGCATAACGTGGTCACTGGGAACATGGAAATTAAGACAGCTCTCTGGAGGGTGGGGGACGAGAGAGCGAACCTAAACTACCAAATTTCGTAACACCCAATGAAACGTTTAAGGTTGGAATCCCACCGGGACCCCGTCTTAGGCATGGTATCCAACGAGATTGAACACCATGAGAGGTAATCTAGGAATATGAGTGATACCTGAGGCTTGGCAACTTTCGTACTTTCGTTGTTGTTGTTGTCGTTGTTGTCGAGCTCACGCCGCGTCCATACGCTTGATGGCGTTAGTGCCGATCTGCATCGTCTGCATGTCATCAGCTTAGCTATATAATTCAGCAATGCATAACGTTTGAGCTTGAAATGCACACACATAAGTTTGGATTCCCAATTAAGATAACAATCTTAATAATATTGATAAATTGTGTTGGGAGATGAATAAAATAATGTTGTCAAATAAGAACCATTCATTACAGCTGCAGACCGTGCAGACGCCACTCGGACTCACGGAGGTAGGGCTGATGTTGATGATATGTTAATATTTTCTTTATCTCTCCTGAAAGAGGGATTAATGCTGGTCCGTATGTCTCACCGAAAACCAAGGCCCTTTCTTAGATGTATATAGGAGGAAAGAAAAGACCCAATAAGTATATAGTTTCCCTATAGCAAGTGAAAGGTAGACTTTGCTGAAGGCAGGCAATGTAAACATTAGGTTAATCGTGAAATAACCAGGGTGGCGTATATCTCGATCGGTAAGTTTTCTTATATCTCCCTGCTCTGTATTACTGTAACAATATCCATGTTTACCTAATACTTTATTTTTGTTATCCATAGATCGGTGTAACTTGTGGATTTGTGCCAGTGTTCAGCTGAGGAGTTCATACATCATATATATATTGCCGAGAAGAAGGTCGACGCCCTCTACTGGCAGTTTCTCTACAATTCCGACATCCAACTCTCGTGTCACACCTTCTACCTCCAGCTCCACTCGGACCAACGGGTATGACCGTGAAGCATTGATACCCTGCACCACAACTACCCGTGCCACGATTATAGGTTTGCCTGTAAAGTTTTTCATCAATGTCTGGGAAGCACCCGTATCACGCAAAAATTCTACTCCATGCTTGCAACCAGCCCAACTCACGCAGCCGCGCCCTCTATGGTCACAAAAAGCATCGCGGACAGGTTTCGAGCCTTCCGGACACTCCTTCACTGGCTGTGCTCCAGCCTCTGACAACTTACCCCGGGCAAACGCAGACGACTTCAAAGACACCCCAATGTTGCGAGCCAAAGACACAACTGCTGTAGGTGGCTTGCTAGGACAGGATCGTGCAAAATGTCCCTTCTTGTGACAATGAAAACTCTCTAACTCCCCCTTGGGCTTCCCTTGAGGTGGGGAAGGGCCCGGACCCTTCTTAAACGGGATGGTATTAGGTTAATGGTCAGACTTAATATCATTGCTCTTACTTTGGTTATTAAATGTTGCATCACTGACTCGGGGAGGTGGGGTGATGCGCCCCTTGTTAACTACATCGATCCGTTGTGCAGACCCGCACCCACGAATCAGCGATACTCTCCGGTCAGCCATCTCAGCTGCCTCCTGTAGAGTTTTAGGATTTTTCTCTTTAAGGTTCAACGTCAGGTCGCTGCCCGTACACTTAAAGAACTGCTCGAGAAGCATAAACTGTTTTATCTCATCAATCGTTGCTGCCTTCTCCGGTCTCGGCCAATTCCCAAAAGCGTCAGACAGTTCCCGGGCATGTTCAAGAAAGGTGCACTCACGACCCTTCGTAACACCCCGGAACTTCAACCTATAAATCTCTGGTTGTAACTCATATGCCCGCAGGACAGCCTCCTTCAATACCTCATAATAGATGCAAGACTCCAAGGGCAACGCATCATATGCCTTGAGTCCTTTGCCAACCAACCTAGAGGAAACAAGGGCTGCCCACTTAACCTCGGGCCATTGGTGCTCCCGGCACTTCTTCTCAAAACGCATGAAAAATTCGGTGACACCCGACTCGTCAAATACAGGGACTAACTTAAGAAGGTGCGATAAAGACTGTAAGACCACGATTCCCAGAACCGAGACGCTGCCCTGTCGACTCCACCCGAGACTTCTAAAGCTCTATGTCTGCACAGTACATGGTCTTTCTCTCCTCAGCCTGAATCCTGAGCTCAGCCTCCCACTGCCGTTGCTCGAGCTCAGCCTCCCGCTGCCGTTGCTCGAGCTCAGCCTCATGCCTTCGTTGCTCGAGCTCAGCCTAATGCCTTCGTTGCTCAGCCTGCATTTTAGCCATCTCAAGCTGGAAGATCATATCTGCAGTTAAACCTTGAGGAGGAGGAGATGCAACAATTGGAGACCCACCCAGTGACAAACCACGCTGCCAGTGACTATCGGCCTGTGGGAACGTACCCGGCTCCGGTGCCCGAGGGGGCGCCATGGTAGGAGTCGAGTGGAATGGGGGCTGGGCCGAAGGTGCCCCAGCTCCCGCTCCACCTGAAGCCCCACGCACCCCGCCGAGCACACAGGCCACCAGGTCACCTCTCGACATGCTGCTAGTGCCCACATGCCCCATGACCGTGGCCAAACACTGGAGACCATACCGATCAATCCCCGACACCCGGTCAACAGTAATAGGCATCTCCAGAAATTTCCTTGCATCCTCCTCACTAGTTATTACTCTAATGCATTCTAACAAACCCAGCTGCTGCACCTCAGAGTCTGCTTCCCATACTGTGTCCTCCCGTACATTGATCCGTCATTCGACATAGTGTCCACCGAAAATTCTCAACATTTATAAAGAAAAAAGGAGTACCTAAACTCTCATGTAGCACTATTCACTCAAAAATATAAAATGCTCGAAGACAACTCAAGTGCTATACTACGTTGCCAAAAAAAAATCCACGTGTCCAAAATATTCCTCAAAAACAAATGTCCAACAATCCTGCAATTCTTTCTTAGATACTAGGCAAGGTCATTATTTGTTATTACTGCAATAATCAACAAATGGATCCTGGTTTCTACTAAAATAAGATACTGGACAAGGTCGCCATTTGTTACGACCGGGGCTACGAATAAAACAAGGGCACTTAATGATTGGACTAGTAATAGGGCACTATGCAGCAACGGTACGCTAGATCCAAACCCTTGAACTTATATGCCGGCTAACAAAAACACCTATACCCTCCAGAGTTAATCTGCGATAACGGGGTATGCTTAACTGGGCATAAATGTACTCTACTTCAGGCTAACCCACACTGGTATAGCCTGATAACAAACAAGATGCAAGTTACGTTAAAATGCACAAAAGGGAAGCTATGGAAAGATCAATTAAATCACTGCAAGATTTAATACAATAAAAAGATGCTTCAATATAGTTACTCTAAACAACAATAACCTCTTCACTCCTATCTGAAAAAAAGTGAAGTATAGTCCTACAGCATAGACCTGGAAACTTCTGAAGAAAGTCTGATGCTCATAAGATGCTCATATCTTAAATTATAGAAAGGCAGGAGGCAGGACACCAAACGTGTAGACTGAATACACTAAAAGATAGGACATATAATGTTAACTGACACGAGAATATTATAAGTGCGCAACGGCAGTAATGTTCGACACTAAAAGAAGTACTTCCTCATCAACGAAACAGTCTACTATGGTTGTGCAACTCAACAACAACCTAGACTAATAAATACTGTGAATATGCATACATATCAAAAGAGCTCATGTCCTAACTAGTGTCTGCTCGGCGAATAAAGTCTAGCTGGGATATCAAGGTTAAGAAACTGTGGCTGAGCAAGACAGGCTCATAGCCTAGCGTTGTCCTTAAGGCGGTATAGTTAAAGTTACATTAATGACGGGGATGCTCTCTTGGTAGATCCAGATCTCAAGTATCTGGTTCTACCCTGGCGGTCCCTCTAAAGTCAAGCAAAGAGGCAGCACTGTGTGACAAGGTAGTAGGCTAATGCCCTTTTACCACACGATGCTGCACTCGCAAAAGGCACAACCAAAAAGACAACCTAGGTTACCACAGAAACTGTCGAAGTCGTGTAGGTATAAGCGAACCGTACACACATCGCTGACAACGACAACAGAAGCCTTATCCTAGTCTAGCATTAAATAACCAAGCAGAGCACTACTGATAATGAGGGAGACCCACACCGAGTCATCAAACCTCCATAGACCAAGAACCCTTATAGCCTATTCTAATACATGGAAATAAATGTGAGAGCGACGCACATAATACGATGGGCCGATATGAAATCGTGTACAGAACCCAAAGGGAGTGCTGTGAAGTTAAAAGATTAGAGGAATGAAAGAAGGAAGTTGAGTGAGAGAGACACTATCAGAATGGTGGAGATATGGGGGACAGTTGTAAAAAGGATGTTAATCATGTGCGGCCCTAGCCTGCTCTGAGGAGGATATTTCCTCGGGATGCTCTGGATCCCACAAAGGCATGGTAGTCAGCCAATCACAAGCTGATACGTCACAAGGCAGCAGGTGTCACGTTACACAGCCAGCCACACCAGCCAATCAAGGGGCGTGGGAAAGACACGCGAGGGAGGGAGAAACTCCTCCGGGAGGAGGAGGGAGGAGGGAGGCAACACTCACTACCCCCTCGCTGCCCGCTCTCTCTCTCTCTCTCTCAACTTCACACTAGAATGCATCTTACATTCTAACAATGATACAAAATACTTCCCGTTGTCACAGACGAAAAGAAAGACCACCACTGGACTGTCTGTAACTATACGAGTACTATGAAAGAGAGAACAACATTCTCGGACAACTGTAGCCCACTTCACTGCCCTGGCGAGCGCTAGTGGCTAACGGGAGGCGATTCTGCCACGCGGGTAGGCGTCACAATCAAAACATAAGTGTGTGTGTGTCTTTGAAAGACCATATTAGCATTCTTGTTTAAAAAGTTTCCCAGAGTAATCATTATTGTAATATGGGAAACCATACCATTCGTTTTTTAGTAAAGAAGGGAGAGAAGGAAAAATAATTAAATATTTCATGCTCCTCCTAAATTCATGAAAATGCGATACCGGTAATTTGTTCATGGTACTGGGTTAGATTTATTCTGAAGAAAGTGTAATGGTAAGGATAGACATAGGTGCTATAAGTTATAATTGGTGTGTTGAGTAGTTTATGCGAGTCGGGCAAACCTCATACCCCTAGGTATGAGACAGAGAGGTATGAACCCAAAAGCCAATGGTGCAAATCGACAATACGGGCTGGAGGGACCTCAACCAAAATTAAGGGGCCAACATTAACCCCAAGCAGAGCAAATGCACATTAGTTAAGGAAAAGACTAATCTATAATGTGGATACCGGTATATATAGATAGATAGATACATCGATAGATAGTGTGAGTGAATGAGTGAGAAAGAGCTGTCTTACTAAATATACAGTGAATCTAGCAATCCCTACAAATTAGTTTCAAACAATAATAAAACAAACTAATATTTCTTAAAGGTAGATTTAACAAAAAAAGCTGTTTACATCGTAATTAATATAATGAGATAAAACGGTAACCATACACCTGATGAAATAATTCACGTAAACTTTCCTACAAGCCCCGCTCCCCCCCTTACTACCTGTAGCCCCTACCTCTCCATCCCAGCAAATCTAACTACGCCATCTATGGGACATAATATGCTACAGATTCAGGGTGGGGGTGTGAGCGATCTTACTAATATCAGAGCGAAAGACACCAGCGAAATTACCATTAGGTGGCCAAGCCGGAAAGGTGACCGACCGTATGTGTTGAGGGCATGGGAACTTTTAAATAAGACCCTCCCTAATGGATAGATGAACGTAAGAGTACCCGAGGGGTAGTTAATTAAAATAGGGCGTATATATTGATTATAAATCATTCAGGATTATTAAGCCTGTTTATGTCAAGTAATATTTTCAAGGCTGGAGCCTCTTTTCGAAAACCCCAGTACCTTGCCCGAGGGTAGTTCGTGTTCCGTTTATAGACAGTAGTTTTACATTATGGCCAATTAGGAAAACAATATGGCCTAATGATTGGGTAGATAGCTCCGTTAAGAGGATGAGTGTTGAGTTATCGTAATGAAGTCACATCACATGGCCGACTCACTGGGCACATGCTCGGCAATAATTCATAGCATTTATTGGCAAATTGGCTGTTTACACTTAATGAGTCCAGAACTGTCTGGAAGCAGAGAGATTTGTGGTGAATATGATTAAGATTTTTTTTTGTTCTTGTATACGGTGCTAATAAGTAGTGATATTAGTATTTAATAATTGTATAACCAGAAATAATTCATAATACTTGAATGGTTTACTTTATGTGTTCATTGATGGGAGAGACTCATGGTGGCATTGACACAGACGGTCCTCGTTGTCTCTAGCTTGTTACGTAGCCCAGACTGACCCATTACAACGATGAAAATGAAATACAACTTCACGTGGGTTAGTTTGGCAGCTATATTAGAGTATGATACAGTACTAAACCATCAGTACATCGGTATGAACCTTTCAGGGGTCAATGGTAAATGTATCGGTATGAATCACTCGAATCATATGTAAGGTTTTCGGCGAACCCCCCCCCCCCCTCTTCCCGTTTTCTCTCTTTCTCCCTCTCTATCTATCTATCTCTTTCTTTCTTTCAAATTTAGTAAAGCTAATACTTGACTCTGCCTATGATACATTGCATTCCTTCATTAGTTGTTCGGAATACATGCAATTGGTGAGGTCCAGACATACCTGACATACCTGATCCCCATACCTGGGTGAGAGCGAGAGAAGGGAGGGTGGGTGTAGTTCTGGGGTCGGAGAGAAAATGGGAGGGTTTCGGTGGGGGTATGGGAACAACAAGGAGAGGAGGTGGAGGAGATATCTCTCCATCGTGCAGTGCTACTAACGCCTTAGTCCAGGGAACTGAAACGAACTAATCCTGACGACTGTACATTGGTACGTATATGTACAGTATATTATTGCATATTATTAGCATGCATATTTTATGTATGTTCAGTATTGCATATATATCATGTATGATATAATTATGTATGAATATTGTTTTGTATAAGTATATTTTTGTATTGGTCATGTACAGTATCTATTGTGGACATAAGTCCTGATACACCTGCCCGGCAGAGAATCGCGAATTGTGTTGGTAACATTGATACACCCCCCGCCCCTACTCCTTCCCCTCTCTACTACGTAAATAAAACGCCTGGACCTGATACAATCTCGCCTAGAGTTCTAAAGGAAGCTAAGGATGAGCTCTCTAAACCACTGACATTACTATTCAATAAATCCTTGCAGTCTGGAACTATGCCCGATCAGTGGAAGCTAGCCAACATAACACCGATATTAAAAAATGGCAGCAAATCCCTACCCAGTAACTATCGTCCAATAAGCTTAACCTCAGTTGTATGAAAAATGCTAGAAACGGTCATACGAGACAGACTCGTAAATCACTTAGAGGAAAATAACATACTTAAAGATACTCAACACGGCTTTCGTAAAAAACGTTCCTGTTTAAAAAACCTCTTAGACTTCTTCCACGATATCCTCAACCTCTACGATGAGAGTAAAGCTGTAGATATTATATACCTTGATTTTCAAAAAGGCCTTTGACAAAGTTCCCCACAAACGTTTACTGCTAAAACTAAAAGCGCATGGAATACAAGACGGTGTGTTGAAATGGATAGAAAATTGGCTCAGCGACAGAAAGCAAAGAGTAGTCATAAACGGTAAGGCATCAAAATGGACCAATGTAAGTAGCGGGGTACCCCAGGGATCGGTACTAGGACCAATTCTCTTTCTAATGTACATTAACCCCTAACTGTCAGCGAGCAACATAAGTCGAGTTAAATAAAGCTGGACTATGTGGCGGCGCTCGACATAGGTCGAGTGGCAATTTCAGCACTTAATGTTGCTGAGAGAGAGAGACAAGTGGTGGCAGGAGAGTAGTGAGCGTATGACTGCTCCAGACCACCGCGGCGAACCTACTGACACGAATCTCACCTCCTCCTCCCTCTCTGACTCGCTATATACGGAATTGTATGGGGAAAGTGCCTAATTACATGCTTTTTGCACTCGCGTTGCACGGTTATTGCAAGAAAACTAGCCATCATAAAAGGATCGTTATGGTGTCATTCGAAAGCTCTGTTTATGCCCTTTCAGGGATAGATACTTGTTTTACGTTCTGGGTCTTATTTAGGCATGAAAATGATCACGTAAACAGCCCTATTTTGGCTAAAAACACCCCGCTGGGCGGTACATATAAATAAACCGCATAGGCCGCTCTTAAGGTGTTAACGACATAGATGAGGGTCTCACCTGTACAATCTCAAAATTTGCTGACGATACAAAAATTGCAAATAGCGTACTCTCAAAAGAACAAGTTGACGATATGCAACACAATCTAGATAAATTGTCATGTTGGGCCCAAATTTGGCAAATGAGTTTCAATGCGGATAAATGTAAAGTACTACATATCGGATACCTAAATGAGAAAGCAAACTATTCGATGAATGGCACTCAGCTTAAGAATGTAAACAGAGAAACCGATCTGGGAGTAACAATATCGAGTAACCTAAAACCGAGTCAACAATGTTCAGAAGTTGTTAAGAAGGCAAACAAAATAATTGGCTTTATAGGCAGGTCATTTGAGCATAAATCCAAAGAAGTTATCCTAACCCTTTACAATTCATTAGTCCGCCCTCTTCTGGAATACTGCGTTCAATCCTGGTGCCCTTATTACCAAAAATATGTAAACAAGCTAGAACGAGTTCAACGTAGAGATACCAAAATGATACCTAGCCTAAAGAACAAACCATACGAAGAGCGTCTTAGAGAATTAAATCTATTTCCTTTAACCCAGCGCAGATTAAGAGGTGACTTAATTCAAGTGTTCAAAATCATCAAAGGCATCGACAATATGAACTGTAGTAAGTACTTCACTATCGACCAATCTAATTACACACAGGGAAACGGTTGCAAAATTATTGGTAAATCTTTTAACTCACACGAATCTAAGAATTTCTTCTTCAATCGAGTTGTCAACTTGTGGAATGGGCTTCCCCGAAACGTTATAGACTGCATCACCGTTGATTCATTTAAACTCCGCCTAGACAAATATCTCGCATCAAACCCGCGACTGACTGTGTTTGTAAATGAATAACTTTATTTTATCCCCCCCTCAGTTACTAACCCATCTGTCCCCTACTAACTTCCTAATCCTGCCACGGACATTAGTTCCAGGGCAGTAATTCCCTTTCCAATGTTCCCTTACCCACTCTAAACCACTGTTTGGACACTTGATCCTCAGTGTTTTGGAGGACAAGCAACCTAGAAGGGTCACTAGATCTGTTGTTGCTTGATTTCCTTTGTACTCCTTTGTACTCCTTTGTACCCCCTCTCAGCCAAACCCTCTCTTCCTCTTTCTTTCCTGTTTCACGTCTGTAAGCCCCTCCCCCTGGATTGTTTCCACCACTGTGACTATAACCAGGGCCCTGACTATACCCATAGGATGATAAATATCACGATAAGCTCTCTCTCCTTCTTTTCTCTCATTTCTCCCTCTATCATCGTATCTATGTATTTTTATGCATGCTTTCCAAATCTTCCTAAAATGAAATAACATATCGTTAAAATAGCAATAGGTTACGTAGCTCATGTTCATATTTGCCAATTATTATAAACCTAGTTCAATATATGGTGTTATGATCCATTCGAATATGTAAGCATATTAACGATATAATGTTATCTAAGTTAGATACAATTGAGACTTTAATATACTTTTACATTCTCATAGTTCAATTAAGTTATGATTAATTAAGCCCATAAATCCCAATATCTGGAGTAGGCATGTATTTATGTGTTTTACTGTATAAATACAATACTATTAAAAAAATAATTGACCCATTAATAATATGGTTACCTTGATTCAATGCATTGAATATTAAAAGTTAAAAATATATGGTTACGTATGTATTCTCAATACAGTATTCGCCTGTCAACCCACCTCCCCCATAACTACGGAAGCTCACACTAACCTATTCATATTTCGTAACTAGTCAACGCAAACACACGGCCACACACATTAATGTAACATTACACATTACACAAACTTGCATGTTATTTTCTTACTTGAGGAGATTTGGCGTCTTTCAACTGCCTCAGTGAGCGCTGCTCCCTCCGAGATTAACCCCTTCCGTGACAGGGTTCCGTTTATTTTGTATTTAGCTATATTTAAGCAATAGTATGCAGCTAATGAAGGGTATGTGGTATTAAGAAGGGTTAATTGAGATGGTATAAAGACGTTTAACTGTTAAACTTCCTTCTTTTACTGAATAATAATATAAATAAATAACTATATTCCATTCACTGGAGAGGGTGAGATTAAAGTGCTGGGCGAGGCCACCTGTAAGTGGTGAAGGGAGTACTACGGTTCTCCCTCCTTCCGAGTGGATAGATGGACCCGCGAGAGTGGGTCTGGTTCTTCTTGTCCCTTCGATTACCATAAACAAATACTCAAGTGCAGTTCAGTCAAATATATATTTGGATTGCATGTATGTAAATTTACACCAAATTAATTTCGACTCTGTTTCATCATAACGTTGAGGCAAAATGCCAATATATGGTATGAAATTTGGGTAGGCTATGTTAAATATGGCAGTTGACACGAATTAGTAAGTCGAACATAAGGCGGTGGAAATTTGTAAGACAAAACGGACCATAATTCCTTGAACATGACAAATTTATAGAACTAATATTTCTATATCTATATTAATCACGTGTGAAGTAGCTTAAGGGATATCGTCCTGCTGCAGGTGAATTTATATATCATAGAGCAGAGGACCTTTGGTGAATCTTAGCTAGGCCATATATAGAGACATTTTAGTAGCCCATTTGGTACCGAGGACATCTCATATATATTTCACTATGACTATATTCAGACTATTATAATATTATGTAGATAAGCAAGGGGCTTTGGTAGCTATGGTGTTATTTGCGATAGTATGTAGCATTTCAAATAGTAGACGCCCTTCTTTAGCTTAATACTATCGTTTAATATTTGCCAGAATAATATTACGATGAAAACAATATCACTGGTACTGAATGAGTTAAACCTAATCATCGTAGCATTAATTGGATGGGGAGATTCCTGCCCATACCATTATAATAAGACACCATCCAAAGAAACTAATACAAAAACCAACAACCTAATGATTCATGAAGTAGGATATAAATGTAATGGATAAGGAATCTTGTAAATACCGAAACAGTGGGAATTCACCTAATGTAAATAAGATTATTGTTGTCCCTTTATTACTTTAAATATGTAATGTCCAATTATTTAATAGGTGTTTCAACAAAATTGCTATTGGGTCAAAGGATCATACAATAAAACATTGAATTATTAGGCCTAATTATTTTAATGATAATACAATTAGGCTGTCCTCCAAAGAGATTAGATTTACACTAGAGTGGTAGAGGTATTGTTAAACACGCAGCAGAAATGTTTTGCGTTTGATTATCGTCTTGTCCAACAATAAGATTACCGGTAAAGTTTTTGGTTTCCTATGCAACGCGGTATTAACCTGAGAGCACTATTGCTATAGCCTTATTTATATACGGTGGCATTTATTTGTACACTTTTTTTGTCCTAAATATTATTAATATTGATTTTGTTTGTAGCTATTAGCTGTATACACCATCAATTTGCTGAATATATTTTCCAATCCAATATTTCTCAAATTAATGCTGTGAAAAGTAAATGCGAGGGTTGGTTACATATTATGAAATACCGGTACCATTTTCTTTCTTCCACGTGCAATTAATTGATATAGATAGATATACACAATGTTCACGTGTTCGTATATAGCTTATACGTGAACAGTGTCCATGTAGGGCCGAACCTGTTGTATACCGAGATAAAAAAATAATCAGAAAAATAAATTAAAAATAAATAATAGTATGAAATATATAACATCACTTCTTCGCTCCGGGCTTTATTTACGGTACTTAAGAGAGAGCGAGAAAACAAAAACGTTTTAGAGAGTCCTAAGCCGAAGTGTTTGTTGTGGTTTCACCATTATACTAAATTCCCCAGGCAGTTTGTTTCAAAATTGATTATTACAATAATATGATGCAGTGTAGATATTGTTTGAGTTATAGGTTATTTGTTATCAAATTACAGACGTGCACTTGATTAAAACACATAATTGGAAGTAATGTATGAAAAGTTACAACAGAAACAATGTTACGTATCCTTGTGTCACCATTATAACTAATGGAGGTGATGGTGTGAGTGAAAACAAATGTGTGTGAAATGGTAGTAAATGAAGGCATATAAAGATGACAAAGATTCTACTTGTCAATTTATGATAGGTATATGTGTCTGTAACTATCATAATAATACATGTGATAGCTTGTCCTGCATCATTTATGATAGGTATATGTGTCTGTAACTATCATAATAATACATGTGATAGCTTGTCCTGCATCATTTATGATAGGTATATGTGTCTGTAACTATCATAATAATACATGTGATAGCTTGTCCTGCATCATTTATGATAGGTATATGTGTCTGTAACTATCATAATAATACATGTGGTAGCTTGTCCTGCATCATTTATGATAGGCATATGTGTCTGTAACTATCATAATAATACATGTGATAGCTTGTCCTGCATCATTTATGATAGGTATATGTGTCTGTAACTATCATAATAATACATGTGATAGCTTGTCCTGCATCATTTATGATAGGTATTTGTGTCTGTAACTATCATAATAATACATGTGATAGCTTGTCCTGCATCATTTAAGCTACTTCAATCGTGATTAACATAGATATAGAAATATTTCTATAATTTAATCACTGTTAACAAATTATAGTTTATCCTACATCCCAAAGGTTCTTCTTACACTGTATAAAATTGTCGAAAAAGGGCCACAATAAACTGTCAAAATGCGTCATAATTCTCAAGGGGTAAATGGTGTTGTAAGGTAAACCAAAGAATATCCTCCTGTCGGAGGCAATATTCAAACTCGAAACAGTTTAGCTCTGTGTTGAACACTTAATACCTCTACCACACATTTACACATTTAAATAGGCAGTCACAGCATATGTTCCCTTGTTTGTGTTTACTGTATGATATCTACGTTATATATGTGTTCTATATGATATCTACGTTATATATGTGTTCTATGTGATATTGTATAGCTCTTAAGGTTTGGATATAACTTATCACATTAGCATTATAATTCTAATTACTAAGACTTATCTAGTTTAATGAAGAAATATAGAATAATAAAGATAAGTTTAATTAATTCAAATAATGTGATAATCTAGAGTGATATCCAAACCTTAAGAGCAAAGAACTATTACAGAAAACACATAAATAATGCAGATATAATACCGTAAACACAAGCAAGATATGAAATGCCATCCCTGCCTATCTTATTATTATTGTGAATAAAAGTGAAGCAGGGCCTGTGATTGGGTCTAAGACACGTGGGCCTAGTCAGCCAATATTCATCTCTTACTTACCGTACTTTTTGGGTTTATCATATCTTTTTTTCGCTTGTGTATACTGTATGCTATATATGTGATAAATGTGTATTACTGTAATATATAATGACTCTTAAGATTTGGATATCACTGTAGATAGTTAAGTAATCATTAACATTATTAAAGCGTGTCTAGTATAATGAATGAATATAGAATAATAAAGATAATAATACAGACATCAGTTCTGCGACTATTCTGGGCCAGTGAGCTACGGTATTGATAAGATGGGAAATCATGAACATCTGGTTCGAGTAAATGGAGAATAGCTAAATTTATAATTTTGTATTCAATTAAGGAAAGAAATGTAACAATTAAAAGGCTTCATACTAGCTCAATTATTCTTCTAAAAACCACAGATCCTTCCTTATCTGCACAAAGTTGTGTAAATATAGCTGTAATAAAACAAAACACAACCCCGATACGGAAGGGGTTAATCTCGGAGGGAGCAGCGCTCGCTGAGGCAATTGAAAGACGCCAAATCTCCTCAAGTAAGAAAATAACAAGCACCTATGTGTAATGTAATGTTACATTAATGTGTGTGGCCGTGTGTTTGCGTTGATTAGTTACGAAATATGAATAGATTAGTGTGAGCTACCGTCGTTAAGGGGAAGGTGGGTTGACAGGCGAGTATTGAGAACACACACGTAACCATATATTTATACATTTTAATATTCAATGACATTAATATAGGAACCCATTTTATGTGTGTGTGTCAATTATTTCATTCAATAATATATACAGTTTGACAGTGAAATACATGCTTACTCCAAACAGTGGGATATATGGGCTTAGATAATTATAACTGAATTGAAATATGATAATGCAAAAGTAAATTAAAGTCTCAGTTGTATTTGACTTAAATAACATATATTGTTAATAAACTTCCATATTCGAATGGATTATCAAACTTTATATTCTGTTAGGATTGTATACAATGGCAAATATCCAATATATATGAAGTATGTAACGGTATGATATATAATTTTAGGAAGAAGATTTGGAAACATACATAAAAATACAGTGATTCGATGAGAGAGAGATAAATAAAGAATGTCTTATAGACGTGAACAAGAACGGAAGAAGTAGAGTGGGAAGGGAGGGCTTGTCTGAGAGAGGGTGGTATAGTGGGGATGGAGTGGGGGGGGGGTACCAATGTTACCAACACAATTCGCGGATCCGTCTCAGGCAGGTGTCACAGGACTTATGTCCACAATAGTACATTATATGAATGTTTATTAATGAATGTAGATGATCGTATTAACTCAATCTTCACCATCAAATGTCAGGGTATATATTATAATCGAAGAAGTTTATTATATATATATTATCGTACTACCTCTGAGTCAACTCCAAAATGTCAAGGGTATATGATATGATAACATGGAGGAGGTTTCACAATCAAGCAGACATCTCCTGAGGTCATTAAGGGGGGTCACCGTTTGTTTTTTATATTTATCTCCTTTTCTCTCTTTCCGTGGCTTGTATCCATGCGGCCCCATTCAGCAAACTGTTTTAAGACGTTTATCCCCATGAAGGTGTCGATTTCTTCCCGGCGAACGATAGCGAGCCAGCATTGTATGTAGAAATTCGGTTTCGCCGGAGACATTTTTCAATCGAAAAATATAAAAATTTAGCTAGCTGTGTGACGTTAACCACTCCGTTAGAACCGCATGGCTTGTCCTACAGTGACTCGCTAGGATCGCCAGGGCAGTGGATGGGGCTACAGTTTGTGTATTAGAGTGTGCTTTATTTCATATGAAAGCTTGTGTCATGGGCAGTCCAGAAAGGCTCTTTGTTTTCACCCATGTCAAGGCTTTATATATTTAATTGTAAAGTATATGTTTTATCATTAACTAGTAATGATGGGATCTGGGAGAGAGAGAGAGAGTAGAACAGAGTGAGAGGGAGCGCGCAGTGTTTTTGTCCCGCTCGATGACGTCACGGCTGGCTGCCTCGTGGGGGTTGGTTGAGAGAGGTCCTTCCCATGCTGTTAGCTCCCTTGCTAGTGGCTAGAGGACTTGTAACCGCTTTTTTCCCACGCGGCTCGAGCTGGTGCGAGTATATATACAGTTCCTCGCCACTCTCTCCCTCAGATCTGGTTTCTAGAACGCACCCATCTTTTTCCCTTGCTACCTGTCCCCTGCTCTGCCCCTGAGAATCTTTTCTTCTGCCTATCTCTCTCATTTTCCATATCTTTCACCACCTTTTATTAATATTATACCCCCTCTGGTTAACTCTGCAAAATCAGCTTCATGCTGGCCAGTTGTATTGTGCGTTAAGGTCTGATATAACCCATGTATGTTAGTTGTTAAGATAAGTGGATCACGAAGCATTGGTTGGCTTTCATATTGCCGCTTCCTTTAATTATTAGTGTTCTGCTGGATTAGATAATGCTAGACTAGGAGTCTGATATTATAAGGTATTGTTTCCTATGAGTGCTGGCTTTATTTAAAAGCTGCACGACATACCTGAGAACTGGAGTTGATTGAGTAAATTCTAGTCTGTGTGCCATTGAGAGTAGAGCATGCACGAATGAGGGCTTTTTGCCTATACCATTCTGCACTGTTCTAAGGTCGTTGTTTGTCTTTGAGGTACGCCAGGAGAACGCTTAATACTTCGGTATTAAGGTTTCTCAAGAGAGCTACCCTTCCCTATAACGTAATATTTGACGCACAGACTTGAGATTTGCACTAGGCTCTGCGGCATGCCATGCGCACCAGTATCTCGTATCATTGACTCTAGCTAGACTTTATCAATCATAGTAGACATTAAGTATATTAAACCAAGTACTCTTTTTATGCATACCCATTTATTATTACACAAGCATTTCGCAGCCTAGTTTGATGTATTGAGACACAAACGACTTAGGCTCTTTTTATTGATAGGAATACTGCATTGTCGTGGCGATTATTATTATTGTTGTAGTGTTTAGGATATTCTTGGCTCCGACGGCATTATATATTCTGCCTTTTTGTGTGCATAGCCTGCACGAGCATTGTTCCGCTGCCTGCCTTTTTTGGGTTCCATTTCCGATACGAGCATCTTTATAGCATCTAACATTTAAAGAAGATTCCTTGTTAGTGTTGAAGGACTTTAGTGCACTTTCTTTCATGCAGGAGTGCCTGACATTTATTGATAAAAGTAACGTAAGCTGTAACTTCTCTTACCACCTTACTTTGCATACCATAACCAAGCACCTTCGGTTATAGGTAGTAATAGGCTGTTTTCACATAACATTAAGCCTAGAGTAGACGCACATTTATTGAGAGTTTGATAGCCTATTATTGCATATAGAACTCTGTAGAGTATTTGTGTTCTTTGTTCACTGGGAATATACATCAGAGGTTGGATCTAGCGCTTTCCCGTTGTAGCATTTATGCCATTACTAGTCCAATGAATAAGAGCCCTGATATATTTGAACCCCAGTCGTAACAGCTGTCAAAAACAAATATATGTATTAACGCTGGCTCGCTACCGCTCGCCAGGAAAATATTGACACCCGGATGGGGGTAACGGTCTTAAAACAGTAGGCTGAATGGGGCCGAATGGATACAAGCCAAATAGAGAGGGAGAGAAAGAGAAAAAAAGCGAGGTGGCTCCCTTAATTAATCTGCAAGCTATCTGAGTGTTATCTTTAGTTATCACGGTGGGAATCGGAAGGTTGTTTGATGTGTTCAGCTATATATTATGTTGGTAGTGTCAGGAGTATTATAGTGTAGCTTTGATGTGTTCAGCTATACAGGTATATTATGTTGGTAGTGTTAGGAGTATTATAGTGTAGCTTTGATGTGTTCAGCTATATATTATGTTGGTAGTGTTAGGAGTATTATAGTGTAGCTTTGATGTGTTCAGCTATACAGGTATATTAAGTTGGTAGTGTTAGGAGTATTATAGTGTAGCTTTGATGTGTTCAGCTATATATTATGTTGGTAGTGTTAGGAGTATTATAGTGTAGCTTTGATGTGTTCAGCTATATATTATGTTGGTAGTGTTAGGAGTATTATAGTGTAGCTTTGATGTGTTCAGCTATATTATGTTAGTGTTAGGAGTATTATAGTGTAGCTTTGATGTGTTCAGCTATACAGGTATATTATGTTGGTAGTGTTAGGAGTATTATAGTGTAGCTTTGATGCGTTCAGCTATATATTATGTTGGTAGTGTTAGGAGTATTATAGTGTAGCTTTGATGTGTTCAGCTATACAGGTATATTAAGTTGGTAGTGTTAGGAGTATTATAGTGTAGCTTTGATGTGTTCAGCTATACAGGTATATTATGTTGGTAGTGTTAGGAGTATTATAGTGTAGCTTTGATGTGTTCAGCTATATATTATGTTGGTAGTGTTAGGAGTATTATAGTGTAGCTTTGAGGTGTTCAGCTATACAGGTATATTAAGTTGGTAGTGTTAGGAGTATTATAGTGTAGCTTTGATGTGTTCAGCTATACATATATATTATGTTGGTAGTGTTAGGAGTATTATAGTGTAGCTTTGATGTGTTCAGCTATATATTATGTTGGTAGTGTTAGGAGTATTATAGTGTAGCTTTGATGTGTTCAGCTATACAGGTATATTATGTTGGTAGTGTTAGGAGTATTATAGTGTAGCTTTGATGTGTTCAGCTATATATTATGTTGGTAGTGTTAGGAGTATTATAGTGTAGCTTTGATGTGTTCAGCTATATATTATGTTGGTAGTGTTAGGAGTATTATAGTGTAGCTTTGATGTGTTCAGCTATATATTTATGTGGTAGTGTTAGGAGTATTATAGTGTAGCTTTGATGTGTTCAGCTATATATTATGTTGGTAGTGTTAGGAGTATTATAGTGTAGCTTTGATGTGTTCAGCTATATATTATGTTGGTAGTGTTAGGAGTATTATAGTGTAGCTTTGATGTGTTCAGCTATACAGGTATATTAAGTTGGTAGTGTTAGGAGTATTATAGTGTAGCTTTGATGTGTTCAGCTATACAGGTATATTATGTTGGTAGTGTTAGGAGTATTATAGTGTAGCTTTGATGTGTTCAGCTATATATTATGTTGGTAGTGTTAGGAGTATTATAGTGTAGCTTTGATGTGTTCAGCTATACAGGTATATTATGTTGGTAGTGTTAGGAGTATTATAGTGTAGCTTTGATGTGTTCAGCTATATATTATGTTGGTAGTGTTAGGAGTATTATAGTGTAGCTTTGATGTTCAGCTATATATTATGTTGGTAGTGTTAGGAGTATTAGTGTAGCTTTGATGTGTTCAGCTATACAGTATATGTTGGTAGTGTTAGGAGTATTATAGTGTAGCTTTGATGTGTTCAGCTATATAATTATTATGTTGGTAGTGTTAGGAGTATTATAGTGTAGCTTTGATGTGTTCAGCTATATATTATGTTGGTAGTGTTAGGAGTATTATAGTGTAGCTTTGATGTGTTCAGCTATATATTATGTTGGTAGTGTTAGGAGTATTATAGTGTAGCTTTGATGTGTTCAGCTATATATATTATGTAGTGTTAGGTGTATTATAGTGTAGCTTTGATGTGTTCAGCTATACAGGTATATTATGTTGGTAGTGTTAGGAGTATTATAGTGTAGCTTTGATGTGTTCAGCTATATAATTATTATGTTGGTAGTGTTAGGAGTATTATAGTGTAGCTTTGATGTGTTCAGCTATATATTATGTTGGTAGTGCTAGGAGTATTATAGTGTAGCTTTGATGTGTTCAGCTATATATTATGTTGGTAGTGTTAGGAGTATTATAGTGTAGCTTTGATGTGTTCAGCTATATATTATGTTGGAGTGTTAGGAGTAGTATAGTGTAGCTTAGATGTGTTCAGCTATATATTATGTTGGTAGTGTTAGGAGTATTATAGTGTAGCTTTGATGTGTTCAGCTATATATTATGTTGGTAGTGTTAGGAGTATTATAGTGTAGCTTTGATGTGTTCAGCTATATATTATGTTGGTAGTGTTAGGAGTAGTATAGTGTAGCTTTGATTCAGCTATATGTTGGTAGTGTTAGGAGTATTATAGTGTAGCTTTGAGTATAGTGTAGCTTTGATGTGTTCAGCTATATATTATGTTGGTAGTGTTAGGAGTATTATAGTGTAGCTATGATGTGTTCAGCTATATATTATGTTGGTAGTTATGGTAGTTGAATAGTGTATATAAATTATGGTATAAAAATTGGTAGTTGAATAGTGTAGCTCTGTCGTAAACCTGAAACAGAACAGATTTATTAATATAGTTCGAAAACAGCGACAAAGCATAACACAGTTAAACTTGAGGATTACTGAAAAAAAAGTATTTGAATTATTTTAAAGAACCAATAGAGCATAACAATTAAACTTCAGCATTACGGACGAATATTATTATAATTATTTTAAAGCACCAACAAAACATAACACAATTAAGCTTGAGGATTACTGAAGAGCAGGCTATTATTCGAATTATTATAAAGAAGTGATTAACCCTTATTTAGCGGCGAGCAACATAAGTCGAGTTAAATAAAGCTGGACTATGTGGCGGCGCTCGACATAACTCGAGTGGCAATTTCAGCACGTAATGTGGCTGAGAGAGAGAGTCAAGTGGTGGCAGGAGACTAGCGAGCGTATGACTGCTCCAGACCACCGCGGCGAACCTACTGACACAAATCTCAGCTCCCTCCTCCCTCTCTCACTCGCTACATACTCAATTATGTACTGAAAGTACCGAATTACCTGCTTTTTGCACTCGCGTTGCACGGTTATTGCAAGAAAACTATCCATCATACAAGGATCGTTATGGTGTCATTCGAAAGCTCTGTTTATGCCCTTTCAGGGATAGGTACTTGTTTTACATTCTGGGTCTTATTTAGGCATGAAAATGATCACGTAAACAGCCCTATTTTGGCTAAAAACACCCCGCTGTGCGGTACACATAAATAAACCGCATAGGCCGCTCGTAAGGTGTTAAAAACCAATTACAGCTTGAGGATTGCTTTAAAACTGGACGAGTGCCAAAATGATTCTCCAATGTATTTTGGCATTGACCATCCTTCTGGGAACAAGTAAGTTGATAAAAACAAACTCACAAAATTTGACAGAAACTATTATAAACACCATATGAGGAGGAGCACTTTATTGACAACGTATCGCATATAGTTCCATCAGGCCATATGAAGCCATTTGGCCTGATGAAGCTATATACGAAACGTTGTCCATAACGTACTCCTCCTCATACATGGTGTTGATATTCAACAAGTTCATTTATTATTGTTTCAATAAACCTGTATAATTGCTGTGAAGAGCCTTTTTGTAAGATACATTAGTAACGATAAAATACAAACCAATGAACAATTACAATAACGTGTATATATAATATCTATACGCTTCATGCAATAACATATACTGGCATCAAATCTTAGAAATAATGATACTTTAGAGATGCAAATTAATGCAATAGATCAGAAGTTGAGTTTTGTCTACAGGGATTGCGGTTACAGTATTATGTCCTAAACGGCGGCTTTCCAGGCAGCCCTGTCAAGGGCTGCCTTTCTTGTCAAGTTCTTTATTTTGAGAACGGACCGGAGTACCTCTGATCCCATGTCATTCTAGGTTTACCCCTACAAGCAGCTCCCCCCACGTTCACAGTCTGGCATTTCCTCACCCAGTTCTGTATGTAGATAATTAGGATTTGACTAATAAGCTTAAACTCTGGTTAATATTTACAGCATCCAGTAATCAAGTTATTCCAGATGTGAAAGTGTTGGGGACAATCCGACCAGACTGTTTGTAGTTATGCTGATATCATACCGTGACAATAATTATATTTTACAAATGCTCATGTAAGTGGCTAATAAGATTAGACTACCATAAAACAATTTGTTTTCCGTTTACAGCCTCCAGTACTTCAGTTATCCCAGATGTGGAAGGTTTGGGAACAGTTGGGTCAGACTGTCGTCCGCCTCACGTGACCGTCGGGGACCAGTGTTTGTACTTCATAACTTTCGCTACCGTTCCTCACCAGGAGGCCAGGCAGTTGTGTCACTCCCTCAATGCTGAACTGGCTGTTGTTGATACGCCTACCAAACACTACAACATCATTCACTACATCAATGATAATGGTAACTTACTTATATAGAAACCAGAGCAAGTTTAATATGGTTATTAATAGATACACAGCTAGAGATCGGCACCATTATTTAATTTCAGGCTAGGTTACTGATACACTTCTGGCAAAGATGAGAGAGCACTCGGTCAGGGTGGTAGGAGTCCTAAGACATTACAAAGGGATAAATAGGTAACAAATACATTCTGAAGGCAAGTTTCCAATGTGATAATAATAATGTCTATACCTGATCATCTATTCAGAGTGGAAATAGGGGAAGATTGTAGGCACCAATCGAACAGGGCTATACCCAGGAGAGGCTGTAGGCATTTGATAATAAGTCGCTGGAACTCCTGTTTCATTTGCTTGGCCTCTCTTACTGTTTACCTTTGTGCCTCACTTACACTGAGAGTAGTCCAGCATGCTCTCACAAACACCTCCTCCTATCTACTTCACTACACTTAACATGCACACCACACTTCCTCCTTCAGAATTATCAAAACAAAAAGTGATGAAAACAGGCCCAGCCTCGGAGTCCCCGGGGGGGGGGGGGGAGACCATAAATGCCCCCACACCTGCCCGACCTTCCCCTGACGACCCCTCTAAATGCTCTGGACCACAGCCTGTCACTCCTACTATCAACTTTTGCAATATTCGCGGACTTTCCTCTAATTTTCATTCCTTCGAACACCATCTCTCCTCCTACAAACCTGATCTTCTTTTCCTCACTGAAACTAAGGTATCTGAGACAACTTCCAGTAGCCCCTTCTCTGTATCCTTCTACTTTATCTATCCTAGTTTCAAAGCCAAAGACGGATGTTGTGCATACGTGCACAACAAACTCACTTGCTCTCGTGTTTCCGATTTCGACTCCTCTGAATTCTCAACTTTATGGCTCAAACTATCCTCTCATTCTCATACTAAATATTTCTGTGCTGTCTATCTTTCCCCTTACTCTACCGACTTTCCCAAATTCTATGACTATATAAACTCTAAAGTGAAACACATTCTATCCATCTCTCCCTTTTCTGAAATCTCCATCCTAGGAGATTTCAACGTTCACCACCGCCAATGGCTCTCCTCTCACACTACTGACCAACCTGGTGAACAAGCCTACGTCTTTTCTATCATAAATGACCTAGAGCAGCTGGTCCAGCAACCCAGCCGTATCCCGGATCGCTTCAGAGGTCGGCCCAACATTCTTGACTTATTTCTGACTTCTAACTCTTCTTCTTATACTGTCAATCTTTTCTCTCCTTTGGGCTCCTCCGACCATAAACTTATCTCTGTCACCTGTCCTATCTCTTCAGTATGGCCACCCGATCCTCCCAGCCGGCAGCGCTTGTGGCACTTTGGCGCTGCCGACTGGGAGGCTCTCCGGCAGTACTTCTTTGATTTCCCATGGAATGGCTTCTGCTTCCGTGGCCGAGGACCCTTAGAGAGTGCTGAACGCATTACCCAGGTAATCCTTTCGGGCATAGAAGCGTACATTCCATTTTCTTTCTCTCAGACTAATGCAAATATATCTTGGTTTACTCACGCTTGTTCTACTCCTGTCCACAACAAGGAGGAAGCATTCAAACGGTACCGACGCCTTAAAACTCAAGAACCTCATTCTTCCTATGTTTCTGCCCGGAATCAAGCCAAATCTGTTCTTCGACTTGCCAAGCACTCTTTCATCAATAATAAATGCACTGAACTATCCAACTCTAGCTCTTCCCAAGCTTTCTGGCATCTAGCCAAAAACCTCACCAACAATTTGTCTTCCTCGTCTTTCCCTCCCCTTTTCCACTTTGATGGCACAACCATCACTTCTTCCTCTGACAAAGCTGAACTCTTTGCTCAAACTTTTGCTAGAAACTCCACCTTGGATGATTCCGGTGCTATTCCTCCCTCTCCACCCCCTCTCTCCTACTTATGCCTAATATCCTAATCACTTCTAAAGATGTACTTTCTACCCTCTCTGGGCTTAATACTAAGAAGGCGTACGGTCCGGACGGTGTTCCTCCTGTTGTACTCAAAAACTGTGCTTCCGTGCTGACCCCCTGCCTAGGCAAACTCTTTCGTCTCTGTCTCTCCTCTAACGTCTTCCCTTCTTGCTGGAAGTTTGCTCTCATTCAACCTGTCCCAAAGAAGGGTGACTGCTCTCAACCCTCCAACTATCGTCCAATTGCTTTCATCTCTTGTATCTCAAAAGTTTTTGAAACTATTCATGCTTCCAAATTTCTTAAGCATTTCTCTTCTCATAATCTGCTCTCAGATCGCCAGTATGGCTTATTTAAGGGTCGCTCTTACCTTACCTTTTGATACCTTTTGATGTGTTCGCCGCTCTTCTAGCAGCACCAAGGAGCGCGACGCCCCTCATTATGGGTGGTGATTTGGTGCAGTAGACTGTTTGAAGCGACAGCTCGCTCCCTTGCGAGGATGGGCTCGTCTGGCACTTTTTGCAGTTCGACATCTAGGGCTCTCTTGAATTTGTCTAACGAGATGTCCCTCATGTCTCTTACTCTCCGTGGGAGTTTGTTGAAGAGACGTGGGCCTCTGTGTGATAACCAGCCCTCTCGCAGAGAGCCCATAGCACCCCTGTTATTCATCCGGGGGATTTCGCATTCCCAGCCTCTCCTATCACTGAATTTCATGACTATCGGAGTATGTAGGTTTGGTACTAAACCCTCTGCGATTTTCCATGTGTATATTATTAGGTAACGTTCTCTTCTACGTTCCAGTGAGTACAGATTCAGTGCTCTTAAACGCTCCCAATAGTGTAGATGTTTTATCGAACTTATATGCGAAATGAAATTTCTTTGTACACTCTCTACGTCATTTATATCACCTGCTTTCGCGTTCAATCCCCGCTCAGATTGAAAAGTTTTTCTGGGATACAGCCGGCGGTTACCATCTCCCCATGAGCAAGGGGGATGGGTAATGGTCTCTGGTAGACTAAAGAAAGCCAAGCGCTTGCGAATCCTCGAAGGAGGAGAGACGGGCGCTATATAAGTAACCAGAAGATTATTATTATTATTATTATTTGTATGGGGATGTTAATACGCTACAATATTCAAGCCGCGGTAGCCCTAGAGATTTGAAGAGCGTTATCATAGGCAATTCACCGCGTGTTTTAAAAGTACACAAAATCCAACCCGTTAGACGTTTCGCAGCCGCCACTTTGACCTGGTTATGTACTTTGAAACCCATATTTTCAGACATTACTACCCCAAGGTCTTTCACACTGTCTTTCCGTTCTATTATGTGGTTAGATTCTGTTAAGTAATTTGTAATTTCTTTAACACCATTATTATCTCCGTACCGTATTAATTGGAATTTTTCCTCATTGAATTGCATGTTGTTTTCCCTGGTCCACTGGAACACTACATTCATGTCTTCCTGCAGTCGGCCCGTGTCCTCTTGTGTGTTTACTATCTTGCTTAATTTTGTGTCATCAGCAAAAGACGACACCGTACTGTGTCTGGTGTTGGTATCTATGTCGCAAATTAGTATGAGGAACAGAAGGGGCGCTAGCACTGTTCCTTGGGGCACTGAGCTTTTGACATCCGAAGTCTCAGAAGTGACTTGGTTTACTGCTACCGATTGTTTTCGGTTTACGAGGAAATTGTATATCCACCGTCCGATTTTCCCAGTTATACCTTTTGCTTTCAGTTTGTGGGCTATTATACCATGGTCACATTTATCAAATGCCTTAGCAAAATCGGTGTAAATGACATCCACGTTTTTCTTTTCTTCTAGCGCTTTAAGAATTTTGTCATAGAGAGACATGATCTTCCCGCTCTGAACCCATGTTGACCGGTGTTGTGTAGTTCATTTGTCTCCATGAATGTTGAAATTTTGCTTCGCAGGACTCGCTCGAAAACTTTAATGATGTGAGAGGTTAGAGCTACCGGGCGGTAGTTTTTTGGTAGTGCTTTACTCCCTCCTTTATGCAGTGGGGCAATTATTGCGTTTTTCAAGCTATCTGGTATGTCACCAGTGTCTAGACTCCTTCTCCACATTATAGCCAGGGGTTTTGAGAGGTTTTCCTTACATTTCTTCATTAGGATCGAATTCCATGAGTCCGGGCCTGGTGCCGAGTGGGATGGCATGTTGGAAATGGCCTCTTCTATGTCTTTTGGACCGAAATCAATATCCAGTATCTGAGGGGTTTCCGTGGGTGAGGTTTCCATGAAAAATATATTTTGGTCTCTGATGACTTTTGTTTCATCAGGCTCACTGGTGATCTTCATTTATATCCTACTAACTCTTGGTCATCCAACTTTCGGGACTTCGGTGAGACTTTTTCTGTTGCACTAGACATATCGAAGGCCTTCGATAGAGTCTGGCACAAATCTTTAATTTCCAAACTGCTCTCCTTCGGTTTCTATCCCTCCATCTGTGCCTTTGTCTCTAATTTCCTTTCCAGCCATTCCATAGCTGCGGTTGTTGACGGCCATCGCTCACTTCCTCATCCTATCAACTCCGGTGTTCCTCAGAGTTCTGTCCTATCGCCTATTCTCTTTCTTATTTTCATAAATGATCTTCTCAACTGTACATCCAGTTCCATCCACACCTTACACTACTCAATTAGTTTTCCAGAACGCCCAAGCCAGCAGTCCCTTAAAATCAAACATAATGAAGCCATAAAACACCTATCTTCTGATCTAAATACTATTTCCAATTGGGGCAGAGAAAATCTTGTTGCTTTTAATGCTTCCAAGACCCAATTTATCCCTCTTACTACCCGTCAGGAACCTCCAGAGGACTATCCCTAATTCTTCAACAATACAAAAATCAACCCTTCATCTTCTCTCAATATTCTCGGTGTCTCTTTTTCTTCTGCTCTCACTTGGAAGGACCATATTACCAGTCTCACTAAGGCAGCCTCCCAGAAACTGGGTGTGCTCAACCGCCTCAAGGGGTTCTTTACCCCTGTGCAGCTTCTTGCTCTGTACAGGGGCACAGTGCATCTTTGTATTGAGTATTGTTCACATGTGTGGGAAGGATCCTCTCACACTGCACTCCTAGACAAAGTAGAAAGGAAAGCCTTTCGTATCATTAACTCCCCTCCACTCACCAACTCTCTGCAATCTCTCTGTCTTCGCCGCAATGTTGCATCTCTCTCGCTATTCTATCGCTACTACAATAATCAGTGTTCCTCGGAGCTTTACCAGTGTATACCACCTCCTCTACAACACAATCCCACCCTTACTCTGTGCAACTCTCCAACCCAAGAGTGAAATGCTATTCTCAGACTTTCTTCTATAACTGCTGAGCTCTGGTACTCTCTCCCAGAATCAGTCTTTCCTTCTTCCTATGACTTAAATTGCTTCAAATTCCGTGTGTCCAGGCATTTTAGCTCGATCGTCCCTTGATTTTGGCCCTGTCACTCTTTCAAATCTTGGGGAGGCACTCGCTGCAGGCAGTTATGCCTTTTGTCTCCCTCATTCACATAAAAAAAAAAAAACAATCTTACATATATTTTTCCAGTCTTTATTCTACTCACTAAGGAAGCTATGGAACTATATCCATCAATCTATCTTCCCTCATACTATGACTTAAGCTGGTTCAAGTTCCGTGTGTTAAGACATTTTGACTCTAATGTACCTTGAATTTGGATCTCTGTCACTCTTTCAACTTGAGGGGAGGGGAGGGGAGGGGGGGGGGGGGGGCACTTATTACAGGCAGCTTTGTCTTATATCTCCTTCAAACACATAACACAAAACACAAACATATAATAATTAAATAAATAATATGAGATATTATATACACTAATATTCAACAGGACTGGGAGGTCATTTTTACTGGCTGGACGGAAGTGATCAAGTAACTGAAGGAGATTGGCGTTATTCTTCCGGGGAGCCTGTCCCCTTGGGCACACCATTTTGGGAGGCCACCATAAGCGGACAGCAACCAGATGATTACCAAAATAAGCAAGACTGTCAACTACTCAGTCACTCATATTTTTATTGCATGGATGATGGTAACTGCTCTCTGTACCTCAACGCGATATGTGAGCACCATAATAGATTCAGATCAAAAGGTAGGTGCTTTTTGTGTATATTAAGAATATATTGTAACTGTTTGCAACACTGTTAGCAGCACACACATACTAAATACATTCCTTCCACGCAACACACGTCTTTAACCCCTTCTGTACCGGCGACGTCTTTTTAAGTTTAGTTTGGCTACTATTATGCGCTTATATTCGGCTTAAAAAGGGCCTCCAGCAATTAACAGGCTTTGAACTATCTCACTTAACCCATTTTACAAAGGAGTACAAAGGAGTACGACCACAGATCCTTCTTAAAACCCTGTAAAATCGTCCAAGTATAACTAGATTAGAATTAAAAAGACGTCGCCGGTACAGAAGGGGTTAAGGGCAACAAGCGACCTCGCATACAGTGAAATCTCGTAATATGAATAATATACCTTATGGGAAAAATGCACATGATGGACATCCTTGCCGAAAATCGACCTTTATGCCGATTTATCAATTTAACCCTCCTCCTCTCCATTAATTTATTCTTAACCCCATCTTTACCGGCGACATCTTTTTAGCTCTATTCTAGCCATGTTTAAATAATTTTGTGCAGTTTAAGAAGGATCTGACGTGGTAGTAAAAAGGGTTAAGTGAGATAGTTCGAAGCCTGTCAAGTGCTGGAGGTTCTTTTTAAGGGGGGGGGGGGGATGGTTCACTTTTTGTTCGATTTTTGCATATATTCATTATTTTTCTAGTTTCCTCCCTAGACTTCCATCAAATTTAAAAAAAACATCCATTAGATACCCCTTCTAGATTAATTTGTACATTTTTTGGTAGACAAATTTCCCGGCCGTAGGCCGGTTCTTCCAACATAACAGGCTCACTATCGTTCGCCAGGGAAAACATCGACACCTAAATAGCACGAAAGGTCTAAATATTGACGAAGAAATGGGGCGAAAGGTCTTAACCCTTGTCTAGTGGGGTGTTTTGGGCTATATTGGGCACATTCAGGCCCTCCTGAATGATCAATCAAGTATCTGCATGAAAAGAAATGTATTCAGCAAAAAACTAGGCGCTAAAAGCTTCAAAATGAGACCAGAACGAGCTACGTAGCACTCGTGGTTCTCATGCAGTGGTGCCACCAACATGGGAGTTTAGCGTATAGCGGCATATTTTTTCCCACTATGCTCACTACCTCTCGAGAACAGAGGGAGCGTGAGTCAGTGGGTGGCGGTAAGCCCTGGGTGTCGGACGTGTGGCCTGCTGTGCTCCCGGCCATTTGCACTCGATTTTAACCCTTTAACCCTTCTTTAGCGGCCTATGCGGTTTATTTATGTGTACCGCCCAGCGGGGTGTTTTTAGCCAAAATAGGGCTGTTTACGTGATCATTTTCATGCCTAAATAAGACCCAGAACGTAAAACAAGTATCTATCCCTGAAAGGGCATAAACAGAGCTTTCGAATGACACCATAACGATCCTTGTATGATGGATAGTTTTCTTGCAATAACCGTGCAACGCGAGTGCAAAAAGCAGGTAATTCGGTACTTTCGGTACATAATTGAGTATGTAGCGAGTGAGAGAGGGAGGAGGGAGCTGAGATTTGTGTCCGTAGGTTCGCCGCGGTGGTCTGGAGCAGTCATACGCTCGCTAGTCTCCTGCCACCACTTGTCTCTCTCTCTCAGCCACATTACGTGCTGAAATTGCCACTCGACCTATGTCGAGCGCCGCCACATAGTCCAGCTTTATTAAATACGACTTAAGTGGTGAGCCGCTTTTTAAGGGTTAAAAGCCTTAATAATGCTCCTAACTTGCTGCAAATTGGTGCACGACTTAAGTCGAGCGCCGCTTTTTAAGGGTTAAAATCGACTAACTAATGGGGCAAACATCTTAACATCTGAAAACTAATGGGGCTAAATATTAGGGAGAAAGTGGTCCAGAAAACCGGCCCATCCCCCCTTAACCCCTTCAGCACCATGACGTCATTTTCATCATATTCTGGTTACCATTAGACGATTTTCTTTAGTTTGTAATCTACCTATACAACTCAAATCTGTAAATACGATCTTAATAAACCCTCTTAGTAATATAGGTCCATCTTAAACTGCTTAAAATCATCGAATGTTAGCCAGAATCAAACCTAAAATGGCGTCATAGTGCTGAAGGGGTTAAGGGGAGGTAGTTTTGTTTTCCGGGACCCCTTTCTCCATCATGTTTAGACACATTAGCTATGAAATTATATGATGTTTGCCCCATTAGTTTGGCGATTTTAAGACCTTTCACCCCATTTCCTAGTCAATATTAAAACCTTTTGTGTCATTTAGGTGCCAATTTTTTCCTGGCGAGCTATAGCGAGCCTGTAATTTAGTAAAGCCTTTGGCCGCGACATTTTTCTACCGAAAAATGTACAAATAAATTTTAAAGGGGAATCTTGGGTGTTTATTTTTGGTTTTATTTTTGTTTAGCTTGATAGTCGTCTAGGGAGCAAACTAGAAAATATACAATAATAAGAAAATACAAATACAAAGTAGAATAACCTCCCCTTAACGTTTTTGTGTCATATTCTTGTTACTCATAGAACGTTTCCTTCCATACATTATATCACGGCTAATATGCTAGCTCCTGTGGCCGTTGTTGTCAGTTTAGCTTTTTGGCCGCTAGATCTAGAGGTATTACTTCAATCTAGCAGCAATTGTTTACATTTAGCGACATAATTTCTAGCGACATTCTAAAGATTTCAGACATGTTTTTTAGCGATATTCTTTAGATTGTGGCATTATTCTAGCGATTTTTAACAATTATTTACTATCTAGCAACTTTTGAGAATGGATGTAGTGGTATTTGTTGTTTTCATTTGCTAACTCTGCTTGAGCCTACTGTACATTTAAGTAACAACCCGTTCTTAACATTAAACATCAATTACAAACCCCAATGCACTTGATTAAACTAATAAAATCATATGGTCCTCCCGGGATTCTAACTCGGGACGCCACCCCCAGAACAAGTGGCCACAGTCAACTGTCCACCCTTCTTCGTGTCTGTGGGAGGCCTGTGTCTGTCCTTCATGACCTGGGCAGACCAAACATGGACTGATGCCAAACTGTCCTGCCACGGCCTGGGCGGACAGTTGGCACAGATTGATGACATCGACCATCTGAGAGAGATATATCTTTATCTCCACCAGGAAGGTCAGTGGACGAGAGTTAATGATACGAAAGGCTTTCCTTTCTACTTTGTCTAGGAGTGCGGTGTGAGAGGATCCTCCCCACAAATGTGAACAATACTCAATACAAGGACGCACTGTGCCCCTCTACAGAGCAAGAAGCTGCGCAGGGGTAAAGAACCCCTTGAGGCGGTTGAGCACACCCAGCCTCTGGGAGGCTGCCTTAGTGAGACTGGTATTATGGTCTTTCCAAGTGAGAGCAGAAGAAAATGAGGCACCGAGAACATTGAGAGAAGATGAAGGGTTGATTTTTGTATTGTTGAAGAATAAGGGATATATATATATATATATATATATATATATATATATATACAGTGTATAGTTTATATATATACATATATATATATATATGTATATATATATATATACAGTATATATATATATATATAGTATATATATATATATATATATATATACCGTATATATATATATATATATATATATATATATATATATATATATATATACTTTATCATTTCGGGTTAGAGGGCCTTCCAAAGCTTGATCAAATTGTCAAATGTTAACCAAAATCGCCCTCGAGTACGATTAAATCAATTATCATAAAGAAAGACGCAGAATATTGATCTCACTCTGGCTGTACTGTTATTTATGGTCTTGCCTTCTAGGACGTGATATATAATGAACTTGTTGGACCTTCCTCTCGTTGTGAATAAACAAGACTATATGATATTTGTTTTATAGGAATTGATGGCCATTCCTTCTGGTTGGGAGGTAGTGATGCCGCCTCTGAAGGTGTCTGGACCTGGACTGATAACACACCAGTGCCATCTGGTGGGTTTATGTGGCATATATTATATGTTGTTTATTCCATACTCTGATGTTGAAATAGTTTGAATGGGCTCTGTTTTGTGTTGTCTTTTGATATAATTCACTCAATGTACTAATTCTGTTTTCTATTTTTTTTTAGGCTAATGCAGAAATATAACTAACATGCTAATATATAATCAGTAAAAGTACATCCGGAAGCCACTGTTAACCGTGTGTGGCGCTAACACTGCCACATCCATCCATCATGTGTGCAGGTTTTGTTAGGGTGGTCAAAGTAGACGGGAATTAGGAGAGTGGAGACTATCATCTAATGGCAACCAAAATATTAATGGGATCTGTCTAGGTACCAAATAAAAGGACAGAGAGACACAGGGTAAATATAAATTACAAAAGTTAATGAGTTTGAAAGAAAGGTGGTGTCCAAAATGGGAGTGTGTGGGTGGGGTGGGGGGGAGGGGAGGGTGGAGCCGGACTTCCAATGGTAAGCAAAGGTTACTGGGATATATTCAGGTGCCAAAATGAAGGAATTAGCGGACTCGTTGAGCGATACAGTTTCTATTATAATGATCTTTTTGCTGTGGACTTGTAAAGAAATATACCGATTATGGTAATCCTTTAACACTCAAAGAGCGGGTGGTAAGGTATTTTACACCGTGCCGCCCAGCGGGCATAATCCCGAAATATTCGCTCACTTTCACTCGCCCTAGCGCCGTTACTATGGCTCAAATGCAAACGAAACAGTCATTTTTGGAACAAGCAACTCTTCGTCTCCCCATATAAGTCTATTCTGGATGTTGTGAGCAAGTGTGGAGAGTGGGTGGAGGTGAGGAAGAGGGGTTACTTTTTGGTATATTTCCCGTGCGCGTTCGGATGCGTTCGCTTTGCCCTGACTTCGGCCTCCCACGCGTGTACTATTCCTTCGGTAATCAGCCTTATTTTTCTCGTATTTCTCCTTATTTCTGTATTCTCTGTATTGTCTCTCTCTCTCTCTCTCTTTCTCTCTCTCTCTCACTCCTGTCTGTCTGTCTCTCTCTCTCTCTCTCTCTCTCTCTCTGGCTCGCTCGCTTTCCCTCTCTCGGGCGCTCTGTCTCTCTCTCTCTCCATTTCTCTCTTCCTCATCCGTATATGTAATTCTCATTATTATTTTCTTTAACTAATCCTCTATTTCTTTATTTGCTTGTAATATTTCTGTATTATTATATCTTTTTCACTCTCTTTCTCCAGTTCAGTTTCTGTATTCTCTCTCTTTCTCTCTCTCTCTCTCTTCCTCATCAGTATATGTAATTCTCATTATTATTTTCTCTAATCCCTCTATTTCTTTATTTGCTTGTACTATTTCTGTATTATTATATCTTTTTCACTCTCTTTCTTCAGTTCAGTTTCTTCATTCTCTCTCTCTCTCTCTCTCTCTCTCTCTCTCTCTCTCTCTCTCTCTCTCTCTCTCTCTCTCTCTCTCTCTCTCTCTCTCTCTCTCTCTCTCTCTCTCTGTTTCGCTTGCTTTGCAGGAAATATTTCTTGTTTTATATATAATATTATTTCAACACATTTCCAAATCACCCTATGGAGTAGTGTTGATGACTCATTTTATTTATGTGGTGTTCCCAGGAGGTGTAATCCACATGTGATTGAGGTAGGCAAAAGGCAGTTATGTGATTGAGGTAGGTAAAAGGCAGTTATGTGATTGAGGTAGGGAAAAGGCAGAACTGCCTATAGCGAGTGTATGAATGTGATTGAGGTAGACAAAAGGCAGAACTACCTATAGCGAGTGTATGAAAGTGATTGAGGTAGACAAAAGGCAGAACTGCCTATAGCGAATGTATGAATGTATGTATGAATGAATGACATGGATGTATGAGGTGGACCAAGAACCAGATGGATGGATGAGATTCGAAACTTATGGATGTAATGGGTGATGTTGCTGATGATGATGAATGCACTTGTGTTTGGGTAGTGTGCTATTCCACCATATGAATGATTTAATGACATGAATTCATGAGGTACTTTGAAATAGATGAATGAATGATTGAATGAAGTTATGAATGATTGGCAAGAAGGGAGGAGGTTATAAGTGTTCCAGTGTGTGGTACTCGGTGTAGCAAGGAATAGGACAGAGTCCCACATCACACCGACTACACTTGGACGCGACTTCCCTCCTTGTCGTGTGACTGCAGACGTGGCACACCTTCTTTCCGGCCACCCGGCCAGCAGCAAGTTGGTTAGGGTTGGGAGTCACAAGCCTGTGGGTCGCGAGGTAGTCCCTGCACTCAAGGCGGCTGGGCAAATCCACGATCGCCCTCGGAACTGGTGCCGCACGTGTGGTTCCGTGCTTACGGAGGATGGCCTCGATGATGTCCTTGGGGAACAGCCTTACAGAGCTCTTCTTTCCTGTGTGCGTCATCCAGAGGTTGTATGCGTTGAGGACAGTGACATCAAGAAGATGGAGTACGACCTTCTTGTACCATTTACAGGTCTTCCTAAGGCAGTCAACAGCAGTGATCTGCATATCACTTTTGTCCACCAACCGCATGTTCACATTATACTCCAGGACAGCGTCAGGTTTGGAGATAATAACTACAGTCCTGTTGCCTGTGACACGGTCCTGCTGGTATCTCCTCTTCCCGCTATCTCGCAATGCGGACTTGTGGTAGGTGGAGAGGACATTGACTGGCTTTGTGTCGTGCCAACAAATAGCCAGTATGTTCTCACTGCTGCTCTTCTTCCGGAAGATGTCTCCTTTCTGCGTCTTCTCCTCAAACCGGGGCCAGTGTTTCCGGTTTGACCTAACAGTTCCACAGCTTCCTGTTCTCCTTGTAAGGAGATACCTGGCAAGGAGAGGAGAGGTGTAGAAGTTGTCAGTAAACAGGATACGGTTGGCATCTAGATACGGCTCCATCAGTGTCTTGACAACCGACCCTGAAAGACCCAAAGGGTCGTTCGGAATGTCCACATCAGTAGCGGTATATATGATAAGATCCAGCACGTATCCTGTCTCGCAGTCACACAGTACAAAGAATTTGATCCCGAAGCGGTGACGCTTCGACGGAATGTACTGGCGGAAAGAGAGACGTCCACGGAAGAGGACCAAGGACTCATCGATCACGACATTCTGGAAAGGTTTGAAAAACCGGCGATACCTGTAGAGGAGGGAGTTCAGGAATGGCCGTATTTTTCAGATCTTGTCGGCTCCGTGTGGCGCAGTGTTATCCACAAAGTGCAAGCACTTCAGAATTTGCCTATACTGGTCCCTTCGCATGTAGGTGTTGAACACTGGCGTTGCTATCATGTCATGCATAACCCAATAATCTAACATGTTGTGTTTCTTTATGTGGGGCATGAGCATGGTGAGGGCCAAAAACACGAGGAGTTCGCCGATGTCAATGGGTGTCCATCTCCGCATGTGGGGCGATATCATTTCATCGGCGTGCTGGCGACCATACAGGTTTGTCTCTGTGACAATGTCCCCGAGCAATTGGTCATCAAAAAATGCCCGGAAGTAGTCGTAAGGGGTGTCATTCTCCGAGCAGGGAAAGGCAGGCTGGACGCCATTCGGTGCCTTGTGAAAGAGGGGTGGATGACCAGGCATATCACGAGGCAGGCAGTCCTGCCACTGAAAGACAGGTGGTGGTACCGGCCTCCTGGCTCCTCCTGGGGCACCTCCTGGTGCACCTCCTGGGGCACCTCCTGGTGCACCTCATCAGGCACCTCCTCTGGCACCTCCTCGGGCACCTCCTCGGGCCCTTCCACGGGCACCTCGCTGTGACTGTCCCTGCTGTGGCTGTGGCTGTCCCTGCTGTGGCTGTCCCTGCTGTGCCTGTCCCTGCTGTGGCTGTCCATGCTGTGGCTGTCCCTGCTGTGGCTATCCCTGCTGTGGCTGTGGCTGTGCCTGCTGTGGCTGTGCCTGCTGTGCCTACTGTGGCTGTGCCTTCTGTGGCTGTCCCTGCTGTGGCTGTCTCTGCTGTGGCTGTCCCTGCTGTGGCTGTGCCTGCTGTGGCTGTCCCTGCTGTGGCTGTGCCTGCTGTGGCTGTCCCTGCTGTGGCTGTGCCTGCTGTGGCTGTCCCTGCTGTGGCTGTCCCTGTTGTGGCTGTCCCTGCTGTGGCTGTGCCTGCCCGTCATCAGAGTCGCTTCCCGGCAGCGGGGATATCCTGGCTTCCGGCGAATTGGGAGAGCTTGGGCCGGCATCGCTTTCCTCCAAATCCAGCCGACGCCTGGTCACCCTCGTCCGCGACATCTCGGGTGGCGTTGCCAACACGGGGGGATGTGCATCTGGAGCTGGTGTAGAGGTTGCTGGACCAGCTTGTGCATGGGCGGGGGTAGTTGCTATCTGGTCTACCCCCGAGATGTTGGCGAGCGAAATCACTGTAGGCTCTGACACGGCGGCTCACTGCCTGGATGAGGGAGCTGGCTGGGGTGTCAATGACCTGGTCCGTTTTGCCGGTCTGGCACTGTTGCCTATGCAAAATGTGGGAATGGTATTTCGTATGAGGGATGTGCAGACTCCAACTTTATAACTGTAAGACATGATTTATTTGAAAGAAAGAGAGAGAGAGAGAGAGTGTCGTGATAATATAACTATTTTACATATGTATCATATATATGATAAAATAATATATACGGTCCAAAATTATGTTCCCCACAATCATATAATGCCAAGCACAAATATTCAATCTTTCGTTGTTTGTATTACCGTAAGAAATATACCGAACGCCTGAAATAATACGCAAATAAAATGCTTGCAATCAAACTCTCAATCAATTTCAAGGTCACATGCAATTATAAAAAGGTATATTGTAGACCACAATCTTCGCCAAGCTTCGTTGTTGCTTGTATTATCGTGAGAAATGTACCGTACACCCTGGTTAGCGTGAGAAATTTACCGAACGCCTGAAATAATACGCTATAAAATGCTTGCAATCAAACTTTCAAGCAATTACAAGGTCACATGCAATTATAAAAAGGTATATTGTAGACCACAATCTTCGCCAAGCTTCGTTGTTGCCTGTATTATCGTGATAAATGTACCGTACACCCTGGTTAGCGTGAGAAATGTACCGAACGCCTGAAATAATACGCTATAAAATGCTTGCAATCAAACTTTCAAGCAATTACAAGGTCACATGCACTTATAAATGTATAGGTAGACCCAGAGAGAAAGAGAGAGAGAGAGAGAGAAGGAGAAAGAAAGAGAGAGAGAGAAAGGAGGAGGAGGAGGAGGAGGAGGAGGTCAAGGACATCTGTTAGGGTGTGATTTTGCCTGGGGGTAGGATTAGATAGGGAGTGCCCTGGCCTACATCAGACAAAGAGAGTGAGAGAGAGAGAGAGAGAGAGAGAGTGTCGTGATAATATAACTATTTTACATATGTATCATATATATGATAAAATAATATATACGGTATATATGTTCCCCACAATCATATAATGCCAAGCACAAATATTCAATCTTTCGTTGTTTATATTGCCGTAAGAAATATACCGAACGCCTGAAATAATACACAAATAAAATGCTTGCAATCAAACTCTCAATTAATTTCAAGGTCACATGCAATGTACCGTACACCCTGGTTACCGTAAGAAATGTACCGAACGCCTGAAATAATACGCAAATAAAATGCTTGCAATCAAACTCTCAATCAATTTCAAGGTCACATGCAATTATAAAAAGGTATATTGTAGACCACAATCTTCGCCAAGCTTCGTTGTTTGCTTTTATTATCGTGAGAAATGTACCGTACACCCTGGTTAGCATGAGAAATGTACCGAACGCCTGAAATAATACGCTATAAAATGCTTGCAATCAAACTCTCAAGCAATTACAAGGTCACATGCAATTATAAAAAGGTATATTGTAGACCACAATCTATGCAAAGCTTCGTTGTTGCTTGTATTATCGTGAGAAATGTACCGTACACCCTGGTTATCGTGAGAAATTTACCGAACGCCTGAAATAATACGCTATAAAATGCTTGCAATCAAACTTTCAAGCAATTAAACAATGTAAATTGTACTTACCAACACCCACACCAGTATGTTCTTCGTCAGGAACGTTTCCATCTTGCTCAACGTCCTCTGCAGCATCAACCTCAACTTTTGCGGCACGCAAATTATGCTTGGGGTGAAAGCCTATGATCGGCATATTTTCGTCTTCCGAGTCATCCTCACTATCAAAACTATCACCCAGACCTTCCATGGTGTCATTCAACAGCCTATTAGAAAGTTCTGAAGAGTTCATCATGATATCTAGGTCCTGGGTGGTGAGCGGGGCGTGATGAGTAGGGTGGCGCGACGCACTGGGGGTGGCGCGACGCACTAGGGGTGGCGGCCACCGAATCGGACACGGGCAAATCTTGACATTCCATCACGGCTGCTTGAGGGTTACTGAGTCATGGTCATGCAGTGGGGATATGTGGGTGGGACCTTGTAGTACACCGCCTGACCACCAGGTTTCGCTTTCCACTTAAATTAGGGCGGGAATTAGCCCACAGACTTAAGTCGGGCCCCGCCACATAGTCCAATTTTTTCTATACGGACTTAAGTCGGGCCCCGCGAAACAAGGGTTAAGTGGGTGATATATCTGGGCCACCTTCTCCTTCACGTATAGCTTCATTAATTTTGATATTTTAAAACGTTCGCCCTATTAGCAGTTTTATGACCTTTTACACCATTTCTTAACCCTTAACTGGTGGCGCGCATCAAATGTGGAGTGAAAGAAATTTGGACTATGTGGCGGCTCACAACATAAGTCGTGTGGCATTTTCAGCACGTAATGTTGCTGAGAGAGAGAGAGACAAGTGGTGGCAGGAGAGTAGCGAGCGTATGACTGCTCCAGACCACCGCGGTGGACCAACTGACATGAATCCCACCCTCCTCCACCCTCTCACACTCGCTACATAGTGAATTGTTTGGGGAAAGTACCGAATTACATGGTTTTTGCACTCGTGTTGCGCGGTTGTTGCAAGAAAACTAGCGGTCATACAAGGATCGTTGTGGTGTCATTGGAAAGCTCTGTTTATGCCCTTTCCGGGATAGATACTTGTTTTACGCTCTGGGTCTTATTTAGGCATGAAAATGATCACGTAAACAGCCCTATTTTGGGTAAAAACACCCCGCTGGTGGCTACATATTATTTACCGCCTAGGCCGCTCGTTAGGTGTTAAACATCTATCTATCTAGTGCCGGATGCTGTGATCCCCGAAGCGGTGGCCGCGAATGAATCACACCCATGCACCTCTGTCCCGAGTCAGTCGACGCCCCTCCTCCCATCCAGCACCACTTTCACGCATATACTTCTCAACTCCATCCTTCCATCTCTCTCTCGGTCTACCTATCCCTCTCTGTCCTACCACTTCACTTTCATACACTCTCATAGTTATTCTCTCGCTTCCCATATATTCCACATGGCCGAACCATCTCAAGGTATTCCTTTTCACACTCTCCAGCAAATCTACATCCACACCACACCGCTCTCGTACTTCCTCATTCGCCTGTCTATCCCTCAATGTAACTCCACACGCACTTCTCAAGTAACTCATTTCCACCCTTCTCACTCTTGGTTTGTGTCTCTCCAACAACGTCCATGCTTCGCTCCCGTAAGTCAATGTCTGGATCCTGCAAGGACTTCGTTATTTTCATGTTGACCACCTTATTTTGTGTTACTGCTTTCAGCGTTCCTACAACCCTCTTCCCCTGTTGCACCATCTTTCACACTTCTTCCTCCATACTCCCTCAGTACACTGCCCAAATACTTAAATGAGCGGACAATCTCCATAGCCTGACCGTTCAACCTCACTTCACACTCTGTGGCTGCACCCCTTTCGAAGACCATAACCTTACTCTTCCCTGCATTTACCTTCAGATTCCGTTTTTCACGCACTACTTGAAACATATTTACCAGACCCTGCAACTCCCATTCACTATCACTCATCAGAACTGCATTGTCAGCAAACAGCAGTACAGGAAACTTCCATTTATTTCATTCCCTTATCAGCGGTACACTAACATCCACTGCTCTTCCTTGTATTTCATTCATGACTCCATCCATATACTGTATATATTGAACAACCATGGGGACATCACACACCCTTGCTTTAACCCAACATTCAGATCAAAGAACTTGCTCAGTTTCTTCTCCACACATACCAACACCTTTGCACCCTCATACATGCTCTTCACAGCTTTCAGGAACCTGCCAGCTATTCCGTATTTTATCATTACTTTCCACAGACCTTCTCTATCAATTTTGTTATAGGCCTTCTCTAAGTCCATAAAGGCAGCATAAAACTTTTGTCCCTTCTCCAGACATTTCTCCACAACACTTTTCAAGGCAAAAATATGGTCTACACATCCTCTTCCCTTCTTAAACCTGCCTTGCTCCTCACCTACCCATTTCTCCGTTTTCGCTCGTACTCTCTCGATCACTATTCTACTGTACATCCCTACTACGCTTAGAAGAAATACCCTTCGGTGATTACCACACACTCCTCTCTCCCCTTTACCCATATACAGGGTGACTATTAGGCCTGTCTTCCTGTCATCAGGTGCAGTTCCATTCTCCCATGCTAGTTTACACATTTTCCATACCCATACAATCACTAACTTACCACCATACCTCAGGATTTCACCACACACTCCATCTATTCCTGATGTTTTCCCCATCTTCACTCTTTTTAAGGCTTCACACACTTCTAACCTCCTAATCCCCACCTCCAAAACATGCTAATCCTTTAATCATAACCATTTCAGGTTCACCTTTCTGGGGGTACACGTCGGGGGGTGGTTTGGAACCTGATGGTGGGGCGGGACAGAACTGCCTGCTGCTGGAGGCTCTCGGCTCTCACTTCTTCCGTGATAACTCTTGTGGTCGTCTGGCTAACCCTCTGTGCCAGTACCTCCTTCAGTAGCTTATGACCACCTTGTTGACCTTCAGTACCTCCTTCAGTAACTTATAACCTTGCTAGCCTTCAGTACCTCCTTTAGTATCTTGTGACCACCTTGTTCTTTATCTTGTTTTACAGCGCACGTTATTGTATACTTACTAATATATATATATATATATATATATATATATATATATAAATATATATATGTTAGTATAGCCAGGTAATAGATTCTCTTTTAAACAGACGAGGTTAAAAGCAATAGCAGTTTCAGCATTCAGGATTTTATTGTTACAGCTTTCAATAGTTCTAACAATTTTCCTCTGGGTTTCAGAGATGAGGTACAAAAGGTTAGCAAAATTCATGGTGGATCCAACGTTTCACAAGTAAACATCTTGCATCTTCAGGGAATGGAGAGGTAATGATTATAATAGGGACAATGCATCTTAACCCTTTCACGCTCATATGACGCAGAGGTTGCCAGATTAGCAATAAGAAATAGAGTTCTCTCACTCTTATAATTACCTCTCCAAAATTAGTTTTCTGACCCACAGCTAACTCAAAGACAACTGCAGAGGTTGAAGTAACTAAACTAAAGGTTTCTAAATACCCATGATGGTAACAAAGGCTTTAAAGTATCCCTAATAGGCTCAAAATCGCGTCATATGTCGGAGAGGGTTATTTATACAAAATTCGAGGATCAAGTAGAGGGAGGTTGGCGGAGCTACTGGGTGTGTGGTGGCTTTTCATTGGTGGAAGGCAGTCTATTCGCGAGACGGGCACTAAATCTTATCGGTGGTTGGTTGTTGGCTGTGGGTGGCTGTGATTGGTTGGTGTTGTCAGTTGTGTGCTGAGCGTGGAAGCGTAAGGAAGGGGGTCGCGGGGCGAGAGGAGGGGGGCAGCATGCCTGTAGCGCTTGCCTGAAGGAAGAATTTGAAGGTCTTGTGTTTGGTTGTTGATGCTGGGGTTGAGTGTTTGGATGTATAGAGCTTCTAAAATAGCTAGTCTTCTGGGGTCTGATTCTTTGTCGAGTATGGTGGTTTGTTTGTCTAGGTCGGCGCGAGTTAGGGCAAGATGGTGGGGGGCTTGATAGTGATCTTTTATAGCGCCAGATTGAAGGTGGAGGGTTAGTCGACGGGAAAGGCGAGTCTGTGTCATTCCAACATAGGATAGGGGTCCACAGGGGTCCACGATCATGTGATATACCAGCATATTTGCACCTCTGGGGACTGTGTACCCCTATCCTATATTGGAATGACACAGACTCGCCTTTCCCGTTGACTAACCCTCCACCTTCAATCTGGCGCTATAAAAGATCACTATCAAGCCCCCCACCATCTTGCCCTAACTCGCGCCGACCTAGACAAACAAACCACCATACTCGACAAAGAATCAGACCCCAGAAGACTAGCTATTTTAGAAGCTCTATACATCCAAACACTCAACCCAGCATCAAGAACCAAACACAAGACCTTAAAATTCTTCCTTCAGGCAAGCGCTACAGGCATGCTGCCCCCCTCCTCTCGCCCCGCGACCCCCTTCCTTACGCTTCCACGCTCAGCATACAACTGACAACACCAACCAATCACAGCCACCCACAGCCAACAACCAACCACCGATAAGATTTAGTGCCCGTCTCGCGAATAGACTGCCTTCCACCAATGAACAGCCACCACACACCCAGTAGCACCGCCCACCTCCCTCTACTTGATCCTCGAATTTTGTATAAATAAGATGCATTGTCCCTATTCTAATCAGATTCGCTCACAGGAGACCCCTCTACGAGACCCACAACATGCACACTGCCAGTGCTGAGCAGTGATTGGCTGCCACATCATCAGGCGGACACCAATCCAAACACTGACCAGACCCTCATCCTGCATCATCTTTTCAAACTAACATAGAGAAAAAAGACATAGACAAAAAATTAACTTTCACTCATTCCACAATCACAAAATAATTTTGTAAGCACACAACCGCCACTAGAGCACCTCTCACAGTACCCAAACCGAACCCTGCGGCTATAAGCACAAGAGGGCCCCTTAGCAGGGGTGGAGAGGGGAACTGAAAAGGGTAGACACCCAGCAGATAGGGTTAGGAATAGGCTAGCCATAACGGGAAGACCCCAATTTCGGTTGACTCTTTGCTCTCCTTCAGAAGGCGACGGGACACTCTTCCTGACCAGGTTTGGGATTAGGCAGGATTTGTGCTTACAAATTATTAAATAATCTAAACTGGTAAAAACTAATAACAATCAATATCAGTCACTTTAACATCAAGATAAATTTGCCAACTCTAATCAAACAATAACAACATGCAGGATCTAAACGAATAACATGGGGAGAATAAAAATCAAGCACCGTACCCCTCAGGAGAGGGGAACAAAACTCAGCTAACAGAACTACTAGGTACAAGGACATACACATCACATCAGTCAGAGAAGCCGCAGGAGGACTAGTCATAACAACCAGCAATGATGACGACATCAACAAGATCCTAACATCCGAAACCATCAGGACCCTGAGGAGAAACGAGTTCACCCCTGTTTATCCCCCATTGAAACTCCGATGCAAACGCAGTGTAATATGCACCAACCTGGACTCCCTGGCATTCGACAACGACCCAGATCACATCAAACAAGAAATAGAGGCTAGAAACTCACCATGGGCCAAGGTTCTAAGCATCTCACAAATTCCCAAACCAGCAAACCCAGAAAATCCAACTCTCTCAAGATCGAATTTCAAGACTCACTCATGGCTCAGCAAGCCATCACCAACGGACTCAAGATATTTTACCTATCAATTACGGACAAAACAAATCAAACAAGAAACGTTTCACCCCTATACAAAAATGCATGAGATGCTACATGATGGAAGACCACCCCCACCTGGGAATGTCAAAAGCCAAAGAATTCAAATATGCTCCGAATGCAGCCCCAACGCCCATACCTGGCGGGACTGCCAGAACACAATCAAGAAATGCGTGAACTGCGAAGGAGAACACTCCACCCTCGCCATGAAATGCCCAAAAGGAAAGACGTCGTCAAGCAAAAGAAAAGTACATATCCAACCAGAAAAACAAAAGACAAAGACAACATACGCCAATGCAGCCAACCAACAACTCAATCATGCCAACCAACACACCAACGATACTCACATAAACACCTGGACAAGGAAACAGCCTACAGTATTATCATAAAGGCATGTCAACAAACATGCTCCGCCTCAGGGATAGATTTCACAGAGTTATAACCATAAACCCTCAAGAAAACGGACTCCCACTCATCAAATCCCAGACTTCAATCAAGAGGGATCAGGAAGAGTGATCGAGCAAACCTCCACAGCTTCCGAAGAATCAATAACAAAAGAAGCAACCAAAATACTCACAACACAAAAACAGACACAACCGCCAAGAGCCAAATGAGAAAGAGAGAACCAAACCACCGCCAGCCTACAGGAACAACAACAAGAAGAAGATGATGATTGGAGATAAGAAGAGAAGAAGAAGAAGAAAGAAAGAAGAAAAGAAGAAGAAGAAAGAAGAAGAAGAAGGAACGTTTACCACCACAGAAACGGATAGCCAGGCCAGTACTAGGCCTCCACTCAGAAGCATCCGTGGAACAAAACAAGAAATCTCAAGTAGGAACACCCCATCAAAAACAAGCACCCCATATCACAACAAACTCAGAAGCAAAACAACAACCAAGAAATAGAACAGAAAAATAGGTGATTTCGTAGAAGATCAAAGAACCAAGTCCAGACCAATCTCATAGGACAGGTTCCCATGCACAACAAAACATAACACAAAACTAACAACAATCAACCAAACTAACAAAATGGCTCAAAGACTCATATAGCTCAACATAACGTACTCTCTTGGAACACCAGAAAAACATGAACTATCTATTACCTACCTAAATCTACATGCAGACATAATATTAATTCAAAGCCATGGCCTTAACAAACTGGAGACAACATGCACATCCCCGGATTTAAGGTTATTCAATCAACATATATGAACGCCACTCAGACGGTACAGCAATTGCGAGTAGACATGGACTACAGCACAAAATCACAGATAATTTCCTTGCCAACACCCTAGCTATAGAAGTACAGACAGACACAGGCTCAATCACCATTGCCACAGATTACATACCTCCTAGTAGACCTTTCATCCCAACCCCCGACTATATTACTCTATTCAGAAAAAACACCCAGTATATCTATTCGGGCGACTTAAACGCCAATCACCCCAACTTCGGATACAGAAACACCACAGATACTGTAGGAAGACAACTTCACACCTAATCACAACACGAATCATACAAAACATTGGACCACACTTTACCACATTTCACAACCAAAACACATCTACAACACCGGACATTATGCTGAGTCAATTTATCATACTTACCATCATCTCCATGCTAGCCGAGGACCACTAACCACGAGCGATCACCAAATGTAAATCACAGAAATAAACTGCTATCCCATTATTATACCAATCCCTGACAGATCAATTATAAAGCAGCCAACAGGGAAGAATTCCAAAACTACAAATCAACTCATACAACGATTATCACACCAGAACACATTACTCTAGAAGAAATAGATCATGAAATTGAAGAATGGTATAACAACATCCAATCAGCTACCAAAGAACACATTACTATGAAAAATCACAAAAACACTCACAGGAAAAAAACCCTCTTACACCTCAAATAACAATCCAACAATACAACACATTAAGACAACATGCAAGCATACACGGATGGACAGCAAACACTATAACAGATACACAAAATCTCCAACATAGATTAAAACAAACACTCCAAGAAGAAAGCAACACCAACTGGGCTAATAAACTTGTACAAATTTCCGACGCATACCCTGAGTCTCCAAACATCTGGAGAAAGATAAAATCTCTCACTGGCGAACCTCCCCCCACAGCACACTACCTTTTAGACCAACAACAAAACAAAATCACTGACATACCACAACAAGAAAGATACTCCAGACATCTGGAAAAAGTACTAAACGAAGAAGAGGAAGATAGCGATGATAAGATGATAATGTTAACATAGTAAAAACAAAAACTACATACAAAATAATTGGCAAAGAACAACCCCCCACCATACCTCAGACCCTTCCAGACTTCAAATTCACTGCCCCCTAACTAGACCCATCACCAATTATGAAGTCATCAGAACCATCATAAAATCAAAAACACATGTCCAGGGTAAAAGCGGTATTAATAAAGTCATAATGTCAAACCTTCCCGAACCCGCCATCACAGCCACAAAATTCACCTGGATCCTTAACGCATCGCTATCGGCAGGCTAATTTCCCAGATGCCTTCAAAAAATCAATTCTAAAACTCATTCCAAAACCCGGAAAAACCCCACACCTTCCCACAAATTACCGACCCGTTTCTCTTCTGGAAGTCCCTGGAAAGACCTTGAGAGAATCATTAACACACGCCTCAGAACACACCTCGAATCAAACATCTTCACTATAAGCATCAATTTGGCTTCAGAAGCCAAGAGGAACAACGCAGGCACTAACACTAATAAACAGAAGAAATAGCAAACAGCACAAAGCAGACGCGAGGACAATGCCAATCTTGTCCTGAGGGACATAACCAAAGCATTCGATAAGTTTGGCACCAAGGACTAAAACAAAAAATACTTCAGCTCAACCTTCCCTCTATCACTGAGAGACTCCTATGCGATTTTCTCAATGATAGAGAGGCACAAATCAAAATAGATTCATTCATCGAGACAGCTTTGTCACCACTTGCGGCGTCCCTCAGGGAAGTGTCTTGTCCCCAACACTATTCACAATATACACACGCGACACCCCAGAATCTCTCACAGGTCTAAACACAGCTAATGCCGACGACATCACCCAAATAATCAGTTTATGAGGGGAAGTCCAAGCATCTGATGAACTCCAGAACCAGAAGAGAAGTCGAGAGAGGCAACAACTTTCGAAAAAACAGTGGAAGATCAAAACAAACACTAATAAATTCACAGTCATTTCTCTCGGATCTAAGAGAAACGAGGACCTTGTCGTTGATGGAAAACTAATACAGTTCCAACCCAACGGCAGGGCCCTCGGCCTAAAAATTTCAAGCACTAGCTACATAACAAACGTCAGTGAGAGAAAAGGAAAAGCAATCCATGCCCTCAGCAAACTCTTTAGACTAAGAAACTTAGAAACGAGAATAAAACTCCATCTAATCAAAGCACTAGTACTTCCAATCTTAGAATACCCCCCAATCCCCACCATTGCCTTAAGCACAAACTCAGAGATAAAAATTCTACAACGAGTGCAAAAACAAAGCCCTGAGATTCGCAACCAACACCACGCTAACCCCTTACGCCACACCACCCAAGAACTTCACCAGGCAAACGGCCTTCTCCCAATTAATAATAAAATTATATTACCAAGCTAAAAAGATATGGCAGACCATAGAAGCCCATAGACGAAAACACATATAACACAATAATAGACAAAAGACAACACATAAGACACTTTAACAGAAACTTTCCAAGTTGCCTCAGTATCATAAACGAAGAGGAACCAGACCCCTATTTATACCTAAATTCTTATCAGCCAGCTAGCTATCCTGACAGGTAGGACCCACCTTAGCTTAGCTACAAACCGAAATGCACCGACTAAATAAATAAATGCAGGAATTATAATTTAAAACAACGACCAACGCAAAGGGCGCCAGCACACAACGAAAAAGCACTGTCACTAAAAGCTAGGACCATAAGTCCTCAAACCTGCAATTACCACAGCTTAAGCCCATCTTGCAACATGGGCACAGCATAGGTTTAGCAAACAGCCCTCAACACCATTGTAATTTGCCATAGAAATTATATATCACAGATTAGATTAACAAACAGCCCTCAGCACCATTGTATTTTGCCACAGAAAATTATATTGTAAAATGATGTGAACAATAAACAAACAAAAACAGCAAGGTGGCCGGCCCACCAACTTTACTCTTCCACTGTATTTCATCTTTCCTACTTTCTCTTCCACCCACCCACTCTGTGGTGCCTCTCTTCACCCCCCTACCTTTAAAAAAAAAAAAAAAAAAAAAAAAAAAAAAAAAAAAAAAAAACGTTGGATCCACCATGAATTTTGCTAACCTTTTGTACCTCATCTCTGAACCCCAGAGGAAAATTGTTAGAACTATTGAAAGCTGTAACAATAAAATCCTGAATGCTGAAACTGCTATTGCTTTTAACCTCGTCTGTTTAAAAGAGAATATATAGATATACTGTCTTGATAGCGTAATGCATAGTGCGCGGAATTTCGATGTGAGTATCATAGGTTCGAGTCCTCGGAGTGCCACATGTATTTGTTGATTTCATTAATTGAGTTTAGATGTGAAGTTGGTTGGTGTAAAAACCATAATAATATATATATATATATATATATATATATATATATATATATATATATATATATACAGTATATATATAATATTAATTAGTTCAATATGTGTATGCATAATTATATACTTAGGTTTTATTTTCATTATTCATATAGGCTATTTTTGGAGAGGTCAATACTAATTGTTATTTTTAGGAATTGAATTGTACAATCTTTCTTTAGTTTATTGATTTGTTCTAGTGTTTATATATTATTGAAAATAACTTTGCATTTTTTGACAAATTACAATGTACAGAATAGCTATAATTGTATAAATCCATATGTTTGTAAAGAAAATGTAATGTGGTTCAGGAACTTTACTGTGTGTAGATAAAATGAATATGCTAAGGGAAAAATCGGAAAAGGCAGTAAGATGGCAACACTTCCTGTGTATGTATATACTAGTTAGCATTTAAGAGATGATTTAAGAGGGGTATTTAAGCCTCTGTCTTCACCTGTTTTCCTATATTAGCCTACCCTAGAGATGTCTTGAGAGACTAGATGAAAGCTTGGTGTTCCAATGTTTCATTTTTCCTGCAAGTTTTAATACACACGCACACTTACACACACACACATATATAAATATATATATATATATATATATATATATATAAATATATATCATTATTAGTATTAGTATTATTATTGAAGTGACAGGGTTTAATAGAACGGGGTTGGGAAACACCTGTAGGATTGCTAGCCTACAGGTGAGTAGGAAGGAGAAAAGAAGAAACATACAACAGAGACACAATTCCATACCAGTTTCTCATGATACAGAGGAATGAGAAACAGAGGAGTGCCCCATATTAACAGGTCATTTCCGTTGTCTTACTACCAGAAAGACGGGTCACCTAGGTCAGTCACCCCTACAAAAGAATGGAAGTTTCAGCCAATCACCATCCAGGTTTCAAACCCTCCCCACCAATCACCAGCCTTCATTGCACCAGCAGCCAGATTTGCAGTACACCGAGCAAATGTTTATGCAAGTTCCGCATCAAAGACCTGAGTGCTACCGACATAAGTGGGGATAGTAGGATCTACAGTGCAAGACTGTTACGAAGAACTCTGGATCAACCCAGGAACATAGAGAAGACCAGAGATATCCACTGATTCACCAATAACCCTCAATTATAATAAAATCACAAGAATTGCTATGATATCCTTCCTAGACTTAGTAACTCCCACCGGAGTATTAAATAAAATACTTTAAATGATTAGGTACCAAATGATAACTACCATGTATTTTTAAGCTATGTATTTACTTCACTATTGATGTCAAACCGATTCACTATATCCCTTTAACATTGAATTACTATAAGTTGAAGCTCAGAAAATATTTGAACATGTACTCAACGAAATTATTGAGAAGGCAAGCACTTCCACCTCGGTAATGTTCTCAAGTCTGAAAAGTCCGGAGCATCTAACTAAAAGTGGCAACTGCATTCCCCTCCCCCTTGAGACTACAACGAGCCCTGTTGTGTGCCTCTGACGTCTGGACGTGGGATTCCTGACGGTGCGAAGCAGCCCTGAAGTCTGGTCCAGGAGAAACTACGCTCTACGTCGGCCAGACTTGCTCTCGAACCTCAACCCCCCCAAATTCACCCTAAGTGTCTCTGAGTATCTTACGTTGTGATTATTGATGTGAAGGTAAGGTAAAATATGTGAATATTCATTGCTAATTCCTTTGTAGATCTGTGCCCAAGATCATTAATTGTTGCGTATGCATTAATACTTCAGAAACCATATTAAATCTTGAGTAGATCTGTGGCCAAGATCTAGTGTTAATTTCTCTTCTCAGTTCATATAAAACATTCTACGCATACGTCACATATTTGTGCAAATCCATAATCAAGCCGATTACTCACAGAATTTCCTTGTGTATGTCCATTCAATTTATGTATCTACCAAGTTGAAGCTGAAGTGTATACTGTGAATTGATTCCCTTCCAAATCCTCATTTTTACCTGGAAACTACGCCCAATTTCATATCTAATTAAACTCGGCTCCCCATCCTTTAGAAGAATTATATTGCTGATTATCATAATCTAAATCTGTTTTCTTCGAGAGAACCCCCCACCCCCCTATTACACTTTATTTTGTCGTGCGTTAATAGTATAATTTGTGAATAACGTATTAGTTTATTCTGTTATGAAATAGATGATTTCGATCCAGCTCGTCTAGGAATTCTAGTTCTGTGTAGATATATTGTCTAATTATTTCACCAACTCGAATACAACGCCAATTTGTTTTGTATTCCATATAAGAATCTGTTAACCAGTTCAGATCGCCTTCATACCTTATCAGGTATTTCCATCTAAGTGCAACTTCGTCGTGTATGCCATATTTAACTTGTAGTATGATTATAACTACTCTTACGCTAATTTATTAATGCGTTCTCTAATCTGCTGTAATCAATCTATTGCCTGATTCAGTTAGGTTATCTTCAACCTTCGAGTATTCTTCAGTAGATATAAATCATTAAATCTGAATTCTTCGACCTACCTACCTATGTTCACCTATGTGGAGTTCGCCACTCTTGCTAGTGGCACCGAAGAGCGCACCGCCCTTCGTTGTTGTTTGAGAATTGGTGCAGCAGACTATTCGAAGAGGTGGAGCGCACCCTTGTGAAGATGGGCTCGTCTGGCACTTTTTGTAGTTCGACATTGAGAGCTCTCTTGAAGCTGTCTAACGAGACACCTCTTATGTCTCTCACTCGCCGCGGGAGTTTGTTGAAGAGACGTGCTCCTCTATGTGATAACCAGCCCTCTCGCAGAGAGCCCATAGCCCCCCGATTTATCATCTTGGGGATATCGCATTCCCAGCCTCTCCTATCATTGAATTTCATTGTTATTGGTGTATGTAGATTTGGTACAAAACCCTCTGCGATTTTCCACGTATATATTATTAAGTATCGTTCCCTTCTACGTTCCAACGAATACAGTTTGAGTGATTTTAAGCGATCCCAATAGTGTAACTGTTTTACTTAGTTTATATGTGAGGTAAAGTTCCTTTGTACACTTTCTAAGTAATTAATTTCACCTAATTTGTATGGGGATGTTAATACGTTACAGTATTCTAGCCGCGGTAGCACCAGGGATTTGAAGAGTGTTATCATAGGCAGGTCACCGCAAGTTCAAAATGTTCGTAGAATCCACCCTGTTAGCCGTTTCGCAGCTGCAACTTTGACCTGGTTATGTTCTTTGAATCCCATATTTTCAGACATTATCACCCCAAGGTCTTTCACATTGTCTTTACGTTCTATTATGTGATTGGATTCTGTTATGTAACTTGTGCTCTTTTTAACGAAATCCTTATCTCTGTATCGTATTAATTGAAATTTGTCTTCATTAAATTGCATGTTATTTTCCCTGGTCCACTGGAACACCTTATTTATGTCCTCTTGCAGCTGGCCCATGTCTTCCTGTGTCTTTACTATCATACTCAGTTTCGTGTCATCCGCAAAGGAGGATACTGTACTGTGTCTTGTGTTGGCATCTATGTCACTTATTAGAATGAGGAAAAGAAGGGGCGCTAGTACTGTTCCTTGGGAAACTGAGCTTTTGACGTCTGAAGGCTCAGATGTTACTTGGCTTACTGCTACTGATTGTTTTCGGTTCACGAGGAAGTTTTATATCCACCTTCCGATTTTACCTGTTATCCCTTTTGCTTTAAGTTTGTGTGCATTAATACCGTGATCACATTTATCAAATGCCTTAGCAAAATCGGTGTAGATGACGTCCACGTTTTTCTTTTCTTCTAGGGATTTAAGAATTCTGTCGTAGTGTTCCAATAGTTGCGAGAGACATGATCTTCCTGCTCTGAACCCATGTTGACCAGTGTTGTGTAGTTCATTTTTTTTCCATAAATTTTGAGATTTTGCCTCGCAGGACTCGCTCGAAAATGTTAATGATGTGGGAAGTCAGAGCTACTGGGCGATAGTTTTTTGGTAGCGCTTTACTCCCTCCTTTATGCAAAGGGGCAAATTATTGTGTTTTTCAAACTATCCGGTATTTCTCCAGTGTCTAGACTCCTTCTCCACATTATAGCCAGGGGTTTTGAAAGGTTTTCCTTACATTTCTTTATTAGGATTGAACTCCACGAGTCCGGGCCTGGTGCCGAGTGGGATGGCATGTTGGCGATGGCTTCTGCTATATCCTTTGGTCCGAAATTAATGTCCAGAATCTGGGGGGTTTCCGTGGGGGATTATTCATGAAAAATTCATTTTGGTCTCTGATTGCTTTTGTTTTGTCAGGCTTACTGAAGGTTTTTCATACTGTAGACGTATGAGTTCACTCATTTCCTTTTTGTCCCCTGTGAATGACCCATCATCTTTACTTAGTGGGCCGATGTTTGATGTGGTTTTAGTTTTATGTTTAGCGTATGAAAAGAAGTACTTGGAGTTTTCCTTTATGCTTGCAATAGCTTTGCTCTCCTCTTCTATTTGTTGAAGTTCATAGGAGATTCTTAGTCGTTGTTCAATTTCCACAATTTCTCTATCTATTTGGATCTTTTGTCTTTCCTGTAGACTTTGTCCAGTGAGATTATCTTTGCATATCAGAATTAATTAATTGTATGCTCATGATATACATTTTCTCTAATAAGGTAAGTACATCATTAATTGTAAACATAATTTACCTCTCCTCCCCTTTGAATTTCTACATATTCCTCCCCTTATTCAGAATAATATCGCACTAATTATAAATACTATTTTGATCATCGCAGTAAAACAAATGACCTGAGTGACCTACCTGACCAGACTAATCTGGGCGCGTTAGCCCTTTAAATCTCCCCCCTACTCTTCTCGCCACCCGGGAGCGAGCGTTCATCCCAGAATTCTTCATACGCTTTCCCTTTTGTTCCGCCCCAACTTATATACGCGTACTTAGAGATTTCGTTCAATCTGTCAGAGACTTATTCAGAATAATTCACAGTAGATACTCAACTCTCATATATATTATTATCAAGGGTTTTATCTACAGTATGTGTATGTTTGTCTGATTAATATTGCATACTTCCATAATATTATCCCTTGATTCACGCTCATTGTAAGTTATTACTAGACCTTGGTGTGTGATACATGTTAATAACTGTTTACTGGCTATTCTTTATAGTAGTGAAGTAAATATCCACCCACACTTTAGGCCTATTTATATGCGTGAAGTACAGTGACTGGACAACTCGTCTCGGACAGCTCGGCCCACTTTTGGACAACTCGGCCACGGCGGCGAGACAACTCGGCCCATTATTTGAGACAGCTCGGCCCCATGTTTTGCTATGGGGCAATTTGACGAGACCAGTCAGGATATAGGATGGGGAGAGCTAAGTGGAGAGTTTATGGCGTGTGTGTAATGTGGGCGAAATGTTCGTTTATTGTATAATTATGTCATAGGCTAGTTCTCTCGATTCATAATGTGTAGGTTAGGTTAGGTTAGGTTAGGTTTGGTTAGGTTAGGTTAATTACGAGGTGTCTCGTAATTAACACGGGGCCGAGCTGTCTCGTTTTTACTGGGCCTAGCTGTCCTGGCCGAGCTGTCCCATGGGCCGAGTAGTCTAGCATTCGTGAAGTACCTATCATTTGTTTACGTAAACGTCTACATGCTCGCTTACTATTCCCCAATAATAGTCAAGGAGTATACAGTTCTATCTATATGTCAGTTGAATAAATAAGAGTATATAATTACATGTGTGTATTCATTGTGTTCATCTTAAACTAATAGAGTACCTAACTTGTGAATCAGAACGTGTTCGACGTGTCCCTGTTGAGAAAATATTGAGTTTAAAAGTCCATAGTTGGATTTGAGTAAAGACCAAAACTAAACTAGGTTGTATTGCAACTCGGCATAACAATTATTATTATTATTATTATTATTATTAGGGGTTCGACCCCTACGGGGAACCCCTATTGTAATCATTAAACCCAATTATTCATCAAAATTATTCTTACACGCCGGTTTTTACGCAATAACTCCAGAACCGCTTTTTGGATCGGGGTCAAACTTTCACAAGAGGTGCGTTTTTATATTGGGCAACTTTTGATATATTAAACATCCGGCATGGCGGTCAAACAGGTCCGTGGCAGCCGATTTCCCGAAATACTTGACGCCTAAATACCGTCTCTCCCACTCATAGGAAACGACTGGGCTTTGGCATACGGACTCCACTACTAATGCTCTGCAAATATTATAGAGAAGGTTTTGCTTTTGCACGTGTTTTTTTTCTGGCAATCTTGAAAAAAACTCTAATTCCACTTAAAATTCCACATCTTGAAAACTACGCCGATGATCAAAGCCATGTTTGCGTAGTTGGGTGAGGCTCGCGATTCCGAACGTTTTGATACCAAAAGAATATAAATGGGTGGAATAGTTTGGCCGCAGCATTGAAAACTGTCTATTCTTAAATTACTTTAAAACCGTATTCGCTACCCACACAAAGTTTACCGTCTGCAGTCTATAGGCTTCCACGCATCCCCCAGTTTTGCTTAATAACATAGTCGATTTATTATTCAGATCTATTATTTGTTTTTATTTAACTCTCTCTAAACAGTTCGAGTCCCTACGAATTCCACCAATTATTTAGCCAACCTACCTATACATATCACCCTACCAAATAATAATGATAATTCAAATATATTTTTGGTGAATAACAGAGTATTGGCTAAAGTTTTTAACAATTCCTCCCTTTGCCAAATGCTTTGTTTAATAACAAAGTTCTAGACCTTCAAAGTTTTGACAATTTTTGGTGTGTTGTGACTTACCTTTCCTCCTCCCTCAAACAGCAAGCAACGTTATCAGGGGTTCAAGTAGTATTGCATGCTTCCATAAAAATATATATAGTCCGGGTTTTACGCAATACCTCCGGAACTGCTTGTCGGATCGGGGCCAAGCTTTGACACATGGTGCATTTTTGTGTTGGGCAACTTTTGATATGATATCCAAAATGGTGGCCAGACACGCCCATGGCAGCCTTTCACACCCAACCCATCTCGTCCTATCTAATTTTATGTTGAACTCTATTGTTCTTGATCCCACTATAGGACTCGGTAGCCTATTCCACATATCAACAACTCTGTTACTAAACGAATAGAGGCAGATCCCTTACACACCCAGTCTCTCTCTGTCGCTCGTTTGTTTGCACACCGGTAAAAATGAGGCAGATCCCTTACACATGCAACTAAGATGAACATGGGAATCTGCAGAGAGACAAGTGGCCCACAAAAGGCAGATCCCTTTCACATCCAACCCATTTCGTCCATATGACTATCTGATTTTGTCTTGAAATTCTCTATTGTTCTTGATCCCACTATAGCACTAGGTAGCCTATTTCACATATCTACGACTCTGTTACGAGAGAGGCAGATCCCTTACACAGCCAATCTCTCTCTCCCTCTCTCTTTTATTTGCACACTTGTACAAATGAGGCAGATCCCTTACATATGCTACCAAGATGAAAATGGGAGTCTGCAGAGAGCCGGTTGGCCCACACACGGCAGATCCCTTTCACACCCAACTCATCTCGTTCTATCAAATTTTATGTTGCTCTATTGTTATTGATCCTACTATAGCACTCGGTAGCCTTTTCCACATATCTACAACTCTTATACCAAGCGAATAGAGGCAGATCCCTTACACAGCCATTCTTTTTATCTCGCTCTTGTTTGTTTGCACACCGGTACAAATGAGGCAGATCCCTTACACATGCAACCAAGATGAAAATGGGAGTCTGCAGAGCCAAGAGGCCCACATAAGGCAGATCCCTTTCACACCCAGCCCATCTCATAAACGTTAACTGTTATTTACACTACTTACTATACACCCATGTTATCATATACCTGCAACCAAAACACAATTGTAAGCAATAGGAACATAAGAAAATGGGAGTCTCTAGAGAGCCAATTGGCCCGCACAAGACAGATCCTTTTCACACCCAACCCATCTCATAAAACTCCCTCTCATTTATCTGTCTTCCTTACATTAATGACATCCTAGTCTCTGTCTCTCTCACAAATGAGAACATAAGAAAACCGGAGTTTGCAGAGAGCCGATTGGCCCACACATGTTAGATCCCTTTCACACCCAATCCATCATGCGCTCTCTCTCTCTCTCTCATATTTATCGCTATCTTCCTTACGTTTACGACATCCTATTCTCTCTTGCCATACTCTCTCTCCCCCTGACAAATGAGAACATAAACAAAATAAGGAAACGGGAGTCTACAGAGAGCCAATTGACCTACACATGGCAGATCCCTTTCACACCCAACCAATCTCGTTCTATCTAATTTCAAGTTGAAGCTCTATTGTTCTTGGTCCCATTATAACACTCGGTAGCCTATTCCACATATCTACAACTCTGTTACTAAACAAATAGAGGCAGATCCCTTATACAGCCAATCTCTCCGTCTCTCGCTCATGTTTGTTTGCACAATCTGTTCCTTTTGTAGTTTCTCCATGCCCGATAAGTTAAATTATCTTTTGATATCTGTGACACAGCTTTTGTATCCAACACAGTACCCTGCTTGCAAAACCGCTCGAACCCCGGACAACGTTGCTTGCAACTTTAATTATTATTATTAGGGGTTCGACCACTACGGGGAACCCCTATTGTAATCATTAAACCCGGTTTTTCATCCAAATTCTTCTTACGCGCCGGTTTCGACACAATAACTCCAGAACCGCTTTTTGGATCGGGATCAAACTTTCACAGGAGGTGCGTTTTTGTATTGGGCAACTTTTGATATGCTAAACATCCGGCATGGCGGTCAAACAGGTCCGTGGCAGCCGATTTCCCGAAAAACTTGACGCCTAAATACCGTCTCTCCCACTCATAGGAAACGACTGGGCTTTGGCATACGGACTCCACTACTAATGCTCCGCAAATGTTATAGAGAAGGTTTTGCTTTTGCACGTGGGGTTTTTTCCGGCAATCTTGAAAAAACCTCGAATTCCACTTAAAATTCTACATCTTGAAAACTGCGCCGATGATCAAAGCCATGTTTGCGTAGTTGGGTGAGGCTCGCGATTCCGAACGTTTTGATACCAAAAGAATATAAATGGGTGGAATAGTTTGGCCGCAGCATTGAAAACTGTCTATTCTTAAATGAATTTAAAACCGCATTCGCTACCCACACAAAGTTTACCGTCTACAGTCTATAGGCTTCCACGCATCCCCCAGTTTTGCTTAATAACATAATCACTTTATTATTCAGATCTATACTTTTTTTGTATTTAACTCTCAAAACAGTTCGAGTCCCTACGAATTCCACCAATTATTTAGCCAACCTACCTATACATACCTACCCTACCAAATAATAATGATAATTCAAATTTATTTTTGGTGAATAACAGAGTATTGGCTAAGGTTTTTAACAATTCCTCCCTTTGCCAAATACTTAGTTTAATAACAATGATATGGACCTTTAAAGTTTTGGCAATTGCCCGTGTGACTCGTATTTTAACCCTCCTAAGTGTTACCACAAAATACCGCTAGATCCTTTCTCAAAAGTCGCTAGCATGTTGCTACATAGCCAAACAATGTTAGAATAATGCTGCAATTTCTAAAGAGTTTTGGTTTGTTTGTTTTGCAAATTTTACAATGTAGTATGACTAGAATGTCTGAAATTTTCAAATTATCCCTAGTAAATGTCTCTAGATATAAAAGAAATGGCTGCTAGATTGAAGTAAATAGCTCTACATTTAGCGGTAATATGTAGCTTTACAACTGGCAACACTCCAACCACCACCTCCCTCCCACCCGCCCCAGTATGTCTCCACAAAATACCGCTAGATCCTTTCTCAAAAGTCGCTAGCATGTTGCTACATAGTCAAACAATGTTAGAATAATGCTGCAATTTCTAAAGAGTTTTGGTTTGTTTGTTTTGCAAATTTTACAATGTAATATGACTAGAATGCCTCAAATTTTCAAATTATCCCTAGTAAATCTCTCTAGATATGAAAAAATGGCTGCTAAATTGAAGTAAATAGCTCTACATCTAGCGGTAATATGTAGCGATACAACTGGCAACTCTGCCTAACCCTTCCTTCCTACCTCCCTCCTCCCTCATATCTAGCAAATGTATCAACAACCACTCTAGTGAACTTTCGGTATTTAGTTTATTCAACTTAACCCGGGAACTGCAGGAAGACTCTTAAGAGTTCCCCCGGCGGACTGCGGGAAGACTCTTAAGAGTCAGAAAAAAAAATCAATTTTAAACATCGAATGTTTTTTTTTTTTTTTTTTTTTTTTTTTTTTTTTTTTTTTTTTTTGTCCTTGGGCCATGCAAAATATCAGTCCTCTACCTCCCCTCCTTCCCCACTTTCCTCCCATCCTTCAGTTATCACCTCTTTTCCCTGTTATTCCCTTATTCTGAGGTATATTTTCGTGCTAACATTAGCGAGTTGCAAGCAGGGCATTGTCATCACTGTTAGCAAGCGAGTGCAAGAGAGAGAGAGAGAGAGAGAGTATCGATCGATAGTGTCTCAGTGGCCTTGGGGGAAATTGGCGGGAAAGCAGGTTGCCTCACCCATACATTATGTAACTCGCGGCCTGTATCGCCGATTTTGACCATCCAAACGCTGTTTTCACTTGTTTTATTGTTGTTACAGGTTAATACCTTTATAATCAACCTACAATAGGCACATATGGATAAGTATTAATGCTATTTATGGTAAAATGAATATTTTAGTGATGGAAACAGCTCAAATACATGCGCACAGGCAGAGGTGTCTAATTACCCCCATGCGCACTTCAGAGGTTAATACTAGTTATCCACATAAAATAGAAACCTATCACAATTTTTGTCTAATACAACCATAGACAGTGCTATTACATATTATTTGAACATGATGTCGAATTTAGCAGTTGCTGTTTACTTTGAACAGTAATGACAGAACCGAAAGTTTCTCTTGCCGTGTAGTACTCAACGAAAGCAGGGTTACTTAAGCCGGCCCATACCGAACTATTACCAAGTCAGAGATTCAGAGGTAACTTTCACAATGCATTATAACCCTAGACAGACACCAATATACCACTAAATCATACAAATATCACTACAAAAAGGATAGGAAAATATTATATTAATGTCCTAGGTATTTGAAATTATGCAAATGAGTAAAATCCATTATGATGTAATGATAATGGGATTGACTAGTATCTGGCAACAGTGTTGCACTATAATTTTCTGAACATATGCGAACTTCGGAGTATTTATCCGATTAACACTAGATTAGCGGGCTAGCGGTTTATTTATATGTACCGCCCAGCGGGGTGTTTTTAGCCAAAATAGGGCTGTTTACGTGATCATTTCCATGCCTAAATAAGACCCAGAGCGTAAAACAAGTATCTATCCCTGAAAGGGCATAAACAGAGCTTTCCAATGACACCATAACGATCCTTTTATGATGGCTAGTTTTCTTGCAACAACCGCACAACGCGAGTGCAATAAGCATGTAATTCGGCACTTTCCCCATACAATTCCGTATGTAGCGAGTGAGAGAGGGAGGGAGGAGGTGGGATTCGTGTCAGTAGGTTCGCCGCGGTGGTCTGGAGCAGTCATACGCTCGCTACTCTCCTGCCCACTTTGTCTCTCTCTCTCAGCAACATTACGTGCTGAAATTGCCACACGACCTATGTCGAGCGCCGCCAGATAGTCCAGATTTATTATACTCGACTTATGTTTCGCGCCGCTAGTTATGGGTTAATATACACATCTATCACTATTTAAATTTAATACAACCATACACAGTGCTATTACATATTATTTGAACATAATATAGGATGGTCTTTCCTTTAAACCATTTTCTATATGTATTCACGAAAAATATAGGCCTAGCCTAGGCAGCGCTACCGGTAGGTACGAATTTATCAGTTCGAATTTTGATTGAGAGTGGGATTAGGCCTAGGCCTAGCCTAGGGCTTAACATGGGATACTGTTTGGGGGTTGGGAATAGACTGAGGCTGCTTTAGGCCTAATTAGGTAAAAATAGTCAAATCGAGACAATTGCACAGCCAACATAGCCTAGGCCTATTAAGCAAATATTTTACCAATCTACAATAGGCCTAGTCTATTCGCTGTAAGTAGGCAAGAAATCATGACCTAGGCTATAACCTCTGTAACTAAAAAACAACTAGGCCTAGAGTGATCAAGTTAATATGTCTACCATTTGGGAAGAGTCAGTCAAGGAATAGCCTAGATGTGGAAATTTGCAGCCAATTTGCTCTAGCCCTATTTGAGATACAGAGGTTAGAGGTCATTGTTGAGGCCCCCCCCTCACCCCCCCCCCCCCTTCCTATGACATATTGTCATCATCTTATATATTGCCAGCAGGGGGAAAATAACCGAAAAAAATCGCCGTCAAAATAGACGCGAACTTAACCACGGCGATCGACACATGTAATCATGGCGGTAGCATTCAAGGAGACTACTGCTGGACTCTTCTTCTTCTCCTTCTTCTTACCTCTGACCGGGTATAGGCTATCCTAGTGTTTACTACCCTATACCCCTTTGAAACAGGGTTGCCATTCGTACGATAAATATCGTACATGTACGATTATTTGGACCCTGGTACGATGTACGATAGTAATTCTCATTATCGTACGTTTTGTACAATAATTTTGACATAGCGTACCATAATGTACGATAATTCTGAAAAATCCATGGAAAATTATAGTAAATTATGATTAAATAATATATATATATATATATATATATAGTGTGTGTGTGTTCCCACGGCCATATGCAATCTTGACGATGTAAGTGACGTGTCCAAAACGTGTGTGTGATTGTGTGTACAGTACCTGATCGTCTGACGTCTGGACGGTCTGGTTCAGTTCCTGTAAGTTTGATCAGACTGACTCAGACAGCAGGCGAAGTCACACTGCTCTCACACAACTATAACTCCCATCACTTACGGACTCCCTTCCCTGTCATTAAAACTATATCCCAAGATGAGTGAATCAGACAAAAGTGACCCGGAGGTGATACCTGAAACACCACATAAAAAGAAAAAGGTAGGCATTGTGAAGTTTTAGAATTCTGGGTTTTTACCTTTTTTATTTTTTATTATTAAAATGAAAGTACAAACAAATTAGTGAATGCATAAATTTTCTTTAACAATTCGAACCTATCATGATCACAATAAATAAATAAATAAATAAATATATATATATATAAATAGAGAGAGAGAGAGAGAGAGAGAGAGAGAGAGAGAGAGAGAGAGAGAGAGAGAGAGAGAGAGGGAGGAGTGGGAGAAACTTGGTAATAAAACCTAAGATTGTTTAATTACTGTATTTTTCTGACTATAGCATGTGTAATTCTAGTAGTAAAAATATACGATTTTTTTCTAAAGAAAACGATATATGTGTACGATAAATTGATGGCTAAATCGATAATTTTGAAATACTAGTACGATAATTCCAGAAAAGAAATCTGGCAACCCTGCTTTGAAAGGACATTAGCCTAACCTAACAACCTTACATAACCTAACCTAGTATTATAGGTGGGGGCTGCTGCCCCCACACCCCCACTTTGACTTAGATTTTTGGTGTATTTGTCTGTGAAGTGGGTATTTTTTAATTTGTTGATAACGAAAATCCTCCATGCAGACTATATGGAGAAAAATATGGCGAATCTATTGGTGCCTATTTTCCCTAATAAATTGTTTCTCATAACGTCGCACTAGTGTCCTTGAATATTATCAACATGGCGGTAGCGGAGGAGGTGTCGGACGTTTGCAATAAAGTTCCTGTCTATTTTGAATGCCATTGGATACAATAATATGTTGAGGGGGGCTTTGCCCCCCTTCCCCCCCCCCCCTGACATATTTACACTATCATATATATTGCCAGCAGGGGGCAAATAACCGAAAAAATTGCCGTCAAAATAGACACCTTTATGAATAGGCCTATCGGCAAGAGTTGCGTTATCGGGCGTATCACCTGACCGGGTATAGGCTATCCTAGAGTTTACTAATTTATAGGCTACCCCTTTGAAAGGACATTAGCCGGGTAGGATGTAGTTACCGGGTGTATCGCCAGCCTTGTTTACACTACGCGTACGCGTAGTGGCGTCGGACGCTTGCCGTCCTTTTCCTGTCTATTTAGACTGCCTTTTGATACAATAATATGTTGAAGTTGGGCTTTGCCCCCCTTCACCCCCCCCCCCCATGACATATTGTCATCATCATATATATTTCCAGCAGGGGGCAAATAACCAAAATAAATCGCCGTCAAAATAGACGGCCTTCATGACTTGATCAAGTATTTTCAGGCCCCTATAATTTTCCCTATCCAATGAGTCCCCTTTGCTCGTATACAGTATATAATGTACTTTTGTGCCATTCATCAGAGATTACTTCCTCTCTGATGATGAAGTTAATTAGCTCATTGAACACACCTACTCCTTTCTCACCTGAGGCCTTAATCATCTCAGCTAGAATGCCAGAGCATCCTGCAGCTTTTCTGTCCTTCATTAAGTTATTGCACTGCTTACAAAAGCTGGCACAATCACAGGGAAGGGGGAGTATTGGCTTTTCGTTGCTAAGCTGCTCTATTCCATTCAAATTCCATGTTGAATAATCTTTCGTAGTGTACGGTATTTTCCAAGAATCTATAATTTCTTTGTCAGCGGAAACAATTGTTCAAGTATATATTATCCCTGTGAAACCAATTTAACTTCATAATGACAATTATATATATAAAGAAAAAACAATATATTTTACATAATTTATTGCATATCTTACATATTTAACGCCTTAAGAGCGGGTGGGTCGGTACCTTCTACCTGCCAAGCGGGTGGTTTTACCCTAAATGGGGTTGTTTCCGTGCCTTTTTTCATGCATAAACAAGACCCAGAGTGTAATACAAGTATATATCCCTGAAAGGGCGTAAACAGAGCTTTCCAATGACACCCGAACCATCCTTCTAGGACCACTGGTTCTCTTGCAGCGATCGTGCAACACGAGTGCAAAAACCCTAAAATAAGGTAATTTCCTTACATAATTCCCTGTGTAGCGAGTGAGAGAGGGTGGAGGAGGGTGTAATAAATTTCAGTCGACCCACGGCGGTGGTGGTGAGCGGTCAGGAAGCAATCTATGCTCCTCGCACCGCTCAGCTCTCTCTCAGAGCACATTACGTGCTGAAAATTGCACTCGACATATGTCGAGGCCCGCATATGGGCACGTTTTCTTTAACTCGACATATGTCGAGCGCCGATGGTTAAGGGTTAAAAAGATATTTATTAAAATAGTTTAACCAGACCACTGAGTTCCCCCAAAAAGCTCTTATAGGGCTGGCCTGAAGGATTAGATCAAGATGGACAACCAATCAAGATATGATAGGTAGGGAAGGGCAAGAGGTGAACAAATCTAGGAAGGTGAAGATACGCAGACATTTCTCACCATTTCACCAATTCAGCCGCACCAGAGTTCCTCTTATAGGGTTGGGCCGAAGGGTGAGTCAAGAACTGCTACACTGCAGCACCAATTAAGAAGTGATCAAGGGCGAAGAATGAGAAATCAGGTCTAAGGAAGAAATAAATCACACAGAGATACACACATAATACACCACTGAGGGGAATCGAGTCAGCTTGACCGCACCAGCGACCATAGACACAAATAAAGTCAGGAGCCAATAAACTAGCCAGGCCAGGGTGACATATGATATAGGCCGTCTGGAGGACAACCGAATTAGACAGAATAAGAATAGAAGGGGAAAAACTTACAAAAAGGGGCATTCAAATTTCAATGGAAATTCACTATGATAACTGTAATATGTGGGAATAACTTTCACCTTCATATTTCCTCATCTCTTAGCATAAACATGATCAATTAAGGTGCCATTTTCAGTTGTTGGTTGTGTTACATGTTGAGAGTATCCACGCTTTTCCATTAAATTTGAAATAGAAGAGTTAGTTTGGATGTGTTCACACTGCAACCAATTGAGTATTTGTCTAGTTCATTTAGCAAATTACTTAAATTTACTCTAAAATAATTAAGTCCATATGAAATAGGTCTGTATATAGGGACAGGTTTGTCCTATAGAAAAGTATAGCCAACACTGTTCTCTACCCACTAAAAGCTGAACCAGTGGAAGGTATTACCCGTGTTTGCATACCTTCCCTCAATTTCAGTCAGGCTATATTTGGATGATAATTTGAACTCAATTTGACCTATCTCAGAATAGTAGTATGGGAATTTAATTTTTTGCCTTATTGTGAAGGCAATCATTATTCTATAAAAACACTTACCATAATAATACATGTACAAGGTTATTCTCTATATTTTAAGATTATACTCTTTATATAAAAGGCTTGCATGGCTGCATGATGAATGTTTTTCTTTGATTCACTCTTCTTGACTTTTTCTATATTGCAGGTCATGCTTTTGTTCCTCTTAATTCATTTTCTATTATTTCCACTCCTCAAGTGAGGTACTGTAGAGGTGATTCTCTTGGTCCCATCTGTACAGGTATTGTAAATGGTGGCCAGACACGCCCGTGGCAGTCTTTCACACCCAACCCATCTTGTCCTATCTAATTTTATGTTGAACTCTATTGTTCTTGATCCCACTATAGGATTGGTAGCCAATTCCACATATCTAAAACTCTGTTACTAAACGAATAGAGGCAGATCCCTTACACACCCAGTTTCTCTCTGTCGCTCGTTTGCTTGCACATCGGTACAAATGAAGCAGATCCCTTACACATGCAACTAAGATGAACATGGGAATCTGCAGACAAGTGGCCCACAAAAGGCAGATCCCTTTCACATCCAACCCATTTTGTTCATGCCTATCTGATTTTATCTTGAAATTCTTTATTGTTCTTGATCCCACTATAGCACTAGGTAGCCTATTTCACATATCTACGACTCTGTTACGAGAGAGGCAGATCCCTTACACAGCCAATCTCTCTCTCTCTCTCTCTCTCTTATTTGCACACTGGTACAAATGAGGCAGATCCCTTACACATGCTACCAAGATGAAAATGGGCGTCTACAGAGAGCCGATTGGCCCACACACGGCAGATCCCTTTCACACCCAACCCATCTCGTCCTATCAAATTTTTTGTTGAAGCTCTATTGTTATTGATCCCACTATAGCACTTGGTAGCCTATTCCACATACAGTATCTACAACTCTTTTACCAAGCGAATAGAGGCAGATCCTTTACACAGCCAATCTCTTTCTCTCTCGCTCTTGTTTGTTTTGCACACCGGTACAAATGAGGCAGATCCCTAACACATGCAACCAAGATGAAAATGGGAGTCTGCAGAGAGCCAAGTGGCCCATATAAGGCAGATCCCTTTCACACCCAACCCATCTCATAAACATTACCTGTTATTTACACTACTTACTATACACCCATGTTATCATATACCTTCAACCAAAACACAATTGTAAGAAATAGGAACATAGGAAAATGGGAGTCTGTTGAGAGCCAATTGGCCCGCACAAGACAGATCCTTTTCACACCCAACCCATCTCATAAAACTCCCTCTCATTTATCTGTCTTCCTTACATTAATGACATCCTAGTCTCTGTCTCTCTCACAAATGAGAACATAAGAAAACCGGAGTTTGCAGAGAGCCGATTGGCCCACACATGTTAGATCCCTTTCACACCCAATCCATCCCGCACACTCTCTCTCTCTTTCTCATATTTATCGCTATCTTCCTTACGTTTATGACATCCTATTCTCTCTTGCCATACGCTCTCACTCTCACAAATGAGAACATAAACAAAATAAGAAAACGGGAGTCTGCAGAGAGCCGATTGACCTACACATGGCAGATCCCTTTCATGCCCAACCCTTGTCGTTCTATCTAATTTCAAGTTGAAGCTCTATTGTTCTTGATCCCATTATAGCACTCGGTAGCCTATTCCACATATCTACAACTCTGTTACTAAACAAATAGAGGCAGATCCCTTATACAGGCAATCTATCCATCTCTCGTTCTTGTTTGTTTGCACAATCTGTTCCTTCTGTAGTTTCTCCATGCCCGATAAGTTAAATGATCTTTTGATATCTGTGACACAACTTTTGTATCCAACACAGTACCCTGCTTGCAAAACCACTCGAACCCCGGACAACGTTGTTTGCAACTTTAATTATTATTATTATTATTATTGTAGTATATATTTATAAATGCTTATACGAATAGGGTAGAAATAATACAACAGTTGATCAGAAACCTATCTTTCATTTAACCCGGTGAGACCCAGCGTCGCACGTGATGCGTCGGCAGTGTTTGATCACCAACTCCCAGCGACGCATCACGTGCGTCCGACATATAAAAAACACTTACGTGGCTCGTAAGGTAGGAAATGGCGGGAGAATAGGAGGGGGAGGTACCGTAGTGTGTGTGGGAGCCGGGCCAGTAGGTGTGAGCGGGCCGAGACAGCCGCGCGGCTGGTGATGGTGGGCTTAGTGGGGATACTTTACACCCTTAGTTCACCGCCACTTTGAACCTTCATTACTCCGGTCGTATGGGAGCTAGAGGCTTGAGATTTATGTGAGACACTCCTTAGGATGTATGCCGTACAATGCCATACTCAGTTTTTACCCTAGTGCTCCCGGGCGGGTGGTCATGCGGGGGAGACGAACTTTAGACCCCCCCCCCCCCCGCCCCCCAAATGACCGAAATGAGTTTTTTTTATTTTTTTATTCATTTCTCACCATTCTCTTCCATTTTGGCTCAACACATTTTTTGAGGCTCCCCCCCGCCAACCCCCCACCGGCCCCCCACCCCAAAAAAATGTCCGAGGTGATTTTTTTTTTTTTTTTTTCATTTCTCATCCTTGTCTTCCATTTTAGCAAACAAAAAAAAAGAAGTGAAAATGGCTTGGGACTGGGGTGAACAAAATATTATAACTAGCCGGGGCTCAACGGGTTAATGAGCTCAAAAGGTAATTCATACTCCATATAGTAGTCATTTTCAGAGCTTCCGTGACCGTGTTTAGGATACCAAAGTTTCTCAGTGAATGTTAACAAGGGCAACTGATGCTAAAAAAAATAAGCCCCCATACACCTAACCAAAATGATGGGAAAGTTGTTATTTTAGACGTTTTTCAAAATGGCCGCCGCCGTCATCTTAACACCTTACGAGCGGCCTATGCGGTTTATTTATGTGTACCGCACAGCGGGGTGTTTTTAGCCAAAATAGGGCTGTTTACGTGATCATTTTCATGCCTAAATAAGACCCAGAACGTAAAACAAGTACCTATCCCTGAAAGGGCATAAACAGAGCTTTCGAATGACACCATAACGATCCTTGTATGATGGATAGTTTTCTTGCAATAACCGTGCAACGCGAGTGCAAAAAGCAGGTAATTCGGTACTTTCGGTACATAATTGAGTATGTAGCGAGTGAGAGAGGGAGGAGGGAGCTGAGATTTGTGTCAGTAGGTTCGCCGCGGTGGTCTGGAGCAGTCATACGCTCGCTAGTCTCCTGCCACCACTTGTCTCTCTCTCTCAGCCACATTACGTGCTGAAATTGCCACTCGAGTTATGTCGAGCGCTGCCACATAATCCAGCTTTATTTAACTCGACTTATGTTGCTCGCCGCTAGTTATGGGTTAAAAAATTGATAATGTTCTATTTCTTGAAGTGAATGGCCAAAAATGACAATTTTGGTGTCTATTCCCACTAATTTTGGTGTCAGAAAACCAATGGGATGGCATAATTAAAAAATAATTAATAACTAATTACCAAATAATTAAGAAAATAAGAAAATAATTAAGAAAATCAATGGGATGGCATAATTCATGATTTAGAGTCCCATTAACCTCAACATCTAAGACAAATATGATGTTGTTAAATCCACTGAGAAACTTTGGTATCCGAAACACGGTCACGGATCCTCTGAAACTTACTCAAATAATATAATATATAATTTAAAATGTAAACCAAGAATGTTGACTGATCAATTCCTTCTTTTTCAGGTTTGTTGCATCGAATTTGGCGTGAAGAATCATAAGCATGGAACGTAGAGGAGTTAGTGATGTGCCTGACCCAGGACCTGGATTAAAATGCATATTATGTCAACATCCCTGTATAGCTGATGATAGTACGGACAAGACATCTGATACAAAGTGGGAGAATCTAAGGAGCAAGTGTTTTCGGTGGAAGGAACTTGATAAATTTCAGCATGCCTATGCAGCAGTGGAGTGGGACAAGGGGCCTACAGGCCTGTACATGCATAGTAAATGTTACACCCAGATCAGTAGTAATCGCTATATTCAGCAAGCACAGAATCGTAAACGGAAATCTGAACAGGAAGAAGTTCAAGCATCAACTTCAAGTCAACAACTCCCAGGAAATGTGCCTAAAAAGCTTCGTTCTAGTACTGGAGTGGTTCATGATAAGAATCTCTGTGTGTGGTGTATGAAAGGACCACAAAAAACCAGTAATCCTGGCAAGTCCAAACTTTTGCTGCTGTCAACAGTAGACGCATGGAACCGGTTCAAGTTGCATACAGTTTGTCTGTCAGATGAGCCTATAAGAGAAAGATTGAATACCCTACTTGCATCTATCCCAGACAGTCGAACGGCGTTTGGATTGGAAATTCGTTATCATCGTGAATGTTGGCGCAATTATGTCAGCAACCCTCAGAAGGAGTCTTTTCCTGATAAAAAAACAGAGCATCTGCAACATGTTAATCTTCGAGAGGCCCAAAATATCTTCTTTCATCATGTCCGTCAAGTTATCTTTGAAGATCATGAGATCCGTACACTGCAAGGTCTTGTAAAGGATTACAAAGGCATTACTTCAAATTTTGGTTACTATTCCACAGCAAAGTCCAGTTTCGTGACGGAAATTCTGATCAAGGAATTTGGAGATGACATAGCATTTCATGAACGAGGTCAGCAGAATGTGAGTGAACTGGTATATGATGCAAGAGCTGCAGGTTCATATCTTGAGGCTGCAATATCCTCTCTAGGTGTAAGTGACGATCAGCTGGTGAAGAATGTAGCTGGGCGACTCAGAGATCAGATCATCAAAACAAAAACTGTTCCTTGGCCTCCATACATACATGAGCTAGAAGAATATGAAGACCTGAATGATCTCCTATTGAAGCTCATCACTTGGTTAAAGCACCCCACAAAGTCTGAAGTCGATGACAGGCCCCAAGTCAGATCAATTGCATCTGTTTTGACCAGCTACATCACTGGAAGACGTACTGCATTTGAGACAAACCTCGGTGTACTGCTACATGGTATGACAAAGAGCAGAGAAATGGTAGACATATTACATAAGGATGGCCTGGGAATCAGTTACAATGATGTGCTTTTGCTTAGAGATTTCTGGGCAGTTACTGACCTGAAGCATTCAACTGAGTGTCCTTTTGAACTTTCTGAAGGAACACCGGCAATATGTATAGTCGACAACGATGACTTCAAAAGTGACACTTTGACTGGAAGTGGCCAATCACATCGTACAAATGTAATGTTTGTTCAGCCAGACCTACCTAAGCTAAATCTACCTACCCTAGATGATGATAGACCAGTTGCAAATAGCACCTTGCCGTCCTACCTCTCTGATGCGACCATAACTCCGGCTTTTATGGAATAGGCAAGAAAACTATTGTTGACCGTGTAGAAAAATCATCAGAATCTCGCAACCTCCTTAAAAGTTGTGGCACAATCATCCCAGTCACACAGGAAATCATCAATGACTTACAGAAATTTGTTATCCGGTACATCTATTGTGACACCAAACACAAGACCCTAGCAGAGGTGAGAGCAGCAAAGTGGTCAGTACTCAAGAAAAAGAAGATCATCAGACTGGTACCTGATTCTGGCAGTCTACGACCACACTTAGAGCGCACCAATTACCTCACATATCTGCAGAAGAATGTCCAGCTACAGAATCATCCATCACCAATTGGCCATGGATGGCACCTTGTAAACGGCTTATGCCTCCCAGTACGCTATACCCAACCTGCACTTCCATCATTCCTGGATCTTCTAAAAACTCCAAGTCATCCACAAATGGAGAGCAGCGATGATGACAGCGGAAGTGATTCTGACAGTTGTGCATCATATTTGTCCTGCAGTGATAGTGCATCTTAATGCAGTAGGTCTCATGTTTTATTAATTTAGGATACCAAAGTTTCTCAGTGGATTTAACAACATCATATTTGTCTTAGATGTTGAGGTTAATGGGACTCTAAATCATGAATTATGCCATCCCATTGATTTTCTTAATTATTTTCTTATTTACTTAATTATTTGGTAATTATATATTAATTATTTTTTAATTGTGCCATGCCATTGATCTTCTGACACCAAAATTAGTGGGAATAGACACCAAAATTGTCATTTTTGGCCATTCACTTCAAGAAATAGAACTTTATCAATTTTTTAAGATGACGGCGGCGGCCATTTTGAAAAACGTCTAAAATAACAACTTTCCCGTCATTTTGGTGAGGTGTATGGGGGCTTATTTTTTTTAGTATCAGTTGCCCTTGTTAAATTCACTGAGAAACTTTGGTATCCTAAACACGGTCACGGAAGCTCTGAAAATGACTCTACTTATTATAGTTAATGGTTCTCGGTCATGGGCGATATAAGTTCAAACTAGAAGAGGCTGAATATCTACAATTACACAGTATAAACTTGTCCTTTGGAACTGTAAATTCCCATTACAATCTATCTGTGTAGGCGCTATTCAAAGATTGACTTAACTCGACTTCGGTTTCAAGTCTCAATAACTATGAACTAAAAAGGGAAAATTTGCATTGGATATTGTACGTTATTATTAAACAGAAAAGACAAAACAATAGGAAAAGTGGGGATTGGGCCTGAGTAAATAGATAGATAGATAGATTATTCCTTCATTAATAGATATCACACGCAATCGATAGCATGCTTCGACGAGGTTATATTTATAAATTATTATATTAATGCATTTTCCTTTGTTAACAGAATAATTTCCAAATGGGCAGGTCCTTATACCTTTCTCCTCACTATTGCTCAAGCTAAATTAGTCTAAACACAATCCTAACTACAAACCCGCATAGATTGCGATTATTTTTACTGTAATGCCATAATTCTCTGCTTGGAGTCAGAGTTCGCTGCTCCTTGATATACCTAGTCTATTTCGGCAGTTATAGGTTAAACCCTTCGCTCCCGATTATATGACCTAAGATAAACTCTTAAACAGTCTTAGGAAATCAGTATACACATTTAATTACTACTTATGTAGTTAACAGATCCTAACACTAGTATTAACCCACTGAGCCCCAGCGACGCAGGGTTTGCGTCCACAATGTATGTAACGCTAAACCCCAGCGACGCATGGTTTGCGTCCTGGCCGGTCCGGTCCTATGGCACCCCAAGGGCTCAGATTTGTATGGGAACTGTGTAAGTATCCCACGCACACATACCGATGGTTGAAAACTCTCAAAGTCCAACCGCGTGCGCGTGAGCACGCAAAAACCTGTTTTTTGGGGGAAATTGCCTTAAATTTTTTACTCTTGTAAAATCCGTTTTCGGGGGCTCTGTAGGACCATTTTTTGCACTTTTTGATTTTTGTTTTTCCTTCATTCCTAACCCATTCGCTATTGTTTCTGGAATATAACAAATTTTCAGAATCAGCCGGTCCTGGGTGGTACATTTATTAATATTTAGCTGGTACTAAGCGGGTTAACTGATTGCTTTCGCTTTACTAACCAATTGAAAGCTAGTATTCAACTCACTATGTATTATATTTCATCATTTCAGTTGTCTTCATCTATAATACATTTGTATTATCTCTTGCCAGGGTCAGGTGAAGGTATTGAAGGATAAGCCTTTACAATGGCATCTCGTAGCTACTTTCTACTTTCCAAATTTCTGAAGTGTGTAGAGAGGGGAGAAGGGGTGTTGGAGAGAGAGGAAGCTGTTGGAGTGGCTTTTCTGTGTGTGTTATTAGTCTGTATACGTCTTTGAGGAGTCCCCCGACTGGATGCGAGCATGTGAAACACGCTGGGACGTACTAACACACCCACTAAATGTCCACCTTGGCTAGGATTGAACTCAGGTCAAGCAGATTCATGCGTGAGCGAACTCTCCACTCGACCGCCGCGGCTCAATAAGGCACATTGATTTAGGTGGGGGGGGGGGGGGGGGAAACCCGGTACTCTTAGTCAAACATCTCGTCTTTCTCTGTAAAATCTTGCGGGCCCAAGATTGTCACTTATAAAAATTATTTCTTCTTGTCTTGTCTCTTTCTACTCTTTCTCCACCTTTCACCACCTCAATGCTGGCCAGTACACTCTGGTATACTCGTTCTTGTCTTCCACCAACTGGTTCTGGCTGTGGATGGATTGTGAAGTGCTGTGAAGGAGGGCTATATGAGTGCACGTTTTCAGATACTCGAGGTGGATGGGAACGAAGGCAGGCTTGCTAAAAGTCTCCTTCGGTGCTGAATATCGCTCTTCCACAGTGTTTGGATGGCCCGGTTGTATTCCCGTCACAATCTCTCCATGTTGGTTGGAGAGGAAAGGAGGTTGGGTGGGAGCGCCGCTTGGGAGATGTGCTCTTGACAGTACCGTGTCACCGAGTGAAGTCCCAGGACAGGGACAGGGAATATAGTAAAGGTGAGACAAATAATTAATAATTTTGATCACCCCAATGCCTCGAATACTAGAGTTGGGACAGAGGAAGTAGTAGTGGGTGAGGAAATTAATTGTAGTAGGAGATGAAGGCATCGGGGCTTGACCCAACTATGTGAGTTGTGGTTTTCGTACGAGGAGGGAAGGACAGACAGGACGGACGAATATAAATAGACAGGGAATATAGTAAAGGTTAGACAAGTAATCAAATTTACTCCAGGATACGACCATGCCAAAGCCGATTTTACACTCCAGGTACCCACTTTTATATCTGGGTGGGACAAGGCTAACACGAGAGAGAGCCAGCCCAATGAGCAATCCTGGTGGATAAATAAGTTGTCATTCTCGTGTGCTTGATTGGTTGCAGGAAGCCACCAATCAGGTCCCTGGATTCATTTGAGCCACAACGAATCCAGGTACTCATTTTCGTCTGAGTGAAACGGAACTACACAGGGATTGGAGTTTTTTCATCACTCCTGGGATATTTGGACCCTGGTGGCAAGCCAAGGAAATTTCACCCACCCCATGTATGTGTGGCAACATCTGATCTGTGCTGGTATCGGGCGTTCACCCATCCAGGAGGTTTTGGTGATATTCTTGACACTCTTTTCTAAAATAATTCTGGGCAAATGCTGATCGGTAATTCCTCCCCACCATATATACTTCAATTTATTTTTATTATTGAAGGTGTAATCCCGCGAGCCAATCAGGAGGCGGGATTTATACAGGTGTGTTAGCAGGATATGCAACAGCTTAGCTATTCTAGCTACTACCCTGGCCACCCGGGGCTCTCAGCCAATCACAGGCCTTCTTTGTCGCACCTCACTAATCGCATTTCACCACCTACCAAACGCTCGGCTTATAACTTGCCCTCCGTTCATGTCCGTATCATCTATCCCGGCAAAAAGTGTTCTGATGTCACAGTGCCATCCTCCTATTTCCGTCAGCCACAAAAAGACATCGCAAACACTTTGCGGAAAGTTATTTCGGCGAAAATAGTACAGAGGAGGGCAAGCGTTGAAGTCAAAGGTGTCGTGCTTACCCTGACGGGCCTCAGCGCGCGCCTTAGCCAATCACAGGCCAGCGTTGTGGGGAGGGGGGCTATAAATTAATCTATATTTTATTAATTTCACCACAACACCAAACACCCCCAATGAAATCAATTAATGTATATATGTGATCCAACGGGATTCGAACCCGGGTTATCACACACAGATTTTTGCCACCTTAACCATTACACCATCAAGACGGTTAAAGGTTTATGCACACGTCTACGACTTATTATCCATTCTCGAATACTGGATATTAATCTAATCATGTTCATATTCCCAATCGCGCTATGGTAGGCCTAATGTTTAAGTGAGAGGAAAGAATATTCATGGGGCACAGATCATATAGACCAGCCTCGCTACGAAATATCCCTGAACCTACTGATAATCTATATTTTATTAATTTCACCACAACACCAAACACCCTCAATGAAATCAATTAAAGTATATATATGTGATCCACCGGGATTCGAACCTGGGTTATCACACACAGATTTTTGCCACCTTAACCATTACACCACCAGGACGGTTAAAGGTTTATGCACACACCTACGACTTGTTATCCATTCTCGAATAGTGGATATTAATCTAATCATGTTCATATTCCCAACCGCGCTATGGTAGGCCTAATGTTTAACCCCCCCAAACAGATTATATTAACTTACTGACGAGGAGGCGGCTGACACGGTATTATCCCCACACTGTCAAAATCTCACTCAGGGACCGTTAGAAGTCGGAGGAACATGGGTTTGCCACCATTCGACAGATTTTGTTCTAACCTACCTAACTTACTGAGCTCAATATGACGCTAGAGCGTCATATAACTTATTAGAGAGATATAAAGATAAGTTCATATGACGCTCTAGCGTCATATGAGTATTTTGGCCAAACCTCCATATGACGCTCTAGTGTCATATGAGTCGGAGAGTGTTTTAAGTGAGAGGAAAGAACATTCACACCCAACCCATCTCGTCCTATCTAATTTTATGTTGAACTCTATTGTTCTTAATCCCACTATAGGACTCGGTAGCCTATTCCACATATCTAGAACTCTGTTACTAAACGAATAGAGGCAGAACCCTTACACACCCAGTCTCTCTCTGTCGCTTGTTTGTTTGCACACCGGTACAAATGAGGCAGATCCCTTACACATGCAACTAAGATGAACATGGGAATCTGCAGAGAGACGAGTGGCCCACAAAAGGCAGATCCCTTTCACATCCAACCCAGTTCGTCCATATGACTATCTGATTTTATCTTGAAATTCTCTATTGTTCTTGATCCCACTATAGCACTAGGTAGCCTATTTCACATATCTACGACTCTGTTACGAGAGAGGCAGATCCCTTACACAGCCAATCTCTCTCTCTCTCTCTTATTTGCACACTTGTACAAATGAGGCAGATCCCTTACATATGCTACCAAGATGAAAATGGGAGTCTGCAGAGAGCCGATTGGCCCACACACGGCAGATCCCTTTCACACCCAACTCATCTCGTTCTATCAAATTTTATGTTGAAGCTCTATTGTTATTGATCCTACTATAGCACTCGGTAGCCTATTCCACATATCCACAACTCTTATACCAAGCGAATAGAGGCAGATCCCTTACACAGCCATTCTTTTTCTCTCTTGCTCTTGTTTGTTTGCACACCGGTACAAATGAGGCAGATCCCTTACACATGCAACCAAGATGAAAATGGGAGTCTGCAGAGCCAAGAGGCCCACATAAGGCAGATCCCTTTCACACCCAGCCCATCTCATAAACGTTACCTGTTATTTACACTACTTACTATACACCCATGTTATCATATACCTGCAACCAAAACACAATTGTAAGAAATAGGAACATAAGAAAATGGGAGTCTGTAGAGAGCCAATTGGCCCACACAAGACAGATCCTTTTCACACCCAACCCATCTCATAAAAAACTCTCATTTATCTGTCTTCCTTACATTTGTGACATCCTAGGCTCTGTCTCTCTCACAAATGAAAACATAAGAAAACCGGAATTTGCAGAGAGCCGATTGGCCCACACATGTCAGATCCCTTTCACACCCAATCCATCCTGCGCTCTCTCTCTCTCTCTCTCATATTTATCGCTATCTTCCTTACGTTTACTACATCCTATTCTCTCTTGCCATACTCTCTCTCTCTCCCTCACAAATGAGAACATAAACAAAATAAGGAAACGGGAGTCTGCAGAGAGCCAATTGACCTTCACATGGCAGATCCCTTTCACACCCAACCCATCTCGTTCTATCTAATTTCAAGTTGAAGCTCTATTGTTCTTGGTCCCATTATAGCACTCGGTAGCCTATTCCACATATCTACAACTCTGTTACTAAACAAACAGAGGCAGATCCCTTATACAGCCAATCTCACCCTCTCTCGCTCATGTTTGTTTGCACAATCTGTTCCTTCTGTAGTTTCTCCATGCCCGATAAGTTAAATTATCTTTTGATATCTGTGACACAGCTTTTGTATCCAACACAGTACCCTGCTTGCAAAACCACTCGAACCCCGGACAACGTTGCTTGCAACTTTAATTAGGGGTTCGTCCCCTACGGGGAACCCCTATTGTAATCATTAAACCTGGGTTTTCATCCAAATTCTTCTTACGCGCCGGTTTCGACGCAATAACTCCAGAACCGCATTTTGGATCGGGATCAAACTTTCACAAGAGGTGCGTTTTTGTATTGGGCAACTTTTGATATGCTAAACATCCGGCATGGCGGCCAAACAGGTCCATGGCAGCCGATTTCCCGAAAAACTTGACGCCTAAATACCGTCTCTCCCACTCACAGGAAACGACTGGGCTTTGGCATACGCACTCCCCTACTAATCCTCCGCAAATGTTATAGAGAAGGTTTTGCTTTTGCACTTGGGTTTTGTTCTGGCAATCTTAAAAAAAAATCGAATTCCACTTAAAATTCCACATCTTCAAAACGCCGATGATCAAAGCCATGCTTGCGCAGTTGGGTGAGGCTCGCGATTCAGAACGTTTTGATACCAAAAGAATATAAATGGGTGGAATAATTTGGCCACAGCATTGAAAACTGTCTATTCTTAAATTACTTTAAAACCGCATTCGCTACCCACACAAAGTTTATCGTCTACAGTCTATAGGCTTCCACGCATCCCCCAGTTTTGCTTACTAACATAATCTCTTTATTATTCAGATCTATATATTTTTTTTGTATTTATCTCTCTCAAAACAGTTCGAGTCCCTACGAATTCCAGCAATTATTTAGCCAACCTACCTATACATACATACCCTACCAAATAATAATGATAATTCAAATTAATTTTTGGTGAATGACAGAGTATTGGCTAAGGTTTTTAACAATTCCTCCCTTTGCCAAATGCTTAGTTTAATAACAATGATATGGACCTTTAAAGTTTTGGCAATTGCCCGTGTGACTCGTATTTTAACCCTCCTAAAGTGTTACCACGAAATACCGCTAGATCCTTTCTCAAAAGTCGCTAGCATGTTGCTACATAGCCAAACAATGTTAGGATAATGCTGCAATTTCTAAAGAGTTTTGGTTTTTTGGTTTGCAAATTGTACAATGTAGTATGACTAGAATGTCTGAAATTTTCAAATTATCCCTAGTAAATGTCTCTAGATATAAAATAAATGGCTGCTAGATTGAAGTAAATAGCTCTACATTTAGCGGTAATATGTAGCTTTACAACTGGCAACACTGCAACCACCACCTCCCTCCCACCCTCCCAGTATGTCTCCACAAAATACCGCTAGATCCTTTCTCAAAAGTTGCTAGCATGTTGCTACATAGTCAAACAATGTTAGAATAATGCTGCAATTTCTAAAGAGTTTTGGTTTGTTTGTTTTGCAAATTTTACAATGTAATATGACTAGAATGTCTGAAATTTTTAAATTATCCCTAGTAAATCTCTCTAGATATGAAAAAATGGCTTCTAAATTGAAGTAAATAGCTCTACATCTAGCGGTAATATGTAGCGATACAACTGGCAACACTGCCTAGCCCTTCCTTCCTACCTCCCTCCTCCATCATCTAGCAAATGTATAACAACCACTTAGTGAACTTTCGGTATTTAGTTTATTCAGCTTAATACTATTTATCCATAAAATAGAAACCTATCACGATTGTTGTCTAATACAACCATAGACAATGCTATTACATATTATTTGAACATGATGTCGAATTTAGCAGTTGCTGTTTACCTTGAACAGTAATGACAGAACCGAAAGCTTCTCTTGCCGTGTAGTACTCAAAGAAAGCAGGGGTACTTAAGCCGGCCCATACCGAACTGTTACCAAGTCAGAGATGCAGAGGTAACTTTCACAATGCATTATAACCCTAGACAGACACCAATATACCACTAAATCAGACAAATATCACTACAAAAAAGATAGGAAAATATTATATTAATGTCCTAGGTATTTGAAATTATGCAAATGAGTAAAATCCATTATGATATAATGATAATGGGATTGATTAGTATCTGGCAACAGTGTTGGACTATAATTTTCTGAACGTATGCGAACTTCGGAGTATTTATCCCATTAATATACACATCTATCACTATTTAAATTTAATACAACCATACACAGTGCTATTTCATATTATTTGAACATAATATTGGATGGTCTTTCCTTTAAACCATTTTCTATATCTATTCACGAAAAATATATGCCTAGCCTAGGCAGCGCTACCGGTAGGTACGAATTTATCAGTTCGAATTTTGATTGAGAGTGGGATTAGGCCTAGGCCTAGCCTAGGGCTTAACATGGGATACTGTTTGGGGGTTGGGAATAGACTGAGGCTGCTTTAGGCCTAATTAGGTAAAAATAGTCAAATCGAGACAATTGCACAGCCAACATAGCCTAGGCCTATTAAGCAAATATTTTACCAATCTACAATAGGCCTAGTCTATTCGCTGTAAGTAGGCAAGAAATCATGACCTAGGCTATAACCTCTGTAACTAAAAAACAACTAGGCCTAGAGTGATCAAGCTAATATGTCTACCATTTGGGAAGAGTCAGTCAAGGAATAGCCTAGATGTGGAAATTTGCAGCCAATTTGCTCTAGCCCTATTTGAGATACAGAGGTTAGAGGTCATTGTTGAGGCCCCCCCTCATGACATATTGTTATCATCTTATATATTGCCAGCAGGGGGCAAATAACCGAGACAAAAATCGCCGTCAAAATAGACGCGAACTTAACCACGGCGATCGACACATGTAAACATGGCGGTGGCGGGGGAGGTGTCGGACGTTTGCAATAAAGTTCCTGTCTATATTGAATGCCATTGGATACAATAATATGTTGAGGGGGGCTTTGCCCCCCCCCCCCATGAAATATTTTCACCATCATATATATTGCCAGGGGGGCAAATAACCGAAAAAATTGCCGTCAAAATAGACACCTTTATGAATAGGTTAGCCTTTAGGCTAGGCCTATCGGCAAGAGTTGCGTTGTATAGGCTATCCTAGTGTTTACTAATTTATAGGCTACCTCTTTGAAAGGACATTAGCCGGGTAGGATGTGGTTACCGGGTATATCGCCAGCCTTGTTTATACTACACGTACGCGTAGTGGCGTCGGACGCTTGCCATCCTTTTCCTGTCTATTTAGACTGCCTTTGGATACAATAATATGTTGAGGTTGGGCTTTGCCCCCCTTCACCCCCCCATGATATATTGTCATCATAATATATATTTCCAGCAGGGGGCAAATAACCAAAATAAATCTCCGTCAAAATAGAAGCGAACTTAACAACGCCTATCGACAAATGTAAACATGACGGAGGCGGCGGACGTCTGCAATCATGTTCCCGTCTATTTTGAATGCCAATGGATACAATAATATGTTGAGGGGTGGCTTTGCCACCCCCCATGTCATGTCATCGTTATATTGCCAGCAGGGCGCAAAATAGACAAATACACCAAAAATTGGGTGTGGGGGTGGCAGCCCCCACCCATAATAGCCTACTATGATAGGTTAGGTAAGGTTGTTAGGTTAGGCTAGGCTAATGTCCTTTCAAAGGGGTATAGGCCTAGTAAACACTAGGATAGCCTATACCCGGTCAAAGGTAAGTCCTGCTGTAGTCTCCTTGAATGCTACCTTAAATTGTAATATTAGACTAGGCCTAGCCTATAGATAAAATACCTTAGCCTACTCATTTTTTGTAGCCTATAATATAGGCCTAGTCGGGCAGAATGTAAAGTTCGGGCTTACCGCCACCAATGTTTACACTACGCAGAGCGGCAACGAAAGCTTGCCATCATGTTCCCGTCCATTTTGAATGCCGTTGGATACAATAATATGTTGAGGGGGGCAAACACCCCCATGACATATTGTCATCATCATATAATTTGCCAGCAGGGGGCAAATAGGCCTAACCAAACTGCGGCGATCAAACATGTAAACATGACGGCGGCGGCGGCGGTGGACGCTTGCGATCATGTTCCGTCTATTTTGACTGCCATTGGATACAATAATATGTTGAGGGAAGGGTGCGGCAATTGTTTTGGTTGTTTGCCCCCTACTGGCAATATAATATATGATGATGATAACATGTCATGGGGGGGGGGGGGGGTGAGTGGGGGCTTTCAACATATTATTGTATCCAATGGCATTCAAAATAGACGGGAACATTATCCCAAGCGTCCAACACCGACACCGCCGCGGCTGCTGAAGAACTAGGAAGTTAGCAATAGGTTTCATTGTGAACTGGAGGAAATTAATAGAAATAAGGAAGCTAGGCCTAGCGATGTAAATAGTCAATGGAATTTCCTTAATAATGACAATTATATGTATAGGTATCAAGTAAAAATAATATATTTTACATAATTTATTGCATATCTTACATATTTAAACAAATATATATTAAAAATAGTTTAACCACACCACTGAGTTCCCCCAAAATACTCTAATAGGGCTGGCCTGAAGAATTAGATCAAGATGGACAACCAATCAAGACATGATAGGTAGGGAAGGGCAGGTGAACAAATCTAGGACGGTGAAGATACGCAGACATTTCTCGCCATTTCACCAATTCAGCCGCACCACATGAGTTCCTCAGTAGAACTCTTATAGGGTAGAGCCGAAAGATGAGGCAAGAACTGCTACACTTCAGCACAGCACCAATTAAGAAGTGATCAAAAGCGAAGAATGAGAGATCAGGTTTATGGAAAAAATATATCGCACCGAAATGCACAAAATATACACACACCGAGGGAAATCGAGTCAGCTCGACCGCATCAGCGACCGACACAAATCAGGTCAGGAGCTAATAACCTAGCCAGGCCAGGGTGGCATATGATATAGGCCGTCCGGAGGACAACCGAATGAGACAGAATAAGAACAGAAGGGGAAAAACATAGAAAGAGGAATGAAAAACTTGTCATGTCATCGTCATATTGCCAGCAGGGGGCAAAATAGACAAATACACCAAAAATCGGGGTGTGGGGGGCCCCACCCATAATAGCCTACTATGATAGGTTAGGTAAGGTTGTTAGGTTAGGCTAGGCTAATGTCCTTTCAAATGGGTATAGGCCTAGTAAACACTAGGATAGCCTATACCCGGTCAAAGGTAAGTCCTGCTGTAGTCTCCTTGAATGCTACCTTAAATTGTAATATTAGACTAGGCCTAGCCTATAGATAAAATAGCTTAGCCTACTCATTTATTGTAGCCTATAATATAGGCCTAGCCGGGCAGAATGTAGAGTTCGGGCATACCGCCACCAATGTTTACACTGCGCAGAGCGGCGACGAAATCTTGCCATCATGTTCACGTCCATTTTGAATGCCGTTGGATACAATAATATGTTGAGGGGGGCAAACACCCCCATGACATATTGTCATCATCATATAATTTGCCAGCAGGGGGCAAATAGGCCTAACCAAACTGCGGCGATCGACCATGTAAACATGACGGCGGCGGCGGCGGTGGACGCTTGCGATCATGTTCCGTCTATTTTGACTGCCATTGGATACAATAATATGTTTAGGGAAGGGCTTTGCGCAATTTTTTTGGTTGTTTGCCCCCTACTGGCATTATAATATATGATGATGATAACATGTCATGGGGGGGTGAGGGGGGGCTTTCAACATATTATTGTATCCAATGGCATTCAAAATAGACGGGAACATTATCCCAAGCGTCCAACGCCGACACCGCCGCGGCTGCTGAAGAACAAGGAAGTTAGCAATAGGTTTCATTGTGAACTGGCAAATCTGTCAAGGAATAGCCTAGATGTGGAAATTTACAGCCAATTTGCTCTAGCCCTTTTTGAGATGCAGAGGTTAGAGATCGTTGGATACAATAATATGTTGAGGGGGTCAATCACCCCCCATGACATATTGTCATCATCATATATATTGCCAGCAGGGGGCAAATAGCCTAGGCCTAGCCTAACTACAACAGAAATCGCCGTCAAAATAGACGGGAACTTATATTAACTACGGCGATCGACCATTGCCCGCACCAGCCGTCCCCCGGTTATTGTTGAGGTCCTGAGGAACCGTATGATTTTGACGAGCTCTTCCCTCCGCAGTCTCCGCATCCCATGTATCGTCGTACGGTACCTCTTCCCCTCCACATCCTACATCTGGTCGTCCTACATATGCCTCCTAAGCCTCGCCTCGTCCCGTCACTTAGCATGTGGATGGGAGTCCCTTTCTGGCTTCAAAGATGGATTCCTTCCGACAGCTCCTACTGGATTGTCTGGGGTTGGTTGATAAGGGCACCTCGCTTCAAGACATTGCTCTGGCCCTAGTACCGCGGTTTGTAGGTCTCTGGTTCGCCACCTGATGACCTGCTATTGGGTTGTTGCCTTTACAGTGTTACGGTTCTACGAATGACCTAGAGTGAAAGTGACACGGTGGTGAATTTTAACCTTAACTATAAACTAATTTAATTGTGACATAGGATCTCCGCGACTACGGTAGGGCCGGAGCGGGCGAGTATTCGCCTGAGGTTGCCCTTAACCCCCAAGACAAGACAAGACAAAATTCTAGTGCTGGTTTTACTCAGATTTTGTGAGTTTTAATTTAGCCTAGCCTAAGCCTAAGAATTCAGAAGATTTGCAAAATGCACCCCATACTAGCCTACCCATAGCCTAATAGGCCTAGTGATTCTTTTTTGGCAGACCACCCTCAAATTTTCATATAGCCTAGGCCTAGGCTAGCCTAAGTTCTGGAATGCATGTTGGAATAGCCTTCCTATAAACTGTAGGCTAGGCTGCTTCCTTTTAATTTAAGTTTGATTCTTTGGAAAAATCTATTATGCCTAGACCAGGGCAGGAAAGTAACATTTAAAATGACGTGTAAAAAGTCGCCCATAAACGGCGGGCCGCTATGTTATTGTAATTTGGGAGCTTATTTCGTCTGTTGATTGACTTTGTCCTTAATTGGGGATCCTATGAATTAGCACAGATGATGATGACTTACCGTACATCATAATACGTGACTGGCCGACGTGGGGGGTCAGAGCCGCAGAGACCCCCTCAACATTTTTTGTGTCCCACAGTAACTTTTAATGGGATGGATGTAGTTACCGGGTGTACGGTCTTCATGTTTACATAGCGCGATCGCCGCGGTTAACTTCGCATCTATTTTGACGGCGATTTTTTCCGGCATATTTAATTTTATTCACTTCCTTTTATATTTAGGCTATAATCTAGCTTTGGCACGACAATAACCCTAACCTAGTCTTTCTTAAAGATTCTTCTAATCTTCCAGTAGCCTGTAGCCTAATTTAGGTCATTTTTAAAGGCACACAATTAAATGGTTGGTATTTTAAACAACATTACTGCAGCATTATGAGAAACAATTTATTAGAGATAATAGGCAACAATAGATTCGCCATATTTTTCTCCATAGGCATGGAGGATTTTCGTTATCGACAAATTGAAAAAATTCCCACTTCACTGACAAAATAGACAAATACACCAAAAATTGGGCTGTGGGTGTGGCAGCCCCCACCCGTAATAGCCTACTATAATAGGTTAGGTAAGGTTGTTAGGTTAGGCTAGGCTAATGTCCTTTCAAAGGGGTATAGGCCTAGTAAACACTATGATAGCCTATACCTGGTCAAGGGTAAGTCCTGCTGTAGTCAACTTGAATGCTACCTTAAATTGTAACGTTAGACTAGGCATAGCCTATAGATAAAATAGCCTAGCCTACTTACTTATTGTAGCCTATAATATAGGCCTATCCGGGTAGAATGTAGAGTTCGGGCATACCGCCACCATTGTTTACACTGCGCAGAGCGGCGACGGAAGCTTGCCATCATGTTCCCGTCCATTTTGAATGCCGTTGGATACGATAATATGTTGAGGGGGGCAAACACTCCCCATGACATATTGTCATCATCATATAATTTGCCAGCAGGGGGCAAATAGGCCTAACCAAAAAAAATCGTTGTCAAAAACTCAAAATAAACGCAAACTTACAGTAACTGCGGCGATCGACCATGTAAACATGACGGCGGCGGCGGCGGTGGACGCTTGCGATCATGTTCCCGTCTATTTTGACTGCCATTAGATACAATAATATGTTGAGGGGAGGGCTTTGCGGCAATTTTTTTGGTTGTTTGCCCCCTACTGGCAATATATATGATGATGACAAAACGTCATGGGGGCAAAGCCCCCCCTCAACATATTATTGTATCCAATGACATTCAAAATAGACGGGAACATTATCGCAAGTGTCCGACGCCGACACCGCCGCCGTCATGTTTACATATGTCGATCATCGTGGTTAAAGGCTGGTTCACACATAGCCGAGTCGGTGCGCGAGTCCAACACGAGTCACACTCGTCGATTATCGCCGTCGCTGGAGGCTGAGTCGGCCGCGAGTAGCAATTGCTCCCGAGTCAAGGAGAGTGTAACACGAGTTAACTCGAGTCAATACGAGTCAACACGTGTTCATGCAAGAGTCTGTACGAGTAACTGAGAGTCAAAACGAGTGTAACACGAACCCAACACGAGTGTCAAAAATTGGAAAAATAATGGCCACATTCCAGGGCACGTAAACAAAGAGTATGGACGAGTCTAACACGAGTCAACGCGATTGTTACTCGGACCAACACGATTGTTATACGGATCAACACGATTGTTATACGGATCAACACGAAAGACAACGCGTTGACTCTCGTTGGATCTCTGTTGCACACGTGTTGACTCGTGTTACATCCGTGTAAACTCGTGTAAACTCGTTGATTCGTCCTACATTTTTGAAATAACGGTATTTCAAATGACACTTGCTTTTTCGTGTTACACTCGTGTTTTTTTCTCAGTGGATCGTGTTTACTCTTGTTTACTCGTGTTTTCACTCGTGTTTGAATCGTGTAAACTCTGGCATCATGGGGGTACCAAATTTTGGCACTCACATTCGTGCTTTCTACTCTTGTTGATACGTGTTGCATGTGTGTTACATACGTGTTGTTGCGTGTAGACACGTGTTGCTTCGTCAACGTCGAAATGATGACGAAAAGCGACAAATCACCAAAGAGTGTTACACGGGTTTACACGAGTCAACACGAGTTAACACGAATAACGAAGAGTTATTCAGAGTCAAACACGAGTTAACCCTTATGTACTCGAGTCTACACGTATTTAGGCCACACTCGTGGGTGCTCGCCACGGGACCCAAAAATGTCATGCATGCATGAAATTTTTGGACCCCGTGGCGAGTACCCACGAGTGTGTCGAGTAAACAAAGAGTATACACGAGCGTAGCACGAGTCTATACGAGTGTTGAGGAGTATCGACGAGTCATTGCTGAATAGCAAAATGTCATCACTCGTGTTGGACTCGCGCACCGACTCGGCTATGTGTGAACCAGCCTTCAGTTTGCGTCTATTTTGAAGGCGTTTTTTTCGGTTATTTGCCTCCTGCTGGCAATATATATGATGATGACAATATGTCATGGGGGGGGGGGTGACCCCCCTCAACCTATTATTGTATCCAAAAGCAGTCAAATAGACGGGAACATGATGGCCAGCGTCCGCCACCGCTCCGCGTAGTGTAAACAAGGCTGGCGGTACACCCGAACTCTACAGTCTACCCCACTAATTTTCAAACTAGCATAACCGATGATTATCAATGATCAATCCCAGTCAGAAACGTCCATGCTTCCCTCCCATAAGTCATTATCGGGATTACCACACTGTCATGCAAGGACTTGTTTACTTCCATGCTGACCACCCTATTTCTTCTTACTGCTTTCAGAGTTCAACGCTCTTCCCCTGTTACACTTTCTCCCACACTTCTTCATCCATAGGCCTACTCACATCTTTACTCAACACACTGCCCAAATACTTAAATGAGCTGACATTCTTCATAGCCGTTCAACCTCACTTCACACTCTATGGTTGCACCCCTTTCAATGACCATAATATTGCTCTTCCTAGCATTTACCACCAGATTCCGTTTTTCACACACTGTTCCAAACATATTTACCTGACCCTGCAACTCCCATTCACTATCGCTCATCAGAACTGTGTTGTCAGCAACAGTAGTACCAGTACTGTACTGTTGAGGCAACTTCCACTCGTTTCCTTCCCTTATCAGCGGTACACCAACATCCGCTGCTCTTCCTTGTATTTCTTTCATGACTCCATCCATATACTGTACCGGTATATATTGAACAACCATGGGGACATCACACACACCCTTGCTTTAACCCAACATTCAGATTAAGGAACTCGCTCTGTTAATTATCCACACATACTGACACCTTTGCACCCTCATACATGCTCTTCATTGCTTTCAGCAACTTGCCATCTACTCCGTATATTCTCAGTACCGGTACTTTCCACATACCTTCTCTATCAATTCTGTCATAGGCCTTCTCCAACTCCATAAATACAGCATACAACTTTGTTGCTTCTCCAGATATTTCTCCACAACACATTTCCGGGCAAAAATCTGAGCTACACATTCTCTTCCCTTCCTAAGATGACTACAGTATGCTAACCGTTTCCCCAGCAATACTGACTGAAAATGCCCAAATATATTGCATGTCCTCTTCAGATTTTTCTAAAATATGTAAAATTACACCAAATACCACTACAGTAGCACTGAAATCAATAAAACTCACTAACAGGATAAATAAATGGAAGAAATACTCCAAAAGATTAATATGTTAACCCTTTACCCAGCAATACTGACTGAAAATGCCTAAATAGATTGCATGTACTCTTCAGATTTATACATACATACGTACATAACATTTTAAGACTGAGTGCTCCACACACATGTGCAGTTTCAGTCTCTTTTCCTAATGGCGGCGTTCCAGGCAACCCTGTTAAGGGATGCTTTACTTGTCAAGTTTTTGGATTTGAGATCGGCACGTATAGTCCGATCCCAGGTCTTACTCGGTCCACCCCTTGGTGCAGCTCCCTCCACAATCGCAGACCTGCATCTTTTCACCCAATTTTGTTCATCCATTCTCTCCACATGTCCATACCATCCCAGTTTACTTGTACGCATCTCCTCGCTAATACTCTTTATACCTAAACGTCTCTTCAGCTCATCATTTGTTATTCTGTTGACATCCTTTATCTGAAATATGTAAAATTACACCAATTACCAACTACATTACCAACAAATTTAATAAAGTACACTAACAGGATAAAGAAAATGTAAGAAATAGCCCTAAAGATGAATTTATCTATCTATCTATTGACGGACGCCTTGATCCCCGAAGGATTGGCCACGAACGAAACACCCCTATGCACCTCTGTCCCCAGTCAGTCGACGCCCCTCCTCCCATCCAGCACCGCTTTCACGCATATACTTCTTAACTCCATCCTTCCACCTCTCTCTCGGTTTATTTCTCCCTCTGTCCTTCCACCTCACTCGTACACGCTCTTAGTCATTCTCTCGCTTCCCATACGTTCCACATGGCCGAACCATCTCAAGGTGTTCTTTTTCGCACTTTCCAGTACATTCACACCACACCTCTCTCGTACTTCCTCATTCGTATGTCTATCCCTCCATGTAACTCTGCACACACTTCTCAAGTAACTCATTTCCATCCCTTTCACTCTTGGTTTGAATCTCTCCAACAACGTCCATGCTTCGCTTCGCTTCCGTAAGTCAGTGTCGGGATTACCACACTGTCATGCAATGACTTCTTCAGTTCCATGCTGACCACCCTATTTCATGTTACTGCTTTCAGCATTCCTACAACCCTCTTCCCCTGTTGCAGCCTCTCCCACACTTCTTCATCCATACTCCCATCTTTACTCTGTACACTGCCAAGATACTTAAATGAGCTGACAATCTCCATAGCCTGACCGTTCAACTTCACCTCACATTCTGTGGCTTCACCCCTTTCGAAGACCATAACCTTGCTCTTCCCCGCATTTATCTTCAGATTCCATTTTTCGCACACTGTTCCAAACATATTTACCAGACCCTGCAACTCCCATTCATATCGTCAGCAAACAGCAGTACACAAACATCCACTGCTCTTCCTTGTATTTCTTTTATGACTCCATCCATATACTGTATATATAGAACAACCATCGGGACATCACACACCCTTGCCTTACCAAACATTCAGATCAAAGAACTCCCTCTGTTCATTCTTCACACGTACTGATACCTTTGCACTCTCATACATACTCTTCACTGCTTTAAGCAACTTGCCATCTTCTCCATATATTCTCAGTACTTTCCACATACCATCTCTATCAACTCTGTCATTCCACTCGTTGTCTTCCCTTATTAGTGGTACACCAACATCCACTGCTCATCCTTGAATTTCTTTTATGACTCCATCCATATACAGTTCAGTATATATTGAACAACCACGGGGACATCACACACCCTTTCTTTAACCCAAAATTCAGATCAAAGAACTCGCTCTGTTCATTCTCAACACATACTGACACCTTTGCACCCTACATACCGGTACCTTCTCTATCAACTCTGTCATAGGCCTTCTCCAAGTCCATGAAGGCAGCATACAACTTTTGTCCCTTCTCAAGATATTTCTCCATAACATATTTCAGGGCAAAGATCTGAGCTACACATCCTCTTCCCTTCCTATGATGAATACTGTATGTTAACCGTTTCCCCAGCAATACTGACTGAAAATGCCCAAATATATTGCATGTGCACTTCTGATTTATCTAAAATATGTAAAATTATACCAAATACCAACTACATTAGCACAAAACTCAATCAATCACAGAAACAGGATAAAAACATAGAATAAATACCCCAAAAGATGAATACATTAACCCTTTCCCAAGCAATACTTACTGAACATGCACAAATCAATTGCATGTGCTCTTCAGATTTAGCTGAAATATGTAAAATTACACCAAATACTAACTACATTAGCACAAAAATCAATCAAGCACTTTAACAGGATAAATAAAATGGAAGAAATAGCCCAAAAATGAATTTATCTATAGCCTACCGGTATATATTGCCGGACACCTTGATCCCCGAAGGGGTGACCAGGCGTTTCGCCTGCGTATTTCAAGCTCGCTTGAGTTATCACTCGATCGTCTTTTAGAGCTTTTTGGCCAGGGCTAATTACCACACCATCGCGTCATAAGGAGTTTGAGGGGGTTAAATTGCTAGATACATAGAGGAAGAGGAATGCCAAGTAAAGCTAAACAAAATATATAAGATATTTTTAACATGAGGTTGCTTATAATAATTTGTACCGCTGCAGTTTCTCCATGGCTAACGAAAAAGGTCACATTCCTAAGAAGCCCCAACCAAAAAGGCCAAGCTTCTGTACAGAAAAAATGCCACACCATTACCCTTATGGTGACCCTATCAAATAATCAAAACAACCACACTTCTTAACCTAATTCCCGCGGGGCCCCTCATATGACGGAGACGATTTTCCGGCTATTTTGTAGCCTGTGAGCCAGGCCAGCTTTTGCAAGCGGCACGGATGGACGTCAGATGAAGCCTACAGGCGCCGCCACGACACTGAGGTTTGTGTGAGAGAGAGCTCACTTATGTGCAGTGTCACACATAGGGAAAACAGAAAATAATTGGTAATTTTTAGCGATTTCGCCTATCGGATTTGGTAATTTTTAGCAATTTTGCCCTTCGTTTGCAAGATCCTTACAAGAAAACCAGACGTCGTACAGGGATGATTCAGGAGTAATTTGAAAGCTATTACCGTACTTTCACGAATACATAATTGTATTACGCTCTGGCTTTTGCTTATGCATGAAAATGAGCAGGGAATGAAGGTAATTTCGGGCAATTATGCCTACTCGTACAGGAGTCCTTGGAGCAGCTTCGGTCGCGCCGTGAATTTCCACACCTCTCACACCACACACACACATCACACAGTTTTTCCTACAACGAGAAATGACTCTCCGGCTGTCATTTCTCGAAGACTTCTTCTAGCCGGAGACATTGAGAGCAACCCAGGACCCACCTACACATACATATGTCCAACTTGCTCAAAACCCATCACTTCAAGTCGCCACACTAAGGGTTCAGTTCTCTGCAATTCATGCAGGAACTGGACCCACTTCACCTGCACAACACTTGCCTCCAAGAAACACTACACAAACACCTGGACCTGTTCCTCATGCCCATCCCTCTCCCAGTCAAATCCCTCGCCTAAAACCCGTCCACCTCTCCTCCCCACCTAACCTTCCCATATCATCCACTCCCCCCCCTAAAACCCGTCCACCTCTCCTCCCTAACCTTCCCATACCATCCACATCCTCAACTCAACACACCACACCCCATCCTAATCCATTCCAACCCCCATCTCCTGCTCCCCAATCCCCACCCCCACCTCACCCATCCCCACCGCCAGCCCCCCCCTCACCCCCACCCCCACCCCCTTCCTCACCCCCACCCCATCCTCGTGCAGCAGCACCCAACATACATCGTGCACATAACATTAACATTCTCCAATTGAACATAGATGGCATCAACACAAAGAAACACGAACTCTCACACTTCATCAAACAACACAACATACACATTGCCATCTTACAAGAAACAAAACTCCGCACAACACAAAAAACACCCACATTTCATGATTTCACCACCATCACACAAGACCGGGCTGTCGGCGGAGGCGGTGGACTCGTCACCCTGGTACACAAAGAAATATCATACATAGTTACCAGTGTACAAACCAAATCCCTCCTCCCCCCAAATGATAACACAACAGAAATACAGTCAATTAAAATACGCACTGGCAACAACTCCAACATAACCATCATAAACACATACATCCCCTACAGTACCAAATGAATACAGACCACACTTACAACACATCACAAACACCCCACACATCCTGGGTGGCGACTTCAACGCCAAGACGTCGGCCTGGTTTGTCGACAACCCCGACACAGACAGAGTGCTGGTACTACAAAACCAAACTGATAACCTCATCATCCTTAACGACATCCATCAACATACCCATATTCCTCACCAAGCCCTCTATAACCCATCATCTCCAGACATCACCTTTTGCTCCCCAGAACTCGCCCCCACAACATCCTGGAGGGTGGTCAGAACCTTAGGCTCTGACCACCTCCCGATCATTATCACCACCAAAACCAGACTCACCCCAGCTAGCCACAAACATACATACACCAATTATAAAAGAGCTCTAAACTCTAAACAGTAGACCCATCACTAACATCAACAATGTTGTACACATACTCAATAAAACTATCCAAAACGCTGACAAGAAACACATTCCAAGAGGTAACAGAAAAAGACACAACCCCAACTTCACACCAGAAATTCAAAACCTCATCAGACAACGCGACATACTGAAACACTCCCCAGCACCCCACACACAAGACATCACACAACAAATCCAAGCACTCAACACCCAAACTAACAACAAAATACAAGAACAACAAAAACTAAATTGGAATAACTTCCTACAAACACTTGATCACAAAACAAACCCCAAAAAACTCTACAAAACACTACACAGCATCACACTTTCCAACAGCAACACAACACAATCACATGCTGCAATCACAACAACAGACTCTACTCCTTCATGTAAACAACAAGCAAACACTCTCATCAATCACTTCTCACATGTCAGCCACCTAAAACCTCACAAAGACGACCGACGTGTCATCCGACGTAAGAGACAATTCCCCACAGACCCTGACTATACACCCTTCACCAATCACCAGACAAAGCATATCATCAACAATCTCAAGCACTCACCCGCTTGTGGCCTAGACAACATAAGCAACATACACCTCAGACACCTGGGACCACAAGGCATACAAGCACTCATTAACATATCAAACTACAGTTATTCACACAACACAATACCAGACATTTGGAAGCATGGTCTCATCACCACATTCCCCAAACCCAACAAAGACCCCACGCTACCCTCCTCGCACCGCCCCATCACACTCCTTTGCTCCCCCTCCAAAGTCATGGAACGCCTAGTATTACAACTAATTACACCCGACCTACCCCTAGCTCCAACACAACATGGCTTTAGGCCACTGCACTCCACAAACACTCTTCTCACAGACCTTACACAAAGAGCTTTTGACGGCATCAACTCAGCTAGACCACCACACAGATCACTATTAGCCACACTCGACATTAGTAAAGCCTTCGATGCCATCTCCCGCCACAACCTAACAAACAAAATCTACAACACAAACATGCACAACAACTCAAAAAGGTGGCTGGCCAACTTCCTAGTAGGCAGATGTGCACACGTATCTTTTGCCGGTCAGTCATCTAAAATCAGAAACTTTCCAAACGGAGTCCCACAAGGATCCGTCCTATCGCCCGCACTCTTCAATCTGTACATGCACGATATAGCTACACCCAATACGCCCCAAATAAACTTAGCCTCCTATGCAGATGACATAACACTCACATGCACACACCATGACCCAAAAAGAGCAACAAAACTCCTTCAACCCTATCTCAACACACTACATGGCTGGTGCACTACAAACAGACTTAATCTAGCCCCAGCCAAATCCACCGCAACCCTGCTCACAAGCTGGACAGGAGAACACGAATACATCCCTCAACTCACCATAAACAACACACCCCTAACACATACACACACACCCAAAATCCTAGGAGTAACATATGATACTCATATGACATTCAAACAGCACACCACAAACATTAAAAAGAAACTGACACCCAGACTTAACGCCCTCAGGTCACTTGCTCACACAAAATTTGGACACAACAAAGAAACTACCACCACAGTATATAAACAATACATAAGATCAGTGATGGAATACGCAAGCCCAGCCTGGGCTTCTAACCTAGCTGAAACACATCATAAGACCTTACAGACTATTCAAAACAAAGCCCTGAAGATCATTACAGGCTGCACAGCTACTGCACCCACAGATCACCTACATCAAGAAACCAAAATCCTCAAAGTCAAAGACCATCTGGTCATGAGAGGCACTCAATTCCTGGCAGCAGCCTCCACGAACCAAGACCACCCACTAAACTACATGGCATCACACCCACAGACAGCAAGAAATATCAAAACAACACCCAGCACACGGTATCACACACAATTACTGTCCTCTCTCCCTCCCTGCCGACCCCGAACCAACTTCCAGAAGCACATCCATACTCATATCTCTCGCCGATCCATCCACTCACTCACAGACAACACGCAGCTGCAAGCACGACCTCCCGAAATCCATCCTTCCGAATCCTCCCTTCCTCGCGAGGACAGAGTCCACCTGGCCAGGCTGAGATGCGGACACCATCCAGCTCTCCTGAGCTATCAGAAGAGACTGGATGACTCCGTTGTCGACGCCTGCCCGGGATGTAACACAGCACCCCATACCATTAAACACATCATAGAAGACTGCATTTCACACAACCACTTACGCCAACAACACAATCTATACTCAATGAGAGCTCTGTGGGAAAGCCCGATCGTGGCCATGGCCTTCCTCAGGGACTCGGGGCTGTTCGGCCAGGCAGCTTAGGGAACAACAACAACAACAACAACTCGTACAGGATTAATAGCTTTAACCAAAATGGTCACACTCCTTAATGGTCTAAGTGGCCATAGCCAAAATGGCTACACTATATTCCTTCTGTACTTTCTCCATGCCCGATAAGATACATGATATTTTGATATATGTGGCACAGCCCTTGTATCCAACACAATACCCTGCGTGCAACCCTGCTCGAACCCAGCACAACGTTGCTTGCAACTTTAATTATTATTATTATTATTATTATTATTATTATTATTATTGTAGTATATATTTATAAATGCTTATACTAATAGAGTAGAAATAATACAACAGTTGATCAGAAACCTATCTTGCATTTAATGAACTCAAAAGGCAATTCATATTCCATATAGTTAATGGTTCTCGGTCATGGACGAAATAAGTTCAAACTAGAAGAGGCTGAATATCTACAATTACACAGTATAAACTTGTCCTTTGGAACTGTAAATTCCCATTACAATCTATCTGTGTAGGCGCTGTTCAAAGATTGACTTAACTCGACTTCGGTTTCAAGTCTCAATAACTATGAACTAAAAAGGGAAAACTTGCATTGGATATTGTACGTTATTATTAAACAGAAAAGACAAAACAATAGGAAAAGTGGGGATTGGGCCTGAGTAAATAGATAGATAGATAGATAGATAGATTATTCCTTCATTAATAGATATCACACGCAATCGATAGCATGCTTCGACGAGGTTATATTTATAAATTATTATATTAATGCATTTTCCTTTGTTAACAGAATAATTTCCAAATGGGCAGGTCCTTATACCTTTCTCCTCACTATTGCTCAAGCTAAATTAGTCTAAACACAATCCTAACTACAAACCCGCATAGATTGCGATTATTTTTACTGTAATGCCATAATTCTTTGCTTGGAGTCAGAGTTCGCTGCTCCTTGATATACCTAGTCTATTTCGGCAGTTATAGGTTAAACCCTTCACTACCGATTATATGACCTAAGGTAAACTCTTAAACAGTCTTAGGAAATCAGCATACACCTTTAACTACTACTTATGTAGTTAACAGATCCTAATACTAGTATTAACCCACTGAGCCCCAGCGACGCAGGGTTTGCGTCCACAATGCATGTAACGCTAAACCCCAGCGACGCATGGTTTGCGTCCTGGCCGGTCCGGTCCTATGGCACCCCAAGGGCTCAGATTTGTATGGGAACTGTGTAAGTATCCCACGCACACATGCCGATGGTTGAAAACTCTCAAAGCCCAACCGCGTGCGTTGCGCGCAAAAACATGTTTTTTTGGGGAAATTGCCTTAAATTTTTTACTCTTGTAAAATCCGTTTTCGGGGGCTCTGTAGGACCATTTTTTGCACTTTTTGATTTTTTTTTCCTTCATTCCTAACCCATTCGCTATTGTTTCTGGAATATAAAAAAAATTCAGAATCAGCCGGTCCTGGGTGGTACATATATTAATATTTAGCTGGTAGTCAGCGGGTTAACTGATTGCTTTTGCTTTACTAACCAATTGAAAGCTAGTATTCAACTCACTATGTATTATATTTCATCATTTCAGTTGTCTTCATCTATAATAAATTTGTATTATCTCTTGCCAGGGTCAGGTGAAGGTTTTGAAGGATAAGCCTTTACAACGGCATCTCGTAGCTACTTTCTACTTTCCTATTTTCTGAAGTGTGTAGAGAGGGGAGAATGGGTGTTGGAGAGAGAGGAAGCTGTTGGAGTGGCTTTTCTGTGTGTGTTATTAGTCTGTATACGTCTTTGAGGTGTCCCCCGACTGGATGCGAGCATGTGAAACACGCTGGGACGTACTAACACACCCACTAAATGTCCACCTTGGCTAGGATTGAACTCAGGTCAAGCAGATTCATGCGTGAGCTAACTCTCCACTCGACCGCCGCGGCTCAATAAGGCACATCGATTTAGGGAGAAGGGGGGGGGGGTGACCTGGTTCTCTTAGTCAAACATCTCGTCTTTCTCAGTAAAATCTTGCGGGCCCAAGATGGTGACTTATAAACATTATTTCTTCTTGTCTTGTCTCTTTCTACTCTGTCTCCACCTTTCACCACCTCAATGCTGGCCAGTACACTCTGGTATACTCGTCCTTGTCTTCCACCAACTGGTTCTGGCTGTGGATGGATTGTGAAGTGCTGTGAAGGAGGGCTATATGAGTGCACGTTTTCGGATACTCGAGGTGGATGGGAATGAAGGCAGGCTTGCTAAAAGTCTCCTTCGGTGCTGAATATCGCTCTTCCACAGTGCTTGGATGGCCCGGTTGTATTCCCGTCACAATCTCTCCATGGTGGTTGGAAAGGAAAGGAGGTTGGGTGGGAGCGCCGCTTGGGAGATGTGCTCTTGACGGTACCGTGTAACCGAGTGAAGTCCCAGGACAGGGACAGGGAATATAGTAAAGGTGAGACAAATATTTAATAATTTTGATCACCCCAATGCCTCGAATACTAGAGTTGGGACAGAGGAAGTAGTAGTGGGTGAGGAAATGAATTGTAGTAGGAGATGAAGGCATCGGGGCTTGACCCAACCTATGTGAGTTGTGATTTTCGTACGAGGAGGGAAGGACAGACAGGACGGACGAATATAAATAGACAGGGAATATAGTAAAGGTTAGACAAGTAATCAAATTTACTCCAGGATACGACCATGCCAAAGCCGATTTTACACTCCAGGTACCCACTTTTATGTCTGGGTGGGACAAGGCTAACACGAGAGAAAGCCAGCCCAATGAGCAATCATGGTGGCTAAATAAGTTGTCATTCTCGTGTGCTTTATTGGTTGCAGGAAGCCACCAATCAGGTCCCTGGATTCATTTGAGCCACAACGAATCCAGGTACTCATTTTCGTCTGAGTGAAATGGAACTACACAGGGATTGGAGTTTGTTCATCACTCCTGGGATATTTGGACCCTGGTGGCAAGCCAAGGAAATTTCACCCACCCCATGTATGTATGGCAACATCTGATCTGTGCTGGTATCGGGCGTTCACCCATCCAGGAGGTTTTGGTGATATTCTTGACACTCTTTTCTAAAATAATTCTGGGCAAATGCTGATCGGTAATTGCTCCTCACCATATGTACTTAAAATTATTTTTATTATTGAAGGTGTAATCCCGCGAGCCAATCAGGAGGCGGGATTTATACAGGTGTGTTAGCAGGATATGCAACAGATTAGCTATTCTAGCTACTACCCTGGCCACCCGGGGCTCTCAGTCAATCACAGGCCTTCCTTGTCGCACCTCAAAAATCGCATTTCACCACCTACCAAACGCTCGGCTTATAACTTGCCCTCCGTTCATTTCCGTATCATCAATCCCGGCAAAAAGTGTTCTGATGTCACAGTGCCATCCTCCTATTTCCGTCAGCCACTAAAAGACATCGCAAACACTTTGCGGAAAGTTATTTCGGCGAAAATAGTACAGAGGAGGGCAAGCGTTGAAGTCAAAGGTGTCGTGCTTACCCTGACGGGCCTCAGCGCACGCCTTAGCCAATCACAGGCCAGCGTTGCGGGGAGGGGGGCTATAAATTAATCTTTATTTTATTAATTTCACCACAACACCAAACACCCCCAATGAAATAAATTAAAGTATATATGCGATCCACCAGGATTCGAACCCGGGTTATCACACACAGATTTTTGCCACCTTAACCATTACACCATCAGGACGGTTAAAGGTTTATGCACGCGTCTACGACTTATTATCCATTCTCGAATACTGGATATTAATCTAATCATGTTCATATTCCCAATCGCGCTATGGTAGGCCTAATGTTTAAGACAGTGAGAGGAAAGAATATTCATGGGGCACAGATCATATAGACCGGCCTCGCTACGAAATATCCCTGAACCTACTGATAATCTATATTTTATTAATTTCACCACAACACCAAACACCCCAAATTAAATCAATTAAAGTATATATGTGATCCACCGGGATTCGAACTTGGGTTATCACACACAGATTTTTGCCATTTTTATTAAAGAGACAATGAACGGAGGAAGGAAAAACACAGATAAAACAAAAAGGTCCCTGTGCCTAAAGGCATCCTCCATTCATAAAATATTTGTATCAACTGGATTAAAACTTTTGTAGATTGTAAGTTTGTGGAAAGCAACTCGAGTGAAGTGAATTCCAAAGAGTAGTAGTTCTAGGGATAAATTAATTTTGATAAGCAGAAGTTCTGCATTGTGGAGGAGAAAGTGTACATTCATGGGCACTCTCAGCTGCCCTAGTTCTACGGGGAAAGATGTGGAGAGGCGGCACAATTGAAGCAAGTTCCTCGGAACAATTGCTGTGAAAATATCTGTAGAATAATGCAAGGGATGCAATGTTTCTTCGTATGGATAATGTAGGAAGGTCCTGTGTGATTGCAGGGTTATTGATTAATATAATAGCTTTATTTTGAATTTTGTCCAACTGCCTCAATGCAACCACTCCACTTCCACTCCACAGAGGTGAACAGTAATCCATCTGAGAACGCACATGACTTTTATATATTACGGCCAACTGCTCGTCAGTGAAGAATTCTCGAACTCTGTACAGGAGTCCCAGTTTTTTAGAGGCATTCTTAGCAATGCTTCTAACATAATGTGTCCAGCTCAAGTTAGTAGTTAATGTTACACCGAGAATGTCAATACTAGGGGAAGTGGGAATATTTACATCATTAAAAAATATATGGGAGTCAGTGAGATTCTGTCGGTTAGAAAATTGAATGTACTTGGTTTTCTGTGCATTAAAGGAAACTAGATTCTTTTGTCCCCTTTCATTAATTCTAGAAAGGTCCTGGTTCAGAGAAATTGCAGTGTTTATTTTTGAATTTATAAGATCGGGTTGGGTGAAAGAATTGGTAAATATGAAGGAACTGTGGAGTGTTGAGTCATCTGCGTAGGAATGTATTGGATTATGAGTGGTAGATATGAGATCATTGATATGAATGAGGAACAGAGTTGGGGCCAAAACTGATACCTGGGGAACACCAGCATTTATTGAGTGAAATTGAGAATAAAGGCCATCTACCATTACACATATTTTTCTGTTATGAAGATAAGAAGAAATTAGTGGAACTAATGATGCAAGGCCGTAGTGTGACATCTTCGACAATAAGGATTGATGCCAGACTCTATCAAATGCCTTTGATATATCCAGTGCTATTGGATGTGTTTCACCATGTTGGTCTGTAGCTTGGTTGATTTGATGCGTAAGCAGGCAAAGAATGTCTGCAGTTGATCGACATCGTCTAAAACCATATTGCCTATCACTGATTAATTTATTATTCTCAAGATGCTTAATTATGTGATTATTTAATATAATTTCAAAGACTTTACCAAGAGTGGAAGTTATAGCTATTGGTCTGTAGTTTGATGGATCTGAAGAGGCACCTTTTTTAGGAACTGGATGGATGTTTGCTTCTTTCCAGGTTACTGGGAAGCATGAGGTATGAGTACACATAAAACGCCATCAGAGAAGAAGCAGCAGTGACATAAATCATCCAACGCCAAGAAAAAAACAGAGGCAACCGAGGACCACCAGCAATAAGGACCGAAGACAGCGAGGACCGAGGACAGCCATGAACATAAATGTAGATCCGACAAGAACCAAAAATATTATTAAAGAGCGTTCCGTGAGTTCTAAAATAACAAATTTAAAGGTTTTCTATGCAAACGCTCGTAGCATACGCAATAAATTTTCAGATTTAGAGGAGCTAGTGTTTACAGAAAATTATGATGCGATTGGCATAACAGAATCTTGGCTCAATACAGAAGATAGAGACTTTTTAGCAGAGTATTCACTTCCCGGTTATGTAATGTTTGAGAAAAGCCGAATAAATCGAAATGGAGGTGGCGTTTTACTTTATATCAAAGAAAGTCTTAACCCTACCCTCTTGTCAAAACCTCAAATTGTGAACGTCGACGCATCTTTTGTGCTAATAAAGAATAATAAAGGTACAAAAATAATACTTGCATTAATATACAGACCTCCAGCTCAATCAGTGCAAACTGACCGAGAAATTTATGAACAAATTGCAGATGTAAGTAACTCACAAGATACCGTAATTTTTGGCGACTTTAATTTACCTGTGACCAAGTGGGGCGATACTCTTACTTCACACTCCGGACATGACTTGTATACGAACTTGCAAGAGAGTTCGCTTTATCAATTTGTTCGAACGCCGACCCGTGGTAATAACGTTCTTGACATTGTACTTGCAACAAAAGTAGAATTAATAGAGAATTTGAATGTTGGTGATGAATTCAGTAACAGCGACCATCGTACGATAACTTTCACTTTAAAGTTTACTAGTAACGAACCAAATAGTAGCATCGAAAAAGTCCCTAATTTCAAGAAAGCAAACTTCCATAAACTTAGAGCTATGTTTAAAGAAACTGACTGGAGCTTTTTAATTAACAATAATGACATAAATACATCTTGGAAGTTATTCGAAACCACTTACCTAAAAGCAGTGCAAGACTGCATACCATCGAAAATACGGCGTCCAGGCCATAATAATAAGCCCAAATGGTGGAATAAAGATATTTCAAACTGCCTGCTTGCTAAAAAATTTGCTAATGATAGATTAAAATCCTCACAAAATGACGAAGAACGGGTGAAATTTGTAGAGCTACGACGCAAAGCCAAAAAGTTAATTAAGCAAAGTAAAAAGACCTTAGAGTTACATATTGCGAATCAAAGTAAAACAAACCCGAAAGAATTCTATAGTTATATCAGAAAGAAAAAAGTAGTCACTTCAACTGTTGGACCGTTAGTCGATGAAAATGGTGAATACACCAAAGACGAAGTACAAATGATTAATGCCCTCAATACCTTCTTTGCATCAGTTTTTACAACAGAAGACCTCAGTGATATCCCTACACCATCGCCGATTCAGATTGATAATTCAGATGTTCTAAGCAATATCACCGTTACAGAGAGAGAAGTATTGAATTGTTTAGATAAACTCAAGGTAAATAAAACGCCTGGACCTGATACAATCTCGCCTAGAGTTCTGAAGGAAGCTAAGGATGAGCTCTCCAAACCACTGACATTACTATTCAATAAATCCTTGCAGTCTGGAACTATGCCTGATCAGTGGAAGCTAGCCAACGTAACACTGATATTCAAAAAAGGCAGCAAATCCCTACCCAGTAACTATCGTCCAATTAGCTTAACCTCAGTTGTATGTAAATGCTAGAAACGGTCATACGAGACAGACTCGTAAATCACTTAGAGGAAAATAACATACTTAAAGATACTCAACACGGCTTTCGTAAAAAACGTTCCTGTTTAACAAACCTCTTAGACTTCTTCCACGATATCCTCAACCTCTACGATGAGAGTAAAGCTGTAGATATTATATACCTTGATTTTCAAAAGGCCTTTGACAAAGTTCCCCACAAACGTTTACTGCTAAAACTAAAAGCGCATGGAATACAAGACGGTGTGTTGAAATGGATAGAAAATTGGCTCAGCGACAGAAAGCAAAGAGTAGTCATAAACGGTAAGGCATCTAAATGGACCAATGTAAGTAGCGGGGTACCCCAGGGATCGGTACTAGGACCAATTCTCTTTCTAATTTACATCAACGACATAGATGAGGGCCTCACCTGTACAATCTCAAAATTTGCTGACGATACAAAAATTGCAAATAGCGTACTCTCAAAAGAACAAGTTGACGATATGCAACACAATCTAGATAAATTGTCATGTTGGGCCCAAATTTGGCAAATGAGTTTCAATCCGGATAAATGTAAAGTACTACATATCGGATACCTAAATGAGAAAGCAAACTATTCGATGAATGGCACTCAGCTTAAGAATGTAAACAGAGAAACCGATCTGGGAGTAACAATATCGAGTAACCTAAAACCGAGTCAACAATGTTCAGAAGTTGTTAAGAAGGCAAACAAAATAATTGGCTTTATAGGCAGGTCATTTGAGCATAAATCCAAAGAAGTTATCCTAACCCTTTACAATTCCTTAGTCCGCCCTCTTCTGGAATACTGCGTTCAATCCAGGTGCCCTTATTACCAAAAAGATATAAACAAGCTAGAACGAGTTCAACGTAGAGTTACCAAAATTATACCTAGCCTAAAGAACAAACCATACGAAGAGCGTCTTAGAGAATTAAATCTATTTCCTTTAACCCAGCGCAGATTAAGAGGTGACTTAATTCAAGTGTTCAAAATCATCAAAGGCATCGACAATATGAACTGTAGTAAGTACTTCACTATCGACCATTCGGGGAAACGGTTGCAAAATTATTGGTAAATCTTTTAACTCACACGAATCTAAGAATTTTTTCTTCAATCGAGTTGTCAACTTGTGGAATGGGCTTCCCCGAAACGTTATAGACTGCATCACCGTTGATTCATTTAAACTCCGCCTAGACAAATATCTCGCTTCAAACCCGCGACTGACTGCGTTTGTAAATGAATAACTTTATTTTATCCCCCCCTCAGATACTAACCCATCTGTCCCCTACTAACTTCCTAATCCTGCCACGGACATTAGTTCCAGGGCAGTAATTCCCTTTCCAATGTTCCCTTACCCACTCTAAACCACTGTTTGGACACTTGATCCTCAGTGTTTTGGAGGACAAGCAACCTAGAAGGGTCACTAGATCTGTTGTTGCTTGATTTCATTTGTACTCCTTTGTACATGGTGAGTTATCTGCTCAACAGGTGGCGTTGTGTGTGTGTAAGTGTGAGAGTCCGAGTGTAGGGGGTGAGACAGTGAAGCACGGGAACGAGGTGGCTTCAGAGATGGGGTCGTTTCGGGCCATGAGTGAGCACCGTGCCTCATGTAAAGTCAAGATGGCAGGTGCTCGTTGTACTCTTCGTGCTTCACATGTCTCACTCCCTAGACTTGAACAAGACCTCACAGGCGTTCTGTTCATTGTAAAGCGGTGAATGTTAAGGCTCTCAGCCTATGCCCGAGAGGAAGTAAGTTGGAATATAGAAAAAAAAAAAAAAAAAAAAAAAAAAAAACGGAAAAATTTGCCAATACAGGAGCGAGCACCAAGGAGCAATTCTTAAGTACTATTGGAGGAATTTCATCTGGACCAGGAGCCTTATCTACTGAGAGATTCTGCAAAATAGTTTTGACATGTCTGGTGTGGATCTTAAGTGAGGGAATTTCAGGCGAATTAAAATTAAGTACAGGGACATCTTGATTTATTTCATCTAAGGTTGAGTTGGTGGAGAAAATATCCGCAAGAAGGTTAGCTTTACCTCGTGGGTCACTTACAAGATTGCCAGTCGGAGATTTTATTGGTGGAATGGATGAAGCAGTAGTGAAGTTGGATTTGAATGAGTTAAGAGTAGACTAAAATATTTTGTTATCATTTGGATTATTTTGAAGTTTATTTGCCTGTTTGTGGAGAAAGTTTGATTTAGTTAGGTTTAATACAGTTTTGGCATGATTTCTGATGTTTCTAAAGTAATTAAAGGCTTCATGTGTTTTTGATCATTACATTAACCATTACACCACCAGGACGGTTGTAGGTTTATGCACACGCCTACGACTTATTATCCATTCTCGAATACTGGATATTAATCTAATCATGTTCATATTCCCAACCGCGCTATGGTAGGCCTAATGTTTAGCCTCCCCAGACAGATTATATTAACTTACTGACGAGGAGGCGGCTGACACGGTATTATCCCCACAACTGTCAAAATCTCACTGAGGGACCCTTAGAAGTCGGAGGAACATGGGGTTGCCACCATTCGACAGATTTTGATCTAACTTACCTAACTTACTGAGCTCAATATGACGCTAGAGCGTCATATAACTTATTAGAGAGATATTAACCCTCTCCCGACCATATGACACAGAGGTTGCCAGATTAGCAATAAGAAATAGAGTTCTCTCACTCTTATAATTACCTCTCCAAAATGTGTGTTCTGTCCACAGCTAACTCAAAGACAACTGCAGAGGTTGAAGTAACTAAACTAAAGGTTTCTAAATACCCCTGATGGTAACAAAGGATTTAAAGTATCCCTAATAGGCTCAAAATTGCGTCAAGAACGTGAGAAGGTTAAGATAAGTTCATATGACGCTCTAGCGTCATATGAGTATTTTGGCCAAACCTCCATATGACGCTCTAGCGTCATATGAGTCGGAGAGTGTTTTAAGTGAGAGGAAAGAATATTCATGGGGCACAGATCATATAGACCGGCCTCACTACGAAATATCCCTGAACCTACTGATAATCTATATTTTATTAATTTCACTACAACGCCAAACACCCCCAATTTAATCAATTAAAGTATATATGTGATCCACCGGGATTCGAACCTGGGTTATCACACACAGATTTTTGCCACCTTAACCATTACACCACCAGGACGGTTAAAGGTTTATGCACATGCCTACTGGGCGGATCCAGTGGAGGCACACAGAGCACCGAGGCAGCTCTCCAAAGGCAGTAACCACCCACTTATCTTTCCCAACCACTATGATAAGATAAAACAAGAAGAGATACCGGGCCCACAAAAGAAATTAGAGGCAGCCTATCAAGAGATGAAAGACCTATTAAATCATTCGGCTGCTGCACAAGTGCACCTGAGATACCTAGTCGCCTACTGCCATATCACCCGCTTACATACGGTGTCACAAGCGATCCAGAATAGAAACCAGGTGGTAGATGGTACCGAGAAGTTTAACCACGTATATTCGCTGGCCTTGAAGTGGCAATGGCGAAGACCAGAGAGTGAAGAAGAACAACCAATATTTTAATAATGGACCCTTATGGGCCCGAACAGAATTAAAGAAAGAAATATGTTGACAGACTGCCTTGAGGTCCTTAAAGGGCAACCAAAGATAAAAGTAATTAGACAACATTTTAATGATGAAATAAACCACAAAGAGTTTGAGTATAGATTTTTCTTTGTTAGCATAGCACACGCTATTCCGTTCAGAAATGGTGGTAGGCATTTATAGGAGATATCATGAGTAGGTATTTATAGTAGATATAAGAGATATTTAAATAAAGGGTGATAATTCCCAAGAGATTTGTATAGATATTAAAGAGATATTTTAGACAGGTTTATACAAGAGAAAGTTAGGGGCATAAGTACCTGAGATATCAGAGTCTAGACTCGATGGATAATTATTAATAGCATATGTACCGAGCTATTGAGAATATAGAGTTATTATATAACAGGTGGCGTAAGTACCCAACTATCCCATGAATCTAGACCAATCAGACGAGCTGACTAATAATCTAACTCGATCTGATAAATAGAGAGTAAGGTAATGATAACTTCAGCTTAATAGAGAGTAAGGTAATGATAACTTCAGCTTAATAGAGAGTAAGGTAATGATAACTTCAGCTTAATAGAGAGTAAGGTAATGATAACTTCAGCTTATTAGAGAGTAAGGTAATGATAACTTCAGCTTAATAGAGAGTAAGGTAATGATAACTTCAGCTTAATAGAGAGTAAGGTAATGATAACTTCAGCTTAATAGAGAGTAAGGTAATGATAACTTCAGCTTAATAGAGAGTAAGGTAATGATAACTTCAGCTTATTAGAGAGTAAGGTAATGATAACTTCAGCTTAATAGAGAGTAAGGTAATGATAACTTCAGCTTAATAGAGAGTAAGGTAATGATAACTTCAGCTTAATAGAGAGTAAGGTAATGATAACTTCAGCTTAATAGAGAGTAAGGTAATGATAACTTCAGCTTAATAGAGAGTAAGGTAATGATAACTTCAGCTTAATAGAGAGTAAGGTAATGATAACTTCAGCTTAATAGAGAGTAAGGTAATGATAACTTCAGCTTATTTAGGATAGAGATGTAGGAGTTGTGATAGAGGAGTTTTTGCTTGAGAAATAGTTAGGATTGGCAATCAGGCCTCCCCATTTGGAAATATTTTGTTAATAGGAAACTACATTTTTACTATAGATATATCCTCTTCGAAAGCATGCTGTTGATCGCGCGTAATATCTATTAACGTACTAAAGGATATATTGCTTAACTATAGTTTCCGTTATCGAAAATAAATAGTTGTTGTACCTTAGGACCGGAGTCAAAATAGGTCAAAGCTATGAATAGCGATCGTACAGATAGGTTGCTATGGGAACTTAAAATTCCGAGGTGCAATGTATACTGTATTATCGTAAGTATTCAACTCTTCAGTTTGAACGTATTTCGACACGGACAGAGAATCAACCACTATAAGGAATACTGATTGTTTTTAAGTTTGCTAAATAAAGTACAAAATTCCAAATAACTGTCGAATCCTTCCAACCCTATTAGTATAAATATTTTCAAAATATATACTACAATTATTTTATTTATCTTTATTATTAATACTATTGAAGTCATAATTTACAACAATTACATAATTTTAGGTGGATTTAAAACAACCACTCATAAACAAAATGTATTTATTCACAATCCTTTTTCGTACAATGTTACACTTCGTTCATATACTTACTAGCTCAGAACTTATTGCTTCATGGGCTTTAGAACTGGACAGCTCCTGCCCTTTAATCAAATAGGCTATGTAAAGTATGAATAATTTCCTGTAGTTAATGCAGAACTCTACGTCCGATGTTACTCCCATTAGAGCCTGCCAAACTCTAGGTTATTCAAATTGTACAGAAGGTCGCATAACAGCTCTACGAACCTTTCTTCAGGCTAGAAGCATTAATTCATACACTGTTTCCTGGATTGTCATATTCTGAAGTAAACACTGTATCGCAACACCCAAAAAGAAAATAACGCTTACATAGAAAATATGCCATTTGATAACCATTTCATGGGGTACAGATCGAAAATGGACCGACCTCCCATCAAAATGTTGTTAAACCTATCAATATTAATTAACTTCGTTCTAAACACAAATTAACTCCCAAATTAATAAGATAAATGCACGAAGGCATAGTTCGCTATTTTTACTTACGGATTTCCATATTTTGTTCTGATGAGCCGCGTTACAGCTATGTTTAGTGTATGAGTTCTCAGAATGGTAATCGGTGTATTTATGCGATAAGTGTCCATTGGGGAATTATTTAATAAGTGGAACAGTACAATTTGTCTTTACGATGAGTTACTCTTGACTCCTACACTACAACTTTAGTCAGATTTTCCCTTCTAATGGGATAAGCTGTCAGATCGAAGAACAAAATAATGAACACCTCTAAAGCAAGTCCACCAAAATTATCTGCATAGGTAGTGTACCTATTATACTGTAGTACATCTGAACTGTATTGTGTTCTATCTGTCTATCATGCCTACTTGTCAAACCACCGTAATCACATATTAATATGACATGGACTATGTTTACCTTCATGATTTAAGCATGTTAAGTAGCCATCTAACTTAACGACAAAGGAATTTTTCGTATCAGTATCTTTTTATTAAAGATTCCTAAAGGGATATCATGTACGGCTTCACCCACAATTAATTATATATTTGATATATCCTCATTTTAAAGATTTTAGTATTATCCTTTAAAATATATAAGAAAGTTCATCAAGCACCATTATCTCGCTCAGATAAGTTTAGCTAATACGTTTGAGAAAATAGAAAACATAAAGAGGCTGTGGTCTTCATGAGAGAGGTGGCACTCATATTTTAGGATCGCGTACTGTTCAAATTCGGGCCTCTGAAGAAACATTTTTGTTGGGGCAATTTTTAAAAATAAAATGGATATGCATTTAAATGTATTAACCCTTAATTGGCGGCGCGCAATTTATGTCGTGTGAAATAAATATGGACTAAGTGGCGGTTCACAACTTATGTCGTGTGCCATTTTCACCACGTAATGTTGCTGAGAGAGAGAGATGAGTGGTGGGAGGAGCGTAGCAAGCGTATGACTGCTCCAGACCACCGCAGCGGACCTACTGACATGAATCCCACCCTCCCCCACCCTCTCGCACTCGCTACACAGGGAATTATGTAGGGAAAGTACCTAATTACATGGTTTTTACACTCGTGTTGCGCGATCGTTGCAAGAGAACCAGTGGTCGTACACGGATGGTTGGAGTGTCATTGGAAAGTTCTGTTTATGCCCTTTCAGGGATAGATACTTGTTTTACGCTCTGGGTCTTATTTAGGCATGAAAATGATCACGGAAACAACCCTATTTAGGATAAAAACACCCCGCTGGGCACTACGGTCAAATAGACCACCTAGCCCGCTAAATAAGGGTTAATGACAACCAGTATTGCCAATATGCTATAATACATGTTGATGTTTACAAAAAATCAACATATTCCATGCATTTAGCAATACAAAGACATTTGTATATTCCATAATGGTGATATAAGTAAGTGTGCTTCCAGGCTTAGGGGAAGAGGAACTAACACTGAATGTAAAGAGCATAACAAAATGGGTGTAATATGACCTAAATTATATAAGTTAGTTCAGCCAGGAGATTAAACACATTCCTTGCGCTGTTGGAATATTCCTGCAAACTATGTTGCACATTTTAAGGTACAAAATAATGTACTTCGTGTGCTCAGCAGGGAGTGGAGCTTATCCAAGCCATCACGGCAGTATTAATTTGGTTTTGGAGAGATACATTTGTTTTAGTATGGTAATGTTATACTATTTATATTATGATTCATAGCATAACTGCCTTGTACGATCGCACTAATAAGTCATGTCCCAACTGTCATTACGTATGGCTTGCTCTGTGCTGTATTAATGTCTGTCAGATGTTGAATAGGGTGGGAAAGTGAAGGAACATGGTTGTATATCTCACTCAAAAAGAATACATCATGTGTAAATATTGCTGATACCAATTATTGATCAAAACATAATTGTGCCGAGACATCACTTATTAGCGCGACTGTACTTATAGTTTACCTTTCAGACTTCATGCGTAGATTTTCCAAGTGAGGTAAAGTATCATGTTAGCGAGCTATATTTAGAATCTCTAACACATAGTTAATACAGGTAATAACTATTACATGTATAAAGTATGTGTTAGAGAATTGCACCTACTGCGTTAAAAACGATCGATAGATTATATATTTGATAATTATATTCTCATTTTAAGGATTTTAGTAATTTCTTTGAATATATATTGGAAAGTTCATCAACTCCATCATGTCATTTTTTGGAAGGTTTATACAGGAGAGAGAGAGAGAGAGAGAGAGAGAGAGAGAGAGAGAGAGAGAGAGAGAGAGAGAGAATCAGGAAGGTGATCGTAAAATACAAATATTGTGCCTGAAACTGTCGGGAAATTTAGCGAACAAAGATATCTGCTTTATATGATTGCATGCTGTATACGGCATTTTTTAATACAGTAAATGATATTGATAATATTAGACGAAATATAACGACAACTCGGTGGAAAAATTGCGTTCGCGGGAGTAACGTCGATAATTTTGTTTACATTGCGCTCGAGGTTAGCAGGATACTTCGCGCATCTAACTTATTTCCCATATTGGCGGTTCAATAGAAATTTAGGGCGTGGGATACAGTATGTGTTTGAACGTAACTAACGTCGAGCGTCATGTCAACAAACCGACGATCGCAAGAGGCGGTAAACTCCCGATTTTCGGCCCAAACTTGCTGTTGTATTCTAGTTGGAAACCACATTAAAAACGTTATTTGATAGTTTCTATTACTAGCATGAGACCAGAAAAGGGTGTAGGTTGTTGATGGATGCTGGAAACCTAAATTAAATCTCTAACAAGTCCGAGGTGGTACCTGTCAAATGCGCGCCCCTACAGTAAAATTCTACCAATTAAATAAATAATTAAACAAATACATGTAATATAATTAATAATAATCATAAATCAATATATATTTAAATTACAAAATATGAACCGTTTTTATTCCATATTGACTAAATTATTTTGATTATTTATGCTGTAATATTGATCATAAAAGTAAGACATTACGCTAATATTATAATCCATGCTCATATATATTAAATATTGTTAGCATCGACCCTTCTTTAGCGGCCTATGCGGTTTATTTATGTGTACCGCCCAGCGGGGTGTTTTTAGCCAAAATAGGGCTGTTTACGTGATCATTTTCATGCCTAAATAAGACCCAGAACGTAAAACAAGTATCTATCCCTGAAAGGGCATAAACAGAGCTTTCGAATGACACCATAACGATCCTTGTATGATGGATAGTTTTCTTGCAATAACTGTGCAACGCGAGTGCAAAAAGCAGGTAATTCGGTACTTTCCCCATATAATTGAGTATGTAGCGAGTGAGAGAGGGAGGAGGGAGCTGAGATTTGTGTCAGTAGGTTCGCCGCGGTGGTCTGGAGCAGTCGTACGCTCGCTAGTGTCCTGCCACCACTTGTCTCTCTCTCTCAGCCACATTACGTGCTGAAATTGCCACTCGACCTATGTCGAGCGCCGCCACATAGTCCAGCTTTATTAAATACGACTTAAGTGGTGAGCTGCTTTTTAAGGGTTAACACCAATAACCCCCAAATTAAATTAATGAAAACATGTGATTTTTTAGGATTCGAACCTAGGATATCTCATACAGAACATACATGCTCTAATCATTACACCATCAAGACCGTTAGTTATAAGTACAGCACAAAACTATGATTGATATCCATTTATCGAATGCTGGATATCAATATAATCATGTACTGCACCCAACTACACCATGCCTAATGCTTACGCGAGAGGAAAGAACATTTTGTGGGGCACAGATCAAATAGGACCAACCTCGCTACGAAATATTCCTGAACCTTTTGATACTATTTTTAACATCGTTCTTTAGCACTAATAACCACCAAATTAAATTAATGAAAGTATGTGATTCTCCCAGGATTCGAACCTAGGATATCTCATACAGAACTTACAAGCTCTAACCATTACACCATTAGAATAGAATAGCTTCGTTATGTATCTCAGTTTGATATTATACTTCATTACAGATGCATTACCAGGTTATAGCGAACATACTGTCGTCATGAGAGAGAGAAGCAGACCGACAGACTTCGACAGACAGGCAGATAAGACAGAGAAGTAAGTGATATTATGCCAAATATATTATCTATGAAAGATGAATACAAAAATACGGAAGTCTGTTGGATGTGATCAGAAAATATATGCTATTAGAAAGGTGAGGAAACTGCGACAGTCATAGCTTATTTGTATCTCCTGGCCGAAAACTGAAGCCCTTAGCAGATGATAATACATTTTCAAAGCATAATAATGATGTGAAACTAACATATTTCTTTAGCATATTAATGCAAAGTTTATATAATTAACAACATATATCGCAACCATATGTTTGTAATACACGACTAATAAATATGGGGATATTACCGTTCATTGAAAAAGCAGTGTATAGCAGCAGCCATGAGCTAACTTTTATAAAGAATGCTTATACTATATAAAATAAATATCAGATCTGCCGTGCTGTATATAGTAGAACTGCATAAACAGAACGATATCATGTCCCTCACTATCTGCTGGCAACCATAACTAAACCTTTTTAGTAAGAAAATGTCACATTTCCATTTCATCATGGCATTAGGTGATATTATTAAGTTAGAGAATATTTCACTGAGAACATTACGACCCCTTGCTATCTATAGGTTATTCTTAAGCTGACTAAAATAGTCTAATGTTAGCCAGAATAAAAACATTATGACCCCAACGTACTGGAAGAGTTAAAGAAACGGAGCAGAAAAATAGAGCAAAAAGGCTTTCATGTTGCGCTTAAAATCACACACCACACACACATACAGTACAGTAGTTCCAATACAATGGAGCGACCTGCTGACCCTCCTGCTATCAAACATAGCATCACTCAACAGCAACCTGGAGGAACTCATCGTCACAACACGGTCAGTAAATAGCAAGGTTATACCCATTACTGATGCCTACCTAATCGCCCCTGAAATGTGCACTATTGATGATTATCACCTCTTTTCCCACTTACGAACCAATAGACGTGGAGGCGGTATTGCTTTATTTTGCCACCATGTACTGTATAATTATATCCTACACAAGTTACACAAAAGAAAAATCCTTACACATACAAAGCACTATGGGTTCGTGATACATCAAAACAGAGCCCCAGACAGGCAGCCTCTATAATTTGCTGTGTTTCCCCCCCCCCCCCCCCCCGTCCCATGCGCCTGACACTCTCAGGACAACATGCCTCGATGCTAAAATCGTAATATGTGGTGATTTTAATTATATTATAGCAGCCTTTTCAAGAAAAACTTCACCCCACTCTTTGTAGTAATTTTGCAACAAATGGTAACAAAACTCTCGGCCTTATCCCGACTGACATGAGTTTGATGTATCAGGTACCCACACCACGTCTTGCACCCTTCTGAAGAAGCCCTCACAAATCAGTCCTGTGGCCATCTGCTCCAACCACATCTTTCCCAACACCACTTGATACCAAGAAACATGGGGCAATGGATCACTCAACATCCCTGGCAGGAAGTTCTGATACCAGAAGATGTGAATACTAAATGGAACAACTTCAGCAATACCCTCACCCAGGCATATGAAAACAATTTCCCAATCAAAACTCAACCCAGCTGATGTAGCTTGGATCTCACAACACATCAAAAGACTCATCCAACAGAGAATCCTGGCTCTATAACAACTAGATAATAAACTTTACAGAAAACTTCGCAGCAAAGTTATCAAGGAAATATTTAAAGCAAAAAAAGCGTATTATCCCAGTAAACTGCAACATCTGAAGGACGCCAATATTGACAAATGGTATGACGGTACATTAAAGCTAATGGGAACAACTACCTCTATAATTTCCCTAAATTAATTACCTAATCAACGAATATGCCGCCAAGGAAAACAACTAACATTTCGCTACCGTCTGCCAAAGCCTGCCAGCTTTTTAAACTGACCACCTGCTTGCCTACCTCCCATCACCGACCCCTATGAGTACGTGGAAGAATATGAAGTTTCACCCTGTTTATAAAATCTTCCAACGAAGCGGTCAGTCACACCACAGGATCTACCAGCACGAATTTACAAGGACGATACTATAACCTAGTTCTACAAATAAAAACTAAGATTGCTTCCGCTCTGGTTTAGTGGATACAGTGCCCAACTCTCACAAAAATATTTTGAGTGAGTGGGATTAGTGGGTTCAAATCCTGGTCAGGATTTTCCCAATTTAAGAGGAATTTGTCTGTGAAATTGCCAAGCAACTTTCCTCCATCATAAACTCAACACTCGCAAAGAGTAGATGTCCAGTTGAGTGGTCACATCACTACCAAAAAATACACGCTCAGAATCTCTTAACAAGCTACGCCCCATTGCCTTACCTACAAATCCCAGTCTGATTTGTTTTATTTTGATTGGGCCTATGTTGACATAGCAACAAAATAGACCCACAACAAGTCGGTAACATGAAGTCATCTTCCACAACCCATTGCCTGGTCAGTTTTCTAGACTCTAACTACGGTAACCTAGAAAAAGGACAAAGGTTTTATTTTGTCAGTTACCTTAACTTTCCTCGACTTCAGTAAAACCTTTGGCTTGGTCAACCACAACAACATCATAGGAAGGCTACACAACTCAGATTATGCCCCTCCATTGTTTCACGACTGGCAAATTTCCTCACTGACTGCCGACAAGCCATGCGGTTAAAAAACACTGTATCCTCCACTCTCCCTCTGACTTGCGGTGTCCCACAAGGTACAAAGATGGGACCTGTATGTTTCCTTATCTTAATCAACAATACAATGCGAGACACTGACGCACGCTGGAAGTACGAGCATGATTAAACAATCAGAGTTATAATTGACAACACAGCCACCGACTTCAGCGCCCTTCAGGATTATGTCAACCAATTTCAGGACTGGGCTTCAGCCAATGGTCAGGTCAGGTAAAGGTATTGAGGGATGAGCCTTTACAACGTCACCTCATAGCTACTTTCTACTTGTCCTATTTTCTGAAGAGTGTAGAGAAGGGAGAAGGGGTGTTGGAGAGAGAGGAAGCTGTTGGAATGGCTTTGTTATGTGTGTTATTAGTCTGTATACGTCGTCGAGGTGTACCCCGACGGGGTGCGAGCATGTGCAACATGCTAGGACGTACTACCACATCCACTAAATGTCCGCCTTGGCTGGGATCAAACCCTGGTCAAGCAGATTTACTTGTGAGCATGCTAGCACCTCCACTCGACCGCCGCGGCTGTAGACGTCACTATAAATAGTGCCAAAACACAAGTGATGCACATCAGCGTGCGTTCATATATTATTGACACCCCTGTCATCACCCTCGGATACAGCATTCTTTTTTTTTTTTTTTTTAAAGAGACAATGAACGGAGGAAGGAAAAACACAGATAAAACAAAAAGTCCATGTGCCTAAAGGCATCCTCCATTCATAAAATGTTTGTAACAACTGGATTTAAACATTTGTAGATTGTAAGTTTGTGGAAATCAATTCGAGGGAAGTGAATTCCAAAGAGTAGTAGCTCTGGGGATAAATGAATTCTGATAAGCAGAAGTTCTGCATTGTGGAGGAGAAAGTGTAAATTCATGGGCGCTCTCAGCTGCCCTAGTTCTACGGGGAAAGATGTGGAGAGGCGGCACAATTGAAGCAAGTTCCTCGGAACAATTGCTGTGAAAATATCTGTAGAATAATGCAAGGGATGCAACGTTTCTTCGTATGGATAATGTAGGAAGGTCCTGTGTGATTGCAGGGTTATTGATTAATCTAATAGCTTTATTTTGAATTTTGTCCAACTGCCTCAATCGAACCCCACAGAGGTGAACAGTAATCCATCTGAGAACGCACATGACTTTTATATATTACGGCCAACTGCTCGTCAGTGAAGAATTCTCGAACTCTGTACAGGAGTCCCAGTTTTTTAGAGGCATTCTTAGCAATGCTTCTAACATAATGTGTCCAGCTCAAGTTAGTAGTTAATGTTACACCGAGAATGTCAATACTAGGGGAAGTGGGAATATTTACATCATTAAAAAATATATGGGAGTCAGTGAGATTCTGTCGGTTAGAAAATTGAATGTACTTGGTTTTCTGTGCATTAAAGGAAACTAGATTCTTTTGTCCCCATTCATTAATTCTAGAAAGGTCCTGGTTCAGAGAAATTGCAATTTATTTTTGAATTTATAAGATCGTGTTGGGTGAAAGAATTGGTAAATGTGAAGGAACTGTGGAGTGTTGAGTCATCAGCGTAGGAATGTATTGGATTATGAGTGGTAGATATGAGATCATTGATATGAATGAGGAACAGAGTTGGGGCCAAAACCGATCCCTGGGGAACACCAGCATTTATTGAGTGAAATTGAGAATAAAGGCCATCTACCATTACACATATTTTTCTGTTATGAAGATAAGAAGAAATTAGTGGAACTAATGATGCAAGGCCGTAGTGTGACATCTTCGACAATAAGGATTGATGCCAGACTCTATCAAATGCCTTTGATATATCCAGTGCTATTGTATGTGTTTCACCATGTTGGTCTGTAGCTTGGTTGATTTGATGCATAAGAAGGCAAAGAATGTCTGCAGTTGATCGACATCGTCTAAAACCATATTGCCTATCACTGATTAATTTATTATTCTCAAGATGCTTAATTATGTGATTATTTAATATAATTTCAAAGACTTTACCAAGAGTGGAAGTTATAGCTATTGGTCTGTAGTTTGATGGATCTGAAGAGGCACCTTTTTTAGGAACTGGATGGATGTTTGCTTCTTTCCAGGGTACTGGGAAGCATGAGGTATGAGTACACAGACGGAAATTTTTTGCCAATACAGGAGCGAGCACCAAGGAGCAATTCTTAAGTACTATTGGAGGAATTTTATCTGGACCAGGAGCCTTATCTACTGAGAGATTCTGCAAAATAGTTTTGACATGTCTGGTGTGGATCTTAAGTGAGGGAATTTCAGGCGAATTAAAATTAAGTACAGGGACATCTTGATTTATTTCATCTAAGGTTGAGTTGGTGGAGAAAATATCCGCAAGAAGGTTAGCTTTACCTCGTGGGTCACTTACAAGATTGCCAGTCGGAGATTTTAATGGTGGAATGGATGAAGCAGTAGTGAAGTTGGATTTGAATGAGTTAAGAGTAGACCAAAATATTTTGTTATCATTTGGATTAGGCCTATTTAGGAGTTTACTTGCCTGCTTGTGGAGAAAGTTTGATTTAGTTAGGTTTAATACAGTTTTGGCATGATTTCTGATGTTTCTAAAGTAATTAACCTAACAAGTGCGCATGGGGGTAATTGGAAACGTCCCCTTGTGCTGACGTATTTGAGGTGTTTCCGTCACTAAAATATTCATTGTACCATTAATAGCATTAATATTTATCCATATGGGTTGATTATAAAGGTATTAACCTGAAACAACAATAAAACGAGTGAAGACAGCGTTTGGATGGTCAAAATCGGAGATATAGCCCGCGAGTTGTATAATGTATGGGTGAGGCAAGCTGCTTTCCCGCCAATTTCCCCCAAGGCCACTGAGACACAGTCGATCGATACTCTCTCTCTCTCTTGCATTCGCTTGCTATCAGTGATGACCACACCCTGTAACCGGATTTCTAATGTTAGCACGAAAATATACCTCAGAATAAGGGAATAACAGGGAAAATAGGTGATAACTGAAGGAGAGGAGGAAAGTGGGGAAGGAGGGGAGGTAGAGGACTGATATTTTGCATGGCCCAGGGGCCAAAAAAAATAAATAAATAAAAAAAAAAAAAAAATCGGTCAAAAGTTGATTTTTTTTTCTCTGACTCTTAAGAGTCTCCCCACAGTCCGCCGGGGGAACTCTTAAGAGTCTCCCCGCAGTTCCCGGGTTAAAGGCTTCATGTGTTTCTTATCTTGTGTATGCATTGTAGGCTATTGCTTTTTGTTCAGTTACTCTAGCACAATTATGGTCAAACCATTTAGGTGAATTAGATCTTTTACTGTACTTTTGATGAGGAATAAAAGTTTCCATTCCAATTTATACAAAATCTTGTATGTGGCTCAAGGTGGAGTGTGCATCATTCGAAAAGAAAGAGGTCCAGGGAATATCAATAAAGAAACCTTGAAGACCCTCCCAGTCTGCCCTATCGTAATGCCATTTAGTCACCAAAACAGGTTCAGAGTGGGAAGATGTGGTTGGTGATAGACAGGTGGCCTGTATCAGACAGTGATCAGAAGATCCAAGCGGGGACCTCACTGTAACATCATAATTTTCTGAATTGGTTGTTAAAAATAAGTCCAGTAGGTGGGAATTATGATTAGGATTATCTGGTATACGGGTGGGTTGGTTGACTAGTTGAGTGAGATTAAATGAGTCTGCAAATAGCTCACATTCAAGACCAGCATCATCAGTCCTGGCTGAATGAGTGAGCCATTCAACATTATGGACATTAAAATCACCCAACACACTGATTTCAGAAGAAGCATTTAAGTTGAGGACACTGAGTTGTGAGGACAGAGAATCAAAAAGACTTTGATTCAAAAAGACTTTTGATCTGACGGTAGTGAACAATTTCAAACTCTTAGGGTCATTATATACAACAATATAATTTGGAAACCCCACGTCAGTAGAGTTGCCAAAATGTGTGATTACAAACTCTACCTCCTTCTCTCTCTCTCCCCCCCCCCCCAACCTCAAGCTCACTTATGGCTGCCCGGTAGCATATTTACCAAGTCGAGACTGGTAGATGCCACAAACCTCGGTTCACAAGTCCCAACTACCATTTAATTTAGTAGACGGCATTGATTGCAAATTAACTACGAGCTTATGCTAATTAAGTTTGTACTTAACATACGTGGCACCAAATCGATATATTTTGGTATGTTAGCGGCATGTTGAGCTTCATTATTTTACGAGAACAATTCATTCTCAAAAGTTATATAAGACGACTCGGAGGGGGGCGGAGCTTACAGACGGCAGCACCTGTGACGCCTACCAGCGTTGGCAGAATCGCCTCTCGTTAGCCACTAGCGCTCGCCAGGGACATCGAAATGGGTTACAGTTATCCGAGAATGTTGTTCTTTCTTTCCTTGTGCTTGCATTGTCACAGACAGTCCAGTGGTGGTCTTTGTTTTAGTCTGTGACAAAGGGAAGTATTTTATATCATTAGTAGAATATAAGATGCATGGTGTAAAGTTAAGGAGAAAGAGCAATAGAGGCAGTGTGGTGGTAATATGTACGTGTGTATGTATTGTTGCCTCGCTCGGAGGAGTTTTCCCGCTCGCGCGGGCGTTCGTACACCCTTGATTGGCTGGCGTGTCTGGCTGTGTCACGTGACACCTGCTGCCTTGTGACGTCTCGGCCCGTGATTGGCCGACCACCGCGTCTTTGTGGGCTCCTGTGTACAGGAGGGTCCACAGGAGCTGCCTTCCTCAGGACAGACTAGGCGTGCATGCATCTAACATCCCTTGCTTACTCTCCCCCGATCACCCCCTTTAGAACTGTTTCTCTCTCTGAACTTCTTCTTTTTCCATTGCTTCTCGTCTTTATTCAATTACTTATCCCCTTGGGTTCTGCATACGGTTTCCATAGCCGGCCCATTGTATTGCATGCGCCGTCCTCTGAAATATTTACATGTACTTAGAATAGGTTTTGAGGGTTCTTAGTTGGTATAGGCTATGAACTCTGTGTGTCTCCATTATTGATTTAGTGTCTCTGCTCTTTTATTTAATGCTAGACTGGGATAAGGTAACTGTAGTCATTGTCATCGATGTGTGTATGGTTAGCTTATACCTACACGACTTCGACCGGTCCTGTGGTAGCCAGTGCTGTCTTTTCGGTTGTGTCCTTTGCGAGTGCAGCTTTGTGTTGACTGAGGGTTTTGGCCTGTGCCAGTTCCTCACTTTGCTGTCTCTTTGCTTGTCTTTGGAGGGTCGCCAGGATAGAACCAGATACTTGTGATCTGGATCTATCAAGAGAGCACCCTAGTCAATTAACGTAACTTAAAGGATACAGTCTTAAGTACTTCGCTAGGCTACGAGCCTGTCTTGCTCAACCCCAGTTCCTTACCTAGAGTATCCCAGCTAGACATTATTAATTGAGTAGACACTTATTAGTATTTAATATAAGCTCTTTGATATGTGCACATTATTATTCACAGCATTTATTAGTCTAGGTTGTTACTGAGCCGCACAACCATAGTAGGCTGTTTCGTTAATGAGGAAGTACTTCTTTTAAGTGTCGAGCATTACTACCGTTGCGCATTTATAGTATTCTCGTGTCAGTTAACATTATATGTCCTATCTTTTTGTGTATTCGCTGTACACGTGTGGTGTCCTGCCTCCTGCCTTTATATAGTTTAAGATACAAGCATCTTATGAGCATCAGACATTCTTCAGATGTTTCCAGGTCTATGCTGTAGGACTATACTTCACTTTCTTTCAGATAGGAGTGAAGAGTTTATTGTTGTTTTGAGTAACTGTATTGAAGCATCTTTTTATTATATTAAATCTTGCAGTGATTTAATTGATCTTCCCATAGATTCTTTTGTATGCATTTTAACGTAACTTGCATCCTGTGTGTTATCAGGCTATACCAGTGTGGGTTAGCCTGAAGTAGAGTACATTTATGCCCAGTTAAGGATACCCCATTATCGCAGATTAACTCTGGAGGGTATAGGTGTTTTGTTCGCCGGCATATAAGTTCAAGGGTTTGGATCTAGCGTACCGTTGTTGCACAGTGCCCTATTACTAGTCCAATCTTTAACCCCTAAAAGTCGGGGCGCAACATAAGTCGTATTTAATAAAGCTGGACTATGTGGCGGCGCTCGACATAGGTCGAGTGGCAATTTCAGCACGTAATGTTGCTGAGAGAGAGAGACAAGTGGTGGCAGGAGACTAGCGAGCGTATGATCCAGACCACCGCGGCGAACCTACTGACACGAATCTCAGCTCCCTCCTCCCTCTCTCACTCGCTACATACTGAATTGTATGGGGAAAGTACCGAATTACATGCTTTTTGCACTCGCGTTGCACGGTTATTGCAAGAAAACTAGCCATCATAAAAGGATCGTTATGGTGTCATTCGAAAGCTCTGTTTATGCCCTTTCAGGGATAGATACTTGTTTTACGTTCTGGGTCTTATTTAGGCATGAAAATGATCACGTAAACAGCCCTATTTTGGCTAAAAACACCCCGCTGGGCGGTACATATAAATAAACCGCATAGGCCGCTCTTAAGATGTTAAGTGCCCTTGTTTTATTCGTAGCCCCGGTCGTAACAAATGGCGACCTTGCCTAGTATCTTATCTTAGTTGTCATTTAGTGAACTAAGAAATAATTGCAGGATTTTTGGACATTTGTTTTTGAGGAATATTTTGGATACGTTGGATTTTTTTTTGGCAACGTAGTATAGCACTTGAGTGGTCTTCAAGCATTTTATGAGTGAATAGTGCTACATGAGAGTTTAGGTACTTCTTTTGTTTTATAAACGTTGAGGATTTCCGGTGGACACTATGTCGAACGACGGATCAGTATACAGTCAGGGCACAGGCGAGGAGGTGGAGAAGGTGGAGTTGTCTAGCGGCGCTCGGGTGGTGAACAGTGAGGAGGATGCTCGGATATTTTTGGAGGAGCCTGTGTCGGCGGATCGGGTGTCGGGGCTAGACCGGTACGGACTGCAGTGTGTAGCCACGGTCTTAGGGTTTCCCGGTACTAGCAGTTTGTCGAGAGGTGAGCTGGTTACCTGTGTGCTCGGTGGGGTGCGTGGGGCTTCGGGTGGAGCGGGAGCTGGGGCACCTTCTGCCCAGCCCCCATTCCACTCGACTCCTACCATGGCGCCCCCTCGGGCTCCGGAGCCGGGTACGTTCCCGCAGGCCGATGCCCGCTGGCAGTTGGGTATGCCTCTAGGTGGCTCACGGGGTGGGTCCCCGATAGTAGCACCCCCTCCTCAGGGTTGGTCTGCCGAGATGTTGTTTCAGCTCGAACTCGCCAAACTTGAGGAGAGAAAGGCCATACGTGAGGCTGAGCTCGAGCAACGAAAGTATGAACTCGAGCAACGAAAGTATGAGGCTGAGCTCAGGCAGAAGCAGCAGCAGCGGGAGGCTGGGCTTCAGGTTGAGGCTACGAAGTACTGTGCAGACATAGATATTGAGAAGTCGCGGGTGGAGTCGACAGGGCAGCGTCTCGGTTCTGGGAATCGAGGTCTTGATCAGTCTTTATCGCACCTTCTTAACCCTCTCACGTTCTTGACGCACTTTTGAGCCTATTAGGGATACTTTAAAGCCTTTGTTACCATCAGGGGTATTTAGAAGCCTTTAGTTTAGTTACTCTAACCTCTGCAATTGTGTTTGAGTTAGCTGTGAGCAGAAAACTAATTTTGGAGAGGTAATTATAAGAGTGAGAGAACTCTATTTATTATTGCTAATCTGGCAACCTCTGCGTCATATGGTCGTGAGAGGGTTAAGTTAGTCCCTGCATTTGACGAGTCGGGTGTCACCGAGTTTTTCCTGCATTTTGAGAAGAAGTGCCGGGAGCACCAATGGCCCGAGGTTAAGTGGGCAGCCCTTGTTTCCTCTAGATTGGTTGGCAAAGGACTCAAGGCATATGATGCGTTGCCCTTGGAGTCTTGCATCGATTATGAGGTATTGAAGGAAGCTGTTCTGCGGGCATACAAGTTACAACCAGAGACATATAGGTTGAAGTTTTGGGGTGTTACGAAGGGTCGTGAGTGCACTTTTCTAGAACATACCCGGGAAATGTCTGATGCTTTGAGAAATTGGCTGAGGTCAGAGAAGGTGACGACATTCGAAGAGCTTGAGCAGTTATTCCTTCTAGAGCAATTTTTTCAAATGCACAGGCTGCGACCTGACTTTGAACCTCAAAGAGAAACAACCTAAAACTCTACAGAAGGCAGCTGAGTTGGCTGACCTGAGAGTATCACTGATTCGTGGGTGTGGGTCTGCACAACGGACCGATGCAGTTAACAAGGGGCGCAACACTCCACCCCCCCCCGAGTCAGTGATGCGACATTTAATAACAAAAGTAAGAGCAATGATACCAGTTTTGATCACAAACCAAGAACCGTCCCGTTTGAGAAAGGTCAGGGCCCTTCCCCACCTCAGGGGAAGTCCAAAGGGTGAAGTAGAGTGTTTTAAGTGTCATAACAAGGGGCATTTTGCATGTTCCTGCCCTAGTAACCAACCTACAGCAGTCGTGTCTTTGGCTAGCAACATTGGGGTGTCTCTGAGGTCTTCTGCATTTACCCGGGGTGATATGTCAGATGCGGGGGCACAGCCAGTGAAGGAGTGTCCGGAAGGCTCGAAACCTGTCCGCGATGCTTTTTGCGACCATAGAGGGCGTGGCTGCGTGAGTTGGGCTGGTTGCAAGCATGGGTTGGAGTTGTTGCGAGATACAGGTGCATCCCAGACTCTGATAAAAAACTTTACAGGCCAACCTATAAACGCGGCTCGGGTAGTTGTGGTGCAGGGTATTAATGCTACACGGTCATACCCGTTGGTTCGAGTGGAGCTGGAGGTTGATGGTGTGACACGGGAGATTGATGTTGGAATCGTAGAGAAACTGCCAGTAGAGGGCGTCGACCTTCTTCTCGGCAACGACTTTGCGGTGCCTGCTTCTGAGGTTCCACCCTTAGTCACTGCCGAGAGGGCGGCCGACGTGAGTAGGGAGGGGCAGGAGTTGGTCGAGAGGTGTCCACAACAGCAGAGGGCGTGTGTTGTCACCCGATCTCGTGCATCTAAAGTGTCACAGCCTATTCCTCAGTCTCTAGATCAGCGGAGGAACGGTCGGAAGGAGCAAGCTAAAGTTGGGAGTAATTTTGTGAGTTTTGATCCAGCGGCTCTTCTTGGCGACTTAGTATTAGGACCAACGTTTAAGTCCGGAGTGGCACCAAAACCTGTCACACTGGGTGTGGAGGTAGGGCGTGAAAAAACTCTGAGACAGCAAGTTGAACTCGAGGACGGTGAAACATGTCATGTGAACTTGTCAGAGTTTGTGAGGCAACCACCTGAGCAGCCTACTGTACCTGTGTTGGTCTGCAGCGGCCAAGGTGGAGAAGAAGAGGGGTGCAGTGGGGCTCTGGTGGAGGAGAGTTGGGATTGTCATGTCTCGGTGGAGCAGTGGGCGGGGGACACGAGCCAGGTGGCTGTGGAAGCGCTAGAGCACCTGCCTGAGCAGCAGTTGCAGCGCTCCAGCACCCGCTCGGTTTATACCCCACTGTTTGTGCCGAGCACCCAGGCCTCACAACTCTTGCGGTGCACGAAGTTCCGCTGACAGGTCACTTGAGTGTCAGTAGACCGTTGGCCTCGTTGTTTCAGTGGTTCAAGATGGGCGACGAGGCTTTGGCATGGTTGTCAGGTCAGGGTCGACCCATGGCTGCTAAGGGTAGTGGTCAGAACCAGGACATTGAGCAGATTGGTGAGGTTGGCTGTGGAGTGGATGTGCGCGGTCATTGCATAGCCTCCCAATGCTGCTCTAGTATTATGCAACAGCCCTACCATAGACCGACTGTATCTGGCCATGTCGCTGAAGGCAGTGATGCTGCGCAGGTAGATGCAGTTGCAAGGAATGCGGGGGTGCGCATGTACGGTATCGGCGGGGAGGCCTTAGCAATTATGAACTATGAGAGTGACTGCACAGGTGGCACAGATTGTCACTCTCATGACCTGGCTGTTCTGGGAACAAAGGTGGAGAAGGAGGGAGGCTATAGTGTAGAAACTGTGGTCTCGGCTGGGTTGTGGGAGGGCAATGAGCATGTTGTTCGTCGAGATAAGTTGCAACCTTTTGTTCCTGAGCGTCAAGAGAAGTTGTTTACTAGGCTATGGCAGTACATCCGCATGTTTGTTCATTCTCCAGGTCTGATGTACGGGGTAGAATCCGACATGGAGGCTGGAGACAGTGCAAGGCAGTTGTGTACTAGGCTATGGCAGTACATCTGCATGTTTGTTCATTCTCCAGGCCTGATGTACGGGGTAGAATCCGACATGGAGGCTGGAGACAGTGCAAGGTTCAAATTGGCTCCCTACCGTATAAATCCTGCTCGACAGCCTGTGGTGCAAGCAGAGCTGGATTACGTGTTGACGAAGGGTCTGAGGGATAAGGAATGTCGTGAGTGGTCGTTGCCTGTAACTTTGCAACCTGTGTTAAGTGGCAAGATCAGTGTGTGTTGATTGCAAGAGTGTGTGTGCATTATCCCTGACAGACGCCTATACCTTATCGAGAGTTGACGACACCATAGACCGCTTCGGGGCTGCATCGCTTATCACAAAGGTAGAACTAGTGAAAGGTTATTGGCAGGTCCCGTTGCCGGAAAGAACGAAGAGAAGTGCCAGTTTTGTGATGAACTGGGCAGTTTATCAGTGCCAGGTGTTGTTTTGTTGCCGGAACACAAGTTGGATATGTGGCATGTTAAGGGCGCTGATAATGTTGTGGCTGATTGTTTGTCACGGGAGGTTACGCTTCGGGGAGCACCCTCGCCGTTCAGTCAGTGTGTGTTTGAGTGGTGAAAAACCAGGCTTGCCCCTGTAGAGCAGCCGCCAAAAACAACATTAAAATTAAATCAAAAATCACATAAAAACTCTTTCTTTTTTTATAGTTAATTGTAAGTTGCCAATGTTATAGCTAAAGTCCTAATTTGAACCTGTCTTTCACTTAGTAGGCTGGGCTCTGTGAAGCTCGCTCAGGGAGCATAGTAGGCTATATTGTACTATTGTGTTTGGAAGGGGTTATAAGATTTTCTTTATGCTAATGTATTGTTTTTATTTAAGGTTGAGCTTTGCATTTCATTTCTGGGGGAGTGGCTAGGTGTGGCGGGTCTTCTCGGCATTCTGTCTTGTCAGATTTGGTGCTCGCCTAATGTTGAGCGTCCCATATCTTGGGCGGGGTGTGACACCTACCAGCGTTGGCAGAATCGCCTCTCGTTAGCCACTAGCGCTCGCCAGGGACATCGAAATGGGTTACAGTTATCCGAGAATGTTGTTCTTTCTTTCCTTGTGCTTGCATTGTCACAGACAGTCCAGTGGTGGTCTTTGTTTTAGTATGTGACAACGGGAAGTATTTTATATCATAAGTAGAATATAAGATGCATGGTGTAAAGTTAAGGAGAAAGAGCAATAGAGGCAGTGTGGTGGTAATATGTACGTGTGTATGTATGTGTTACCTCGCTCGGAGGAGTTTTCCCGCTCGCGCGGGCTTTCTCACGCCCTTGATTGGCTGGCGTGTCTGGCTGTGTCACGTGACACCTGCTGCCTTGTGACGTCTCGGCCCGTGATTGGCCGACCACCGCGTCTTTGTGGGCTCCTGTGTACAGGAGGGTCCACAGGAGCTGCCTTCCTCAGGACAGACTAGGCGTGCATGCATCTAACATCCCTTGCTTACTCTCCCCTGATCACCCCCTTTAGAACTGTTTCTCTCTCTGAACATCTTCTTTTTCCATTGCTTCTCGTCTTTATTCAATTACTTATCCCCTTGGGTTCTGCATACGGTTTCCATAGCCGCCCATTGTATTGCATGCGCCGTCCTCTGAGATATTTACATGTACTTAGAATAGGTTTTGAGGGTTCTTAGTTGGTATAGGTTATGAACTCTGTGTGTCTCCATTATTGATTTAGTGTCTCTGCTCTTTTATTTAATGCTAGACTGGGATAAGGTAACTGTAGTCGTCATCGATGTGTGTATGGTTAGCTTATACCTACACGACTTCGACCGGTCCTGTGGTAGCCTGTGCTGTCTTTTCGGTTGTGTCCTTTGCGAGTGCAGCTTTGTGTTGACTGAGGGTTTTGGCTTGTGCCAGTTCCTCACTTTGCTGTCTCTTTGCTTGTCTTTGGAGGGTCGCCAGGATAGAACCAGATACTTGTGATCTGGATCTATCAAGAGAGTACCCTTGTCAATTAACGTAACTTAAAGGATACAGTCTTAAGGACTTCGCTAGGCTACGAGCCTGTCTTGCTCAACCCCAGTTCCTTACCTAGAGTATCCCAGCTAGACATTATTAATTGAGTTGACACTTATTAGTATTTAATATAAGCTGTTTGATATGTGCACATTATTATTCACAGCATCTATTAGTCTAGGTTGTTGCTGAGCCGCACAACCATAGTAGGCTCTTTCGTTAATGAGGAAGTACTTCTTTTAAGTGTCGAGCATTACTACCGTTGCGCATTTATAGTATTCTCGTGACAGTTAACATTATATGTCCTATCTTTTTGTGTATTCGCTGTACACGTGTGGTGTCCTGCCTCCTGCCTTTATATAGTTTAAGACACGAGCATCTTATGAGCATCAGACATTCTTCAGAAGTTTCCAGGTCTATGCTGTAGGACTATACTTCACTTTCTTTCAGATAGGAGTGAAGAGTTTATTGTTGTTTACAGTAACTGTATTGAAGCATCTTTTTATTATATTAAATCTTTCAGTGATTTAATTGATCTTCCCATAGATTCTTTTGTATGCATTTTAACGTAACTTGCATCCTGTGTGTTATCAGGCTATACCAGTGTGGGTTAGCCTGAAGTAGAGTACATTTATGCCCAGTTAAGGATACCCCGTTATCGCAGATTAACTCTGGAGGGTATAGGTGTTTTGTTCGCCGGCATATGAGTTCAAGGGTTTGGATCTAGCGTACCGTTGTTGCATAGTGCCCTATTACTAGTCCAATCTTTAAGTGCCCTTGTTTTATTCGTAGCCCCGGTCGTAACACACCAAAATACAGTCTATTTTCTCATCAACCATAATAGCTACTCGAGTTTTGAAGAGCTCTACAGAATTCCGTCCAAAAGTTCTATCGATTAACGAAGAGCAGAACTCTCAACATTCCATATTAATGGAGAAATTAATGATTACCCTCTTATTGGCGGCGCTCGACTTAAGTCGTGCACCAATTTGCAGCAAGTTAGGAGCATTATTAAGGCTTTTAAAGGGTTAAAATCGAGTGCAAATGGCCGGGAGCGCAGCGGGCCAGACAGCCGACTCCCAGGGCTTACCGCCGCCCATTAACTCATGTTCCCTGTGTTCTCGAGAGGCCGGCAGTGTAGCCAGTAGTGAGCATAGTTGGGGAAAACTATACCGATATATGCTAAACTTCCATGTTCGTGGCACCACTGCAAGAGAACCACGAGTGTTATGTAGCTCGTTCTGGTCTCAATTTGAAGCTTTTAGTGCCTAGTTTTTTACTATTTTTTGTTTTGTTCATGCAGATGCTTGATTTATCATGTAGGAGGGCCTGAATATGCCCAAATGAGCCCAAAACACCCCGCTAAACAAGGGTTAAAAGTCGTTGCGCTTTTGACACGACTACTGCGCAAAAGTGATCTGGTAACACATTCCTACAATAGACCTCAGCCAATGACATCCATCTGTTCTGGTAACACTGGTCACCTCCAGATTTGAGGTGTCAATTCTTCCTAATACCTATTCCATTAATTGCAGCCCCTATTGAAAATGTATGATACATTTACCTATTTCGAAATGCATTATATACTTGATTAATTATACTGGTGGTGCTGAAATAGGTTATATAATCCTTTTAGCTTCGAAATCCATCCGCCATAGGTATAGTTTTCAGATACCGCCATGATTTTCCAATAAATCACCGTAAAATATCAACCATTTCGCATTTCCTACAAATCGCTTTGGAAAGCGAGCCATAGATGTATCATAATATTACCTAAGCGTATATATCAGAATAAGGCAATATATAACCGAGAAACGATCAAAATGATTGGTGATACGTGCGAATTGTGTACATACTTTTAATTTATTCTACCGTTTTTAACATAGAAAACGTAATAGGTGCATATAAGAAAATGTACATTAATACACAGACTATAGTATTTTCTTAACTCGTGTTACTGTGTATATATACTGTATATAGGCTACATTATTTTATTTTAGATGTCATTAATTAACACATTAACATTATCAGATAGTACAAATATATTAAGCAACAAATGTTATGAAATAGTTACTGGTGTAGGTGCATAAGGTAGAGCCAAAGGATAATTAGTAGGCTATATATACGATATGTGTTAGTGAGTTGGGCCTAGGCCTATAGGCTACTTAGGCCTTATAATTAGGGTTGGGTGTGAGGGGATCTGCCTTGTGTTAGCCAATTAACTTTCTGTAGACTCCCATTTTCTTGTATTCTTATGTATGACGGCTATTTCTATAATTTGCTATACATTACTTTTATTGTAGTCGATATGTTATGATGCGATAATGTTAATGAATATTTATATAAGTACAGTCGTGGTTAGGGCTACTTGAACACCTCTTAAATGATAAAAAAATACCAAGACTGCGAGCATTAACTAAGGTATATATATTCTGTTAAATTGAATCCCTTAGCAACGGATTTCTAGATAATTTATGGAAAATATGTAGATCTATATTTCTGTGTCGAATTAATGCCAAGTTTTCGTAATTACCAAACGATTTCGCTACAAAATCTACATAATAGCTGAGTAACCAAGATGGTAACATTATCATCAGCTGGAAAATAAATAGACTAGCGAATGTCAGCAGTTTATCAATATAGTTCGCCAGTGAAATAATATATTGTACCTTCTAAAACTGTCAAGGAATTTCTGTCCATGACTGTGTAATACGTGTGATACGGTAGGCTACCCTTATTTCCTCATAACCATAACATAGCACAATCATAATGTATCCTTAATGTAGTTAATATTTGAAATACATTGTTATACTAGGTGACTAGGCCTACTTCTTTTATTTACCAGAGAGAGAGAGACAAAAAGAGAGGCAAGCAGGCTCCTCACCCAGAGAGAGAGAGAGGGAGTGACAGACAGGCAGGCCACTGCGCCCTCTGATTGGTCCTAATTTACCCTTTGGCATCTACCAGTCTCGACTTGGTAAATATGCTGCCCGGTATGGGGGTATGGGCATCCGCATTAACAACAACACAAAATGAGCAACTTGAAAAAGTGCAGAACAGAGCTTGCAAGATTATTCCAGGGCTCTCATACACACACTACCCCAAAGAATTACGGTCTCTGGGGTTAGTAGCCCTATTTAGTAGGCACCAACAATTTACCCAAAAATTCGGTGAAAGGCTGCTCACAGATCCCAGGCAGCGCCACCAGCCTACCCTCCCAGGAGAGCAGCCAGATATCAATAGACTCACCCCCATGTGTGCCAGAACTGTGAGGTACACTCGGATGCCATAGTCTCTAGCCCACCCCACTCTGGCACGAGGTGAGGCCAGGACCCTTTCTGGACAGTGGCCCACAGTGATAGTTACGGCTGGGATTTGGGTGAGAGAGAAACGCACACACGAACACAGTGTGAAGCATTTGGGACAGGATTCGAAGTCTTCTAATGCTTCACACTGGATCAGAGTTCATAACTGTGCTGGTTTGTGTGTTGCCCTCTCTCTCAAACCCCACCCCTCACCATCACTGTGGGCCGCCATCCAGAAAGGGTCCTGGCCTCACCTTTTGCCAGAGTGGCGTGGGCTAGAGATTATGGTATCCGAGTGTACCAAGTCATCCCAATACCCAACATAGTGAACCTAATCAATCGACAATAAATCAAGCCATAATTAATCCCTAGTGTGCAACGAATCATAACCTACTTTTTTCAATATCTAGAATCAATCCCCCCAATCCTTGTGTTATGGCCATGTCACACAAGCTCTGTTTCTGTAATTTGTTTAATACTGGAGAATTTGACCCAAAAACAATTTGACCCGACGTTTTTTCGACCCGTTTGGAAAATTGGACCCGCTGCGAGTTCGACTCAATTATGCCCCCTCCCTCCTACCTAAAGGGGTACTGGAGAATAACCTAATCTAACCTAACCTAACCTAACTTAACCTAAATTAACCTAACCTAACTTAACCTAAACTAATCTACCTAACCTATCCTAATCAAATCTAAGTCAGGTCAGGCGAAGGTATTGAGGGATAAGCCTTTACAATGGCACCTCGTATCTACATTCTACTTTTCCTATTTTTTCTGATGCGTGTAGAGAGGGGAGCAGGGGTGTTGGAGAGAGAGGAAGCTGCTGGAGTGGCTTTGTTATGTGTGTTATTAGTCTGTATACGTCGTCGAGGTGTCCCCCGACTGGGTGCAAGCATGTGAAACATGCTAGGACGTACTACAACACCCACTAAATGTCCGCCTGGGCTGGGATCGAACCCAGGTCGAGCAGATTCACACGTGATCGTGCTCACCACTCGACCGCCGGGGCTAAGTTTAGGTAGGTGGGGGGGCGGGGGGGGGTATACACGGGTGGAACTCTCGGCGGGTCGAGTTCGCGGGGCAAGTCCACCAAAACTGGTCGAATTCGTTGTCCAAGTGCGGGTCGATTTAGTTTCGGGTCGAATTCTCCAGTACCCCATGTATTTATGCTAGTAATTGTAGTCTAAACACTTCAAAACTTAAGTTGTATATGAATCAAGCTACCTAACCAAATCTACCTTCGGTCTAGTTTCAGATCCTAATGCAAATAAGCCTCAACATAGCACGAATAATGTTATGTATAAACACACGAACACATTAAATATAAACTTGGTCATGTGACACCACCTTTAGATTGTCTATATTGCAATACCTCAGAAGATTTTGAAAATTACACCTCATCAGTTTGAGTTAGCCCACTAAAAAGACTAACTATACGAAATTGTGTAAACATATCCCAAGTGAACATAGTAAACTGACCAGCCGACTAGAAAACTTGCCAAAATACAACTCGTACAAAATGTGTCAGCTCTATCCTAGGTAAACACTGAACATAGTCAGCAAGTTATCTGATAAGCAATCAGCAAACCGTTTCAAAATGTACTTTCCCGGCCTTAAATCCCTTTCCACCCTTTTCCACGTCTCTCTGAGGAATATGCAGATCTGTCACCACCGCCTCGGATATACACACTTAACACACAGGTGTGAAGACCAAGTATTTTACACCACTCCAGATGTTACCCTTCCTCTTTTTCTTGTTCTCTCCGTCCATTCTTTCTCTCCCATCTCCCTATTTATGTTCTCATTTCCAATCCTTTTATTCCAATGACGACCATCAGGTGATTTTATTTTAAATTTTGGATAAACCTCAGTGCGTGTGTGTGCGGGAAAAAAATAGCACAAATGAAAACTCCAAACAAGTAGAACAGAACATATATAGCAAAGAAAACTTCGAAGTGACTGATGTTGCATATGATAGAGAACGAAATCACATAAATGAGAGAGAGAGAGAGAGAGAGAGAGAGAGAGAGCGAGCATTAAGTCTGAAGTAGACGAAATGCCGCATATATTAATGTAAACTGTGTATTGACGATAACATACTGACACAACTCGCTAATCAGTTATTTTGAGTGTTGCAAGGGAGAATATAAATCATTATTGACACATTATTGTTTCTAGGGATGCCTCTAAATGTTCATTTCATATACGAGTATTCAATTCCATATAAACTGGTTATATTAATATTTAGAGTGTAACACTTAACCCTTACCTTACCTATTTACATATTTAGCTTTGCAAACAGAGAGAGAGAGAGAAAGAGTGTGTGTAGCAAAGCACTTCCATGCTAGCCATTCAGTAATCAACATTTACCATACACTTGCGTAGGCTACATCTCCCATACATGTTTTGCCCTCAGCTTACTCCGCTACCCTCTAATGTGAATGTGTACGCAAGTGGTCGGAGAAGTAGGCTGAGCACAATTCTCAGTTACGAGTGACAAGTGCAATGGCCCATGGCTGATCATCACCACCAGACTGTGGCTCAAAATGGGCAGCTTGATGGAATGCCCAAGGCTGGTCTCTCCATCAGCCAAATTACAAGAGAGCGGGGTGTTCCAACCAACATTTTGATTGTTGCTGCAGCGACATAAGGAATCGGGTAATCTACAAGATTGGCTAAGAAGAGGATTACCACGGGTCCACGACTAACGAACGCAGCAGACAATGAGATCTGTGTAGCTGATGTTTTGATAATTCCTTTACCTATGTGTCTTAACTTAAGAATTGCATGAACAATTGACCTGACATTTTTAACATTCAGGAAGAGTGAAACGGCAATATGTTGTAGAAATTTACATCCCGTTTGATCTAGCTCTGCACGAATTACAACAGAGGGTTACAATGTCTAGTCTAGTAATAATGAATATGATCGAGAAGATAAATATAGGAATTTTCAGCAAATTAAGTGATTATAGCATACAAACATCAATGAAGATATTGGAGACGAATAAATATATATATACTTATCATATGGAACTGCGAAGAGGAGTTAACCCTTCCGTCTTGAAGTGTCTTGTGTAAAACAGTTAACTTAACAGCCTAGCAACTATTTATACAATATATTTAATTCCAAATATGTTTTTATATGAGCTAACAGGATTAATAACATAAACATGTCAGAGTAGTAAGATACATGTATTTATATATATATTTTTTTTTTTTTTTTTTTTTTCTATATTCCAACTTACTTCCTCTCGGGCATAGGCTGAGAGCCTTAACATTCACCGCTTTACAATGAACAGTGAAGCCCGTGAGGTCTTGTTCCAGTCTAGGGAGTGAGACATGTGAAGCACGTAGAGCACAACAAGCACCTGCCATCTTGCCTTCACATGAGGCACGGTGCTCACTCATGGCCCGAAACGACCCCATCTCTGAAGCCACCTCGTTCCCGTGCTTCACTGTCTCACCACCTACACTCGGACTCTCACACTTACACACACACAACGCCACCTGTTGAGCAGATAACTCACCAGGCATTGCACCCCTATAGCATATTTTGAATATGAGAATATTCATACAGTGCTATTTAATCAGGGAACAATGAGGGTATTTTATTGACGTTTCGGTGGGCTTGTGGTAATGCACTGATACTAGGTACAGCACAAATTCCATCCCAATAATATCTTCCCATTGATACATCGGGATTTGAACCCGGGACCTTTGGATTACCAGGCCAGTGGCAAGACCACTCCACCACACCTCCCCTAACTCCACCACACCTCCCCTATATATATATATATATATATATATATATATATATATATATATATATATATATATATAATATATATTATATATATATATATAATATATATAATATATATATAATATATATTGGCACAATATATTATGATATACCTTTGGTTATGTATTATGTATAATAAGCCTCTCAACATCAATGTTTCTCTCAGTTCGAAATGCTTTTCATAATGCAAACGTAGAAAGCCAACCTCAGGTATGTTAGCAATGTTTTGGTTAATGTTTTGTAAATATGTATACGTAATATTTATTATTCCTTCTCTATAACAAATTACTCTTCTTGACTCCACATTATAGCCTATCAACAAATATTCTACACGACACGTCAACAATTTATTATATAGGAACAGAAGCTTAACAAAGGATACAGATTTACAAGACTTATAATTAATGTTGCTAATCTATAATCAGTACTACTACTTATGAGAGCATTCTCATTATAGCATCCAACGATAATTAGGGCATGTAAATATTATAAACCAGAGAGTGGTGTATATTAGCATCATTATTAAAATATAGATATTCAGCGTAAATCCCATTGCATTTTAGTCCACTTTCCTGAATATTAATTAATGTTCACTACTAAATTAAATTGAGAGCGAACCTAATGAGATAGTGCTGGTAAATTAATGTTGGTCCAATATGATGATCCCATTTCAGTCCTAGGTGGTGCGGATATTTAATTTTGTATTTATTTTTCATTTGTTTTACATGACACCAATCACCTCCCAAAGAAATTAATGAAAGCAAGCATGTGATCCACCGGGATTCGAACCTGGGTTACCACATACACATTTTAAACACTAACCATTACACCATCAAGGCAGTTATGTCATAATCCACAAAAATACATAACATACAGTTTTGTGTGTTTTGCCTAAAAAAAAATGTATGTTGTGTGTATGTGGATGGTGCCTGTGTGTTTATGTGTGATTTGCCTGTGTGTGAACATGTGTGCGCTTATGAAGTGACTATACTGTATTTGTCTGTGTACGAGGATATTAATTTTTGTCTAAATTTGTACAAAGGAGTACAAGGAAAATCAAGCAACAACAGTTCTAGTGACCCCTTTAGGCTGCTTGTCCTCCAAAACACTTAGGATCAAGTGTCCAAACATGGTTTAGAGTGGGTAAGGGAAAATTGGAAAGGGAACTACTGCCCTGGAACTAATGTCCATGGCAGGATTAGGAAGATAGTAGGGGACAAATGGGTTAGTAACATAACACAGTTATAAGTGATCTTTCGTATATCTGGGGAAAAAGAGTAACGTCTTAGTGACATTATTAATATATACGCAATAATCCTTGATGAATATGACGGTGGAATAAATTAAAGTTATTAATTTACAAACGCAGTCAGTCGCGGGTTTGATGCAAGATATTTGTCTAGGCGATGTTTAAAAGAATCAACGGTGCTGCAGTCTATCTAAGGGAAGCCCATTCCACAAGTTGACAACTCGATTGAAGAAGAAATTCTTAGATTCGTGTGAGATAAAAGATTTACCAATAATTTTGCAAACGTTTCCCCGCGTGTAATTATATTGGTCGATAGTGAAGTACTTACTACAGTTCATATTGTCGATGCCGTTGATGATTTTGAACACTTGAATTAAGTCGCCTCTTAATCTGCGCTGGGTTAAAGGAAATAGATGTAATTGTCTAAGATGCTCCTCGTATGGTTTGTTCTTTAGGCTAGGTATAATTTTGGTAACTCTACGTTGAACTCATTCTAGCTTTTTTATATCTTTTTGGTAATAAGAGCACCAGGAATGAACGCAGTATTCCAGAAGAGGGCGGACTAAGGAATTGACGTACGTGGCGCCATTTACCATCTACTGTACGCATTACAAATCAATGCTACCCTGAAAACTAGAATATAATTATGTACACAATGACAAGTACAAGCACTTACAAAGAAGTAAAAAAAGAGTACAAAGAAAAACAAGCATCAACACACACAATGATCCCTACGCGGCTGCTTGTAACTAATATAACTAGCCCATGATGGGGGAAAATAGCATTGCACAGTGGAATATATTAACTTTTTTAACAATTTAATAGAGGGCTTATATTTAAATATTCATCTATATGAATAATTTATAATTGGACGGAATCACTCTCGATGAAATTACTAGGTAGTCAATTAATAAGTGTATTATTCAGTTGAAAAATAAATTATGTGGCTGATGCGAGTGAAAAGGATTTCCAATGATATTTCAACCATTTCCTCTAGTGTAATTTGTATTTTGAATAGCCAATTATAAAGTACCTTTTAGCTACCATATAATCAAGCCCTTTAATAATTATAATATATATACAGTATATTGAGTATATATCACAAATACACGTGAGCCACTAAATGTTTCTAATCTCTCAGTGGGGTTCGAACCGCCGACCGTCAGGACGATAGCCGACGCTTTAATCTGCTTTAAACTGTCGTGGTGTAGTTGATTAAAGCGTCGGCTATCGTCTTGACGGTCGGCGGTTCGAACACCACTGAGAGATTAGAAACATATATATATATATATTATGATTGGTTACTGTTTTACAGTACAATGTTAAGTTCAAATAATTTACGATATACCTATAGAACCTAAGGGCATACAACCTAACTGGCACTACATGAAGCCACCGTTATCTACATAACTATAGTACCAAGTTACCTAAAGGCGCGGTTACACATGCCCGAATTGTTGCCACCCAAGCAACTTTTGTCACCGATACGGGCAACTTTTCTGAGACCCAAAAACAAGTGGTTACACATGCAGGAAGAGAGTTGCTCGTAGCACTATCTCCCGTAGCCTACACTCTTTCGTTTTCACTTCAAAATTAATTGGTCTTAATTCGGCCGTTTTAGCTTCCCGTCACGCTATTAATACAATCCCTATGATAAAGCTGAGCATATATAAAAACCATGGTATGTATCACTATATTGCTCGCCATTACATAAAACAAGCGACATGAATCCACGTCTGTCGGTAAAAGTGCAATTCAGTTGAAACAGAAGCACGCTCATGATTGGCTATCTTATTATTACCCTGATCATTTATTTATCATCTTTATTGTTCCTTATTTATTCATTAACTAGATATGTTTAAGTAATTTTAATGATTAGGCCTACTTAATAAATTACAGTACTATCCGAATCTAAAGAGCTCTTAAAGAACACAGGAAACACAATAATAACGTATAGGCTATATCATAAAGTAAACACAAGCAAGATAAAGATATGATCAACCAACGAAGTAAGCGAGAGAGAAGACTGACTGGCCCGGGCTCACCCGGTTTAGCCAATCACAGGCCTTGCTTTACGTATTACACATTTAAAATAGGCAGTGACAGTATTTCTTTCCTTGCTTGTGTTTACTGTATTATATGTACGATTTTATGTGTTCCATATGGTATTTTATAGCTCTTAAGGTTCGGATATCACCTGTCACATTATCAGGAGAAGTATTAAAACTTATTTATATTAATTAATATAGGCCTAGCCTACTGTATATGGATAATATATATATATATATATATATATATAGGCCTATTTAGGCTATAGGCTACATATGGAATATACGTCCACGACATAGCCTATTAATTCACGCCAAACACTATTACCGTATACTGTACATGTAGGCTACTAAGTTATGTAAAGAGTAGCCTACGTCTATTTAGCACGTCGCATTAACCGAACCTATAATGCATAAACGGTATTTAATCAAGATTACAAAGCATACAGAATACATAATGTGTAATACTGAAGGAAGTACAGTATTAGGCTAACCATTGCAGTAACGAAGCTATTATTCATATTTAGTTATAACAAATCGTTTACTGTTGCAAATTATAATTGTAAGTTGATTATGATAACGGATATATGACACATTTAATCCCTTGAGAGAATATTCTTCCCATTCTTGCCTAAAGATATTGTAGGCTATCTGTACAAACTTGAAATTTCGCATTCATACCGTAGCCTACTTCTTGATTAAACCGTTTTCTCATCCCAATCTATTGAATATTATACTGTGATGACATATATATTTAAGGATTGAGCATTATTATAGTATATTAATGCTTGCACATCATACATATAGTTATCACATTACTACTATTGCATGCAACCCATATTTATAGTTGCCGCAACAGGCGATGCGTCCCATACGTTCGGGACGCAAAAGTTGCCCTATTCGGGTGACAAATGGGTCCCGAAAAAGTTGCTTGGGGCGCAAAAGTTGCTCCACGGAGCAACTTTTGTCACCGATTCGGGCAACTCGGGCATGTGTAACCGCGCCTTAACTGGCGCACTGTTGTTTTTTAGTCCTGCACTATACCTGATGTAGTTCAGGCTGGGAAGCAGTTTCTATCTCTCTCACCACGAATGATGCTTTTTGACAAACAAGGGTCATACACAACCAAAACAAATTTATCCTGTGTATGGAGGAGACAAAAGGCAAAGCTGCCTGCAACAAGTGTCCCCCCAAAGTTGAAAGACTGCAAGAGACTGAAATTCAAGGTACGTTAAATGATTTAGTTGTATTGGAGAGAAGTGTGTTTTTTTTTTTTTTTAAGTGTAGTGAAATGAATAGGAGGTGACGTTTTGCGAGAGTTAGATGGGTTACTCTATGTAAGTGAGGCACAGACAAAAGCAGCGGGGTAAGCCACGTAAATGAAACAGGAGTTCCAGCAACTGCATATTGTAATTATGCTTATGTTGCCTCCCTGAGTACTGTCCTGCTCGATTGGTGCCTACTATCTTCCCATTCAATATACCCATACAAGCCCTTCCGTTTCTTTTTTAGCATTCACAAATATATTATCGATCTTTTTAGTAGTCAACAAGACGAGGTACGCTAATTTTCCGCGGCTTAAAAAGAGTAGTCCTGAGATCCTGGAAGGACTGGACTTTGGATATATACTTTATGGGGACTGTTATGCCACGTTATAATACAATTTGTAATAATCTGATCGGGATTTCCACCTAAGGAATCAGCGCTAATCAATAACTTGGGTTCCTCTCTGCTGGGAAGCAACTAGCCTTAGCTCTTATACTTCACTCAAATAATAATCATTGGACACAAAATACACAGTAATGGTTCACAAGTTTATTCCTTAATAGCTAGGGTACGATTCATATGGCATGTACAATAATATAAGTTTGACAATCATATGAAATAATAAGATTCTAGAACAGAATACATGAATAATAACACACAGAGAGGTAAAGTCTCAATTACAATAAATAGTGTCCTGGTGGTAAAGGAAACGGAAGCTCGAAATCTGGCTACCCGCAAGGTAAATAATAGTTACTGCGATCCCATACACACGGTACTGAAGGTATGTAAATTAGGACACTATTTGAATTCTACGGAAACAATAAGTCATGACAACTTGAACTAGAGATAATACTTTAATGACTCAGAGAGTATTAATTATGAATATAATGTCATGATTTTATATAAGTTAGACAATAGTCATGTATGCGTGAATGAAAATAAATGTTGACAATAAGTTAATGCAACTTGAGCGATACAGAGGACTCAGCGGACTACAGCGAACTCAAAGGATACGCGTACAACAAACACTTTATGTAACTTAATATTAATATTAGTCATTAATATGTGACTGAGATGAAAGACTCTGTGAATAAACTATTTATGATAGTATTCTACCCAGATGATAATAATTATTATGTTTTTACACCAACCAACTTCACATCCAAACTCAGTCAATGAAATCAACAAATACATGTGTCACTCCGAGGACTCGAACCCAGGATACTCACATCTAGCAAAAAAACTAGATCTGAATAAGCGTTCACTGAATTTGATGTGTAAGGTGTATGTTTTTATTCCCGAACGAACATTTATATATTTCCACATAAAGAATATAGGAGACTATATTCGAAGAAGTATATAAACATTTATTCCACGAAAGATGTGTAAATGTTCTCTTAAAACAGAGTTACGGATAGCAAGTAAGATAGGGAAGAATAGACAATCTTCAATTATTACGTTATCATTTTATTTTATTTATTTTTTTTTTTTTCTATATTCCAACTACTCCCTCTCGGGCATAGGCTGAGAGCCTGTACATTCCACCGCTCAACACGGTGAAGCCCGTGAGGTCTTGTTCCAGTCTGGGGAGTGAGACATGTGAAGCATCCATCATGGCTCGAAGCAGCTCCATCTCTGAAGCGGCTGGTTGCTTCGCTCAAGTGCTTCACCGTCTCACCCTCCAGACTCAGACCCTCACTCTCAGAACGCCACCTATTGAGCAGTGAACTCATTAGGCATTGTCCCCCTGTAACATATTTTGAATATGGGAATATTCATACAGTGTTATTTAATCAGGGAACAATGAGGGTATTTTTTTGGCATTTCGGTGGGCTTTGTGGTAATGCACTGATACTAGGTACAGCACAAATTCAATCCCAATAATATCTTCCCATTGACATATCGGGATTTGAACCCGGGTCCATTGGATTACCAATACAGTGGCATGACCACTCCACCACACCTCCCCTTGAACCTCAACATATGAACCTCAACATATCGAAGTCGAACCCTAATTGCAACCATCATTACCTATTACAGAACAAAAGAACACGTAAAGGTTTTAGGTGGAGTAGAGGCACTGGTAAGTATTTGGCGAGGACGTTGTGAGGGTAGTAGTTGTCCCACGGTTGATGACAGGGGACTCGGGGGCTTCACACGCCCTATCTGGGATCCGGTCCAAACAATTCTAGGCGCCTTTCTTTTCCTTGGTCCTTCTATTTCTCCACTCGACGTTCTCGGGTACTGTCTGCGCTAAACTGGTTTGCTGGTGTTTTTACTTTTACTTTATTGCGATCATTGGTTTGATACAAGGAAACTAATCTAGCATTTTGATTAGCTTCCAGGCTAACAGATTCACCTGTATGATCAGATTCTCCTGACTGCATATTTATAAGTCCCCGAATGACCGGATGTTGATAACTTGGTAATACAGCAGGAATATCTTTTCTTAAGGTTTCACCTGACCGATTCCTTTCATTCCTTTTTGCATGTCAGGTCAGGTATTCCTGCTATCAGTAACATGTAATCTGATACTATCTGTTTCATGGTCGGATTGTCGGCGACTAAACCGGCTCCCCCTCCGGGTCCTCACTTGGAGGGTGGGTGGCTAGACACCCTGCAGGACTAAAAGCAGTACCTGTCAAAGGGCAGATGAACTACTGTATATATTAGTCAACGGCCATCTAGCAGACCAATGGTATTTTACCATGGTGGATGTTTAGGATGCTGCCATAGCCTGCACCAAGGTCTTCCATTGTCTGTTTTCATCCATCCCTGCTGTTTGGTGCTATACAGCAACTTTCCTTCCTTTTCCTGCAATCTCCTGTTTTTTTCCCCACGGTGGTTAGCAGGCCAATGAGGAAGACTTTTGAGTCTGGTGGATTTTCAGGAGATTTGGCATTCTTTTTCTGTTTCTCGTCTTTTCTAAACAATAAAATCCACCGCTACTGCTCCCCCCTGGATATGGTGTCTTTGAGGCTTGTTTTATACCTTACCCAGATGTGATGGCTCCGTCTGGGTCGACCTGTTTATATCCATCTTTATGTATTTGTATATGGATTGCTTTCAACTTTTTCTGTTTTTGTTTCTACTTTTGTCCGGTGATATAGAAGTTAATCCCGGTCCTCACAGACAACCTGCTACAAGTTGTCGTGTATTTTATTCCAATATTCGTGGTCTCTATAAGAACATCAAGGATCTTACATTGGCATCTGTTGCTAATGATATTGTCTTTTGTTCTGAAACCCTTGTCTCTGGTTATAGAGATTATTCTGAACTTCTTATACCTAACTTCGGTAAACCAGTTCTTATTCGGCGTGATTCTATTCCTCGTGCTCGTGGAATGAGCTTGTATATTAGATCTGGGTATAATGCTCAGCACTTAACTAAGCATATTTGTAAATGCCATGAGATGCAGTTAGTTAAAGTTTCTAGCAAGTATCATAATCATTACATTTTTAGCCTGTACAGAAATCCTGATGTTAACAATGACATATATGACTGCCTTTTAACAGCCATGGCTTCAATACAGTCTGTAGATGTCAAATCATCTTTTATTTTTGTTGGTGATGTCAATGCGCATCATCAAGAGTGGTTGAACTCGGTCTCTCCAACTAATAGAAATGGTCATGCTGCATTGGATTTTGCAAACTTATCTGGTTGTGAACAGCTAATCCAAGGACCTACTCATATGTCTGGAAATTGTCTTGATCTAGTACTAACAGATATTCCTGGCATTGTAGAATCCTCCGTTCTTGTACCTGTTGGCACTTCCGACCACAATGCCATCATGTGTAAAATTAATCTTGATTTTTCTGTTCCTGATATTACTCTCTCACGTAAAGTCTACCTTAAATCTCGGGTTAACTGGGACAACGTTTGTAATGATGTTTGTAATATTGAGTGGAATCACATACTAACATCTCATGACCCGGTTTCAGCTCTCAACAATTCCCTTCTTGGTATCCTTCGCAAAAGAGTTCCATCAAAGACAATTATGTCTCGAATCAGGGATAAAGCATGGTTTAATGATGACTGCAAGCGAGCATTTGATGACAAACAGGCTGCATATCGTCTATGGAGGCGTAATCAAACCCCCTTGCATTGGGAAAATTATGTTTTTAAAAGGGCAGCTGCGCAGAGAGTTTATGATGGTGCTGAGAGGGATTTTAACTCCCATCTTCAGGATGTTCTGGCAGGAGCTACACAGCCTCATAAATGGTGGGCCGCTTTGAAATCCTCTTTATTTGGAATAGATTCATCCATGCCTCCCCTTTGTGATTCTGATGGCTCCATCTCTTTTGATCCATTATCGAAGGTCAATATTCTATCTAATATTTGTATTAATAAGCAGAGTAATCAGGAATTGTCTTTGCCATTGACATGTTTCCCTAGACCCAACCTCAATTCAATGGCATTCAAATCAGCTGAACTGAAAAGGTACTTGCTGGATCTTGATACCTATGGTGGCACAGACCCGGATGGGTTTTTCCCTCTCTTTTTTAAAAGGTTGCAGTGGTCTTGGCACCTAAATTGGCTGTGGTGTTTAGGTTGCTTTTGAAATCAGGTAGTTTTCCTCTTTGCTGGCGTAAGGCTATTATCACTCCTATTCCAAAGGGAAATACTGCCTCATCATCTCCTAATAACTATCGCCCTATCTCCATTACTCCTATCCTATCCAAGCTCTATGAAAGGCTTTTGTCCAGACGCCTTTCCTCTTATTGTAATAGTCATAATTTGATACCAAACTCACAGTTTGGTTTTCGTAAGGGACAGGGTACATGTGATGCACTTCTGACACTCACCCATGACTTGCAATCTTCATTGGACCAGGGACATGAGTCTCGTGTTGTGGCTATTGACTTTAGTTCTGCGTTTGATTTAGTCAACCATAAAGCACTTCTGTTTAAGTTACAGCTCATTGGTATTGGTGGCAATTTTTTAAGGATCTTTGAAGATTTTTTGACAAAAAGATCTCAGTCTGTGGTCATTGATGGGTGTCATTCCCCTTCTGTTACTGTTGTTTCTGGTGTTCCACAAGGCAGTGTCCTTGGGCCTTTGCTTTTTATTATTTTTACTGCTGACCTGTGTTCCGAGCTTGAAAATAAACTAATCTCCTATGCTGATGATACAACTTTATATGCGTCAATTCCATCACCAATAGATCGACACGTAATTGCTACTGCTCTGAATAGGGATTTAGCCAAAATTACATCATGGTGTGAACTTTGGGGCATGAAACTAAATGCTAGTAAAACACACTCCATTATCATCAGCAGATCTCGTACCTTGGATCCTCCCCATCCTTATCTACAAGTTTCTGGCGAGCAAATTGAGAATGTGGATACTCTGCGTTTGTTAGGAGTTACTCTTGATCCCAAACTTACTTTTGAAAAGCCTATTCGTTCTTTCTCCTCTTCCATTTCCCAAAAAATTGGTCTGCTTCGCAAAGTTTATAAAACATTTGCTTGTGACGCCACAGTTATCAAGTCTTTTTATGCTTTTATTTTGCCACATTTCGAGTACTGCTCACCTGTCTGGTTGTCAGCAGCTGACTGCCATCTCAAGTTGCTTGAGAGGTCGCTAAAGTCCATCAGTTTTATTCTACCTCATTTGTCTCTTGATCTGTGTCATCGACGTAAAGTTGGTGCCCTTAGTCTTTTATTTAAAGTTTTTAACAACCCTCAGCATCCCTTACATGGGGTTCTGCCTGGGCCCTATGTCCAGGCTCGTGCAACTAGATTCACAAGCAATCTTAATGATCTTGCCATGAGCCGTGTTAATTTTTCTACTACACAGTTTTCACGGTGTTTTGTGCCGGCCATGGTTGACTTGTGGAATAAGTTGCCAAATGAGCTAGTCAATTCAGCTAATATCTCCATTTTTAAGTCTAGAGTTAATGCTTTTTTGCAGCATTAATAATTCTAATTTTTAAACTTATTTTATTCTATTTTATTGTATTATATTTATACTTGATATCCTCCACTGCATATATGTTATCTGTGTTTAATATGTGTATATGTACAGTACAGTATACAGTATTATGTTTTTATTTTTTCCTAAGTTGCCGTAGTCTCTCTCCAGTGCCTCCGGGTGTTTTGTGTGGATTGATCTTGATGGTGTTTCTGCACCCTGGTTGGAGACTTCGGCATCTCATATAAAAATAATAATAATAGACTAGGAATCCCGAGCTCGCAATCCAAAAATGGATATAAGCTGTATGCTTGGTTTGACTTGGTTTAATGCAGGTAGTAACCCTTTTTCGGTCGGCATCAATAGGACTTGATTTCGGGGCAATAGGGTTGTGTGTGGTACCCTGATTTTGAGTTTTGGGATAGAAGGGTTGCACTAAAATTCGTTTGCAGTTGTGAGTTGTTAGAGGAGGATGCATTGGGCATTTTAATCTTCTTAGTTGCCCTAGGTTTGGCTTGGTGGTTATTTATGAGGGATAAGTTACTTTGAGGGGTTTGGAGAGAGTTAGGGCATTCTTCAAAGTCGTGATTCAGGGGGTAGGTTGTCTCTAAAGAGGCTTGTTTGTTAGCGAGGCTAATACTGTCTTCATAATGATTTGGATATGTTACTGGGGGACATTGAGGTTTCTGAGTGTTAATTGCATACCCTTGTGGTTGTCTAGGTCGAGTAGGGTCTTCCCACGCTCATTATTTTCTATGAATGTGGTCACTGGGGACACGTTTTCTGGCTTGGTTGAGTCCCGTTTTCTAGCTTACTGTAGATGGTGGTCCTGGGTCCTGGAGGGTTCGGGTTGTGGTTCCTGGCTTCTTTTGCAAGATATGCGGCAGGTTTTGTCCGAGGTGTTATGGGTTGATGGGAGCAGGTGGTTAGATATAATTGGTCCCGGCCTTGGGCTTGGAGCATATACGTCTTGCAGGCCTCATTTCTGACGTATGGTGTGAGATTCTGGAGGAAGTAATACCAGACTCTTGCCTCTATGTTGTTGCGGACATTCGCATCACGGAAGACTGTGAGGGGTAGAGGAACGTCCGAGTGTTGGAGTATGTTCAGGAATTGGCCTGGAGTGTTGATTTTCCTCGGCTCGTTGTAGACCCGTAGTGACAGGCTGCTGACCCTCATTTTAGGAGATGTGTTTGTAGCTGTGTCAGTGGAGGGAATGACTATATTGGTAGTGTTAAGGTCACTGGTAGAGTCTGAGGTTTTAGGGGAGGGGCTTAGCGATATTTGCTTTATGGGGAGCTTGGCTGGTGTTTATTTTAGGGGGGATATTTGTCTCGGGTATAAAGGTGGAGGGGCTTGAAGTAATTGCGGTGTTGGGAATTTTTTGGTTTGAGTTTGAGGTGAGGTGAGGCTTGGATGGTCAGGTTCACTGGGCGGGGTAGTAACAGGTGTAGGGTTAACAGGTGCAGCTGTGACGGAGGCAGGTGTGGAGTCGTTCATAGCAGGTGTAGTGGTGGTGGTGGTGGTCTGGGTCGAGTGAACGGGTTGAGGCGGCTGGTTGGCAGGTTTTCTTGGTGTTACTTCAGGTGCCCATCTCTTTGTCTTGGTTAGCCGTCTGCCGTATTTGGAGAACCCCGGCTGTGAGATAGAAGGTGGAGATGGGGTTAATGGTGGGGTTGTGCAGAAACGGGGTTGATGTCGTTTGGAGTGAGAAGGGGGTGGGTGTTTAAGTTTAGTGGAGGTTTTAGGAGGAGGGATAGCCGGGATAGAGGAAGCGGTTGGGTTTTAGGAGGATGGGTAGAGGGAATAGGAAGAGGAGTGGGAAGGTTTTTAGGAGAAGGGTTTTGGGGGTTGGTTGACAGATTTTGTGTTGGGTTGAGAAGAGGAAGTGGGGTGGATAGGCAGATATGAGAGGATGGGGCAAAAAGGGGAATTTCGGAATTAGCTGAGGATGAGGGATTTGAGAGGGATTGAGGACTGGTGTGGGGGGGTGGAGTTTTCTGGAGAGGGGTTGGTTGGGTAGGTATAGGTGGAAGGGAGGAGGATAGAGGTTTGGTAGTAGGGATAGTGTTGAACCCAGGTGGGGCGGATAGGGCTCGAGTGGGTGGAGGAAGGGTGGCAAGATAGTTGGGAAAAAGAGAGATAGGTGTGGGAATAGGTGGAGGGATAGTTAGAGGTTCTTTGGGCTTGGGGATAGGAAGTGGAGATAAGGGGGGTAAGGTAGGGGTAGGATTGGGGGTAAGGTCTCTGTTTGGGGAGGTAAAAGGTCAGGATTATTAGCAGTATTAATCATTATAATTCGGGTTGGCTAGCATAGATAAATTTTCATTTAGAGGTTGGAACCGGCGTACATACCTGTTTCGATACGTGCGTGATTCCCCGTAGTAGTTTGCCGTGACTTGATAGCAGTTAGGTACTGTTAGTATCTCGAAGGGTCCTTTATATCTCGGCTTGAGTTTAGATGGAATGGGGAGGTGTACCATCATGACAAGATCGCCGACGTGGTGGGTGTTGACTTTCGGGGTTTCGTCTAGTTGCAGGTCTTGGAGGTACTGAAGTTGCCTCAGTCGGTGTTTGAGGTGGATTAGTGACTAGTTGAGGTTAAGTGAGGGCTCGGATGGGATGGACAAGTGTCTCAACGGAAGTAGTGGTGGTGGTTCTCCAAAGATCCTTTCGTGTGGTGTGATTCCGTCTTGTCGAGGGCAGGTGTTTATTCCCTATTGCACGATGCGGACTTGGCCAGGCCAATCTGTGCTGTTCATTTGTTGCAACCTTGTTCTTACTTGATTTGCAATGGTGCGTTGGCTTCTCTCACAGATGGAGTTCCCTTCGGGCCAATAAGGGGAAGAATGGCTGATTTTAAAGCTGAACATCTGGGATATCTGTGTCCAGACGTGTCCTGTGAACTCGAGGGCATTGTTGGAGTGGATGGCTTGGGGTGGTCTGAAGTAAGGGAATACAAGTTGGAGGAGCGCCTCGGCGACTGCAAACGCCGAGTGTTCTTTAGCAGGGCAGGCTATCACGTACTTGAAGTAGGTGTCCACGAAGGTGATTATGTATTTAAATCCTTTTACTCCTTCCATGGGTCCCATGACATCAACTGCCAAAAGTTGCCAGGGTTGGGAGGCGACTAGTTTTCCTGAAGGCCCTGGGGTTCTGGTCTTAACCTTCCCAAACGCGCAGGCACAGCAAGCCTCTGTTATTTTTTTGACGGTTAGGTACGTTGAGGGGGTCAAATATATTTCTTGGAATGTGGTGACAAGTTTGCGTTGGCCTAGGTGGATGCCATTGTGGGAGTGAAGGGATTGCATAGTATGTAGAGCGGTGGTAGGGCTAATTACTATCTTTCCTTCTGCTGTGTAGAGATTGTCTCCTTTTCGCTGTAACTGGGAGAATACATGTCTGGGGATCCAGTCTGGTTTTTCCTGGATTTGGTACTGTTGGAACAGGTGTTGTTGGTCTTGATCGGTGAAGTCTTGGTAGTAGATTGCACAAATTCCTGCAGTTGGTTTGAAGTGGCAGTCTGGAGAGGGCATCGGCATTTGTGTGTAATTTGCCAAGCCTGTAAGCAATTTCAAAGTTATATTGTTCAAGCGATTCTCGCCACTTGACAGTTAAGGCATTTTTGGTGTCTGACTTCCTTAGCCATTGGAGAGCGTGGTGGTCCGTGATGATAGTGGCCTTGACCCCGGCTAGGTACGCTTTAAAGTGCTGCAGGGCCCAGATGATACCTAGGCATTCTCTCTTTGTGATGGGGTAGTCTATTTCTGCCGGGTTGAGGGTTCTACTAGCACAGGTAATGATATGCTCTCTTCCTTCCCTGGTTTGAGCTATTACTGCCCCAATTCCGAACAAGGAAACATCTGTTTAGAGACGGAATGGTTGGGTGTAATCTGGGAACGAGACAACAGGTGCAGCTACTAGTAAGTCCTTGAGTGTGTTGAAGGCTTGTAGGCGTGGTGTGGTTCAAATGAAGGGTTCTTCTTTTCTGGTTAGATCGTGTAGAGGTTTGGCGATCGTGGCAAAATTCTTCATGAATCGCCGGTAGTAGGAAGCTAACCCTAGAAAGGCTCTAACTCCTTTGACATTATTTGGTGGTGTAATTTCACTGATGGCTATTAGTTTGGCTGGGTCCTGGGAAATTCCTTCTTCCGACACTATGTGGCCGAGGAATTTACTTCCTGCTGTGCCATGGTGCATTTTGATGGCTTCAGTTTCAGGTTGGCATCACATATTCTCTGGAACACTTGGCGTAGGCATTGGGGGTGTTCGGCCCAAGTCTTTCCAAAACACAATGATGTCGTCTAAATAAGCCAAACATGTTTCCCAGGTCAACCCTTGTAGGATTGATTCCATGAGCCGGGAAAAAGTTGCAGGTCCATTGAACAGTATAAACGGCAGTATGTTAAACTCATAGAGTCTACCCTGGCTGGTGGAGAAGGCCGTTTTCTGTTGATGCTCGGGTTCTACGGGTACTTGCCAATACGCAGCCTGGAGGTCTAAGGTGGTAAACCATCTAGCTCCTAGTAGCGAGTCTAAGGAGTCATCTATGCAGAGTAAGGGTGTGGCGTCCTTGATGGTGACATCATTAAGTAGGCGGTAATCAATGCAGAATCTTGTTGAGCCGTCTTTTTTTCTTACTAAGACTAAAGGGAAAGACCACGGGCTTGTGAATGAACGAATTACTCCTGTATCTAGCATTTCTTGGATTTGTTTGTCTTCTTCTTGACCTTGGATAGGATTTTTCCGACGGATGCATTGATGAATAGGTGGTACGACGGTATGGATAGGATGGTGAAGTTGCGTTTGTCCTACGTCGCGGCTGGATGTGGCGAAGATGTCTTGGAATGAAGTCATCAATTCTTGGAGGTCTTGTCTATGTTGGTTGGTTAGTTGTGGGGGAATCTCGGGAAACTTAGGTGGGAGTGATGAGGTGTCTTCATTAGGGAGGGAAAACTCATCATCATGATTCTCTAATTCACCTATTGCTAAAACTTTTGGTAATGTGAGGGGGTGATCAGAAATGTTGGCTATTTTGACTTGGTTAAAGTTATTAGGCATGATGTCTTGAGCGGTAAGGAAATCCCTGTCAAATGGGCTTTGGAAGTTAGGGGTTATTATTAAATCTGGCATTGTGGGTAAGATGGAAATCCACTGTTCATGGTGACGGGGTAGCGTTACTGATTTAGATAATATAGCCTGAGATGTCTTGATGGTGCGAACGGCCTGAGTTACGTTAAGTTCGCTGCAATTTTTTTCTTTTTTTTTGAGTGGTGTAGAGGCAAATTTGATCACTCGATTAACACAATTGATGGTGGTACGTAGTGAAGTCAACAAGTCAAAACCTAGGTACCCATCATAGATGGTTTCAGTGGATGGGAATATCATAAAGGAATGGTGATGACCGTGATCAGGAATGTTGGTAGCTACGTACATAGGAGATGTTTGTCCTCGATTTGGAATTATTCCCTCGTTTGCATCGAATAAGACAATGGATTAGGGTTGAATAGGCCCAAAAGTGGCCTTGTTCTTTGTAATAAAAGAGGAGAATAGACATGAACAAGAAGCACCCGTGTCAATCAAAAGTCTAGCTTTGACACCTTGAATGGTAAGATGATTATAAATGTTTTTTTTTCCTGCACTTGAAATTGTCCCATTACGAACCCTCGCCAGTTTGGCGACAGGTAGGCGGGGGCAGATTAAAAATCCGATAGAGTAGAATTTCCGTCTAGAGCTAGTAGTTCAACAGGAAATAATAAGTTAGCTAAAAACAATAGAAAATTAGTTGCAAATAAAAGTAATAGGTTGAGGGTATATTATACAAATTGTAGGAGTTTATGTAACAAAATGAACGAACTTAGAGCACTCGTTAGCACAGAAAATATAGACATAATAGCGCTAACTGAAACGTGGATTAATACAGAATCTAGGCATTTTTTAGCAGAATTTGATATTCCAGGATATAGTTTGTTTAAATATGACCGAACAAGTAAGAGGGGCAGTGTTTGTCAGGAGTACATTAAAAAGCTGTATTAAACCAGGTATTAGACTAAATAATGATAATGAAAGTGTTTGGGTAGAGGTTAACGAAGGTAGTGAGACCATAGTTATTGGAGTTATATATAGACCGCCTAATATGAGTAGAAATGGCGGAACATCGTTATGGGAGGAAATTAAAATAGCATCAAGGTTTAGCAATGTGGGCATTATGGGGGATTTTAATTTTCCGAACATTGATTGGCAGCACCAAATAGGCGACTCCGATTCAGTAGAGTTTATTGAGGTAGTACAAGATAGTTTTTTATTTCAATTCATAGATACGCCGACTAGAGGTATTAATATTCTTGATTTAGTTTTCAGTAACAATGAACATATGATAAATGATGTAGAGATTGGTGACCACCTAGGAAATAGCGATCATAAATCTATTTATTTTAATATACAATGGACAGGGAATGCTAAAGAGAATACGACACTTATCCCAGATTTCAGAAAAGCCGATTATGGTGGGCTAAGAAGAGACTTAAGGGTGGACCCTATTGTTAAGCAATTAAGTCAGGATATGCCAGAGTTAAACTTGCCACCTACATATAACCAGTTTATTGCTTCACTCCACAATGCTCAAAATAAATATATCCCTAAAAGAAAATTTAGATCGACGCAGAACCAACCAAAATGGATGACTAATAAGCTAATAGATCTTATAGGAAAAAAGAAAGGAATATAGAAAAATAAAGAAAGGCGAAAATCATCTACATATATACTATCAGACTCTATCAAGACAGGTCAAAAAGGAAATCAGGAAAGCAAAAAGAAATTATGAAATAAGGATAGCCAGTGACTCAAAAAATAACCCTAAAGCTTTTTACCAACTATATAAATCTAAAGTTAGAGATGTAATAGGCCCCCTAAAAACTTCAATAGGAGAAATAACAGAAAATTATTTAGAAATGTGCAGTACATTAAATAGTCAGTTTCTTTCCGTTTTCACTAATGAAAATTTGGCACAGATTCCAGAAGTCAATATGGTATATAGTGATAGTATAGAAAATATGTTAAGTACAATTAGTATAAGTAGAAATGATGTGCTTAAGGAAATTGACAGACTGAAACCTCAAAAATCGCCTGGTCCTGACGAGGTATATGCTAGAGTATTAAAAGAATGCAGAGATGAGTTAAGTAGCCCATTAGCATTTTTATTTAACAAGTCTTTAGAAACAGGTTTAGTTCCAGAAGCTTGGAAGCTTGCAAATGTAGTTCCGATCTTCAAAAAAGGTGATAAATCGATAGCATCCAATTACCGTCCCATTAGTCTCACATCAATCATAGGAAAGTTGCTAGAGTCTATTATTGCTAGGAAAATTAGAAGCCACTTAGACAAATTTAACTTAATAAATTCTTCTCAGCATGGATTCACTCAGGGACGTTCTTGCCTTACTAATTTGCTTAGCTTTTTCTCAGAGGTATATGAAGCAGTAGATAGTGACAAGTCATATGATATTATTTATTTAGATTTCAGTAAAGCTTTCGACAGAGTCCCTCATGAGAGATTGATGAGAAAGGTTGAGGCACATGGAATAGGAGGATCGTTGTTGGGATGGATTAGGTCATGGCTAATTGGTAGGAAACAGAGAGTCAGCATAAATGGTACCAAGTCAGAGTGGGGAGCAGTCAAAAGTGGTGTCCCCAGGGATCGGTATTAGGTCCCCTGTTGTTTCTTATATACATAAATGACCTAGATTTAGGTATAACTAGTAGGATAAGTAAATTCGCAGAAGATACTAAAATGGGGAGATCAATTGATTCAGATAGAGATATAGAGTGCCTCCAAAGGGATCTAGATACCTTACATGAATGGTCAGTAAATTGGCAGATGAAGTTTAACATTGACAAATGCAAGGTATTAAAGATAGGGAAGATGCATACAAATGTTAAATATAAACTAGCTAATTTAGAATTAGAAAATTCAGACTGTGAGAAAGATCTAGGTGTGTTTGTTAGCAATGATTTGAAGCCTAGAAAACAGTGTATAAGCGTTCGTAATAAGGCAAACAGGATTCTCGGGTTCATCTCTAGGAGTGTGAGTAACAGAACTGCTGATGTTATCTTAAAACTTTACTTGTCATTAGTGAGACCCCATATGGATTATGCTGTTCAATTTTGGTGTCCTTATTACAGAATGGACATAGATTCATTGGAGAGAGTACAGCGTAGAATGACAAAAATGATCCATAATATTAGAAATCTTTCGTATGAAGAAAGGTTGAAGAAATTAGGTTTACATTCGTTAGAGAGACGCAGAGTTAGAGGGGATATGATAGAGGTGTTCAAGTGGGTTAGTGGGATTAACAAAGGGGACATGACAAATGTACTAAAGCTCAGTGATAGCGAAAGAACTCGTACCAATGGTTTCAAATTAGATAAATTTCGTTTCAGAAAAGATATAGGCAAATATTGGTTTGGTAACAGAGTTGTAGATGGGTGGAATGGACTACCAAGTGCTATAGTGGGATTAAAAACGATAGGGAGCTTTAAGAAAAAATTGGATAAGCATAGGGACGAGAAGGGTTGGGTGTGAAGGGGGATCAGCAGGGTTGGGCCAATCAGCGCTGTGCAGACCACCGTAATCCTGCGTTAATCGCTAACCGTTTTGGTAAGATGATCCTCAGGGTATTAGAGTGTTGAGCCTATAATTGGGCTTTGTAATTGGGGTTGTGTGGGACAGGGATCTGCCTTGCTTAGGCCAATCGGCTTTCTGCAGACTCCCATTTTCTTATGTTCTTATGTTCTTATGTTATCTTGCTTGTTGGAAGAGTCCTCTGTTTCCACGATGTCTTCTGGTAGTCCTTCTTCAGGGGCGTCATCAATCCCTGCTGTTCCATCTTCGGTGAGGGTGGCGACTCGTCGTGGCTTAATCCAGGGAATCTGTCCCCAGAATTGAGGTAGCTTAGTACGACGGTTCACCAACTCAGAGAAAAACTTTTTTAGGGAAAGTAGAGGGCATTTTGAGCTGCAGGGTTTCCAGTCTGAGGGTCGGACCCTGGCACAATCCTCCATTTTCTCTGCGGCACGAAGGTATGGGGCTGAGGTTGGGTGGTGGCACGGCTGATGGAGGCGATCTTGTCTTTCTCGTGGCCTTTTTGCAGTGCCAAGATACGCCGGATGATAGGTAAATCCTCGTCATAACCCTTAGGCTCGGTGATGGCGAAATGATCCTGCGCTGACGTAGGAAGGCATTAACCCCTAAAGAGCGGCGCCCGGCTATAGCCAGGCGCCAATTTGCAGCATGTTACAAGCATTATTAAGGCTTTTAAAGGTTTAAAATCGAGTGCAAATGGCCGGGAGCACAGCGGGCCACACGTCCGACTCCCAGGGCCTACCGCCACCCACTGACTCACCCTCCCTGTGTTCTCGAGAGGCCGGCAGTGTAGCCAGTAGTGAGCGTAGCTGGAAAAAATATGCCGCTATGCGCTAAACTCCCATGTTGGTGGTACCACTGCCTGAGAACGACGAGTGCTACGTAGCTCGTTCTGGTCTCATTTTGAAGCTTTTAGCGCCTAGTTTTTTGCTGAATACATTTCTTTTCATGCAGATACTTGATTTATCATTCAGGAGGGCCTGAATATGCCCAAAATAGCCCAAAACACCCAGCTCGTGAGGTGTTAAACACACTCTCTTTTCTTGCCATGACAGTGTCTTCTGGGAATGCTGTGACCACCAGCTGATTGAGTTGGCTGATGGTGTTATCTAGATTTCCTGAGAATCTCACGTTATGAAACTGCTGATTGGCGATTATTTTCCCGAGAGATGGGTTAATGGGTCCCTTCTTATACCTTTCAAATTGAGCCCAGGTCAATTGGGGGGTGTCATGCACATAACCTGAAACGAGGGTCATATGTCAGCCCAACTTCATTACAACTGTGTGGATTTTAGAGGTATCATCTTCTTTAAATACGATGTCAAGCACAGGCTTGACCACTTCAAGATAAGTGACAATATCGTGATCTTCTTGCTTGAAAGGAATAATTTCGAGCGATTTTCCAGCCATGATGTTTGTGTTATTGGTTATACTGTGTGAGAAAAAAGAAGCAAAGGTTGTTATTCTGTTATACACATTGTGTTATACACATCTAACGTTGCGTTAGCAACGTTTTTTATGGGGGGGGCGGGAGGGAAGGAAGGGGGTAGGGGTGGTAGGGAGGGGGTGGTAGGGAGGGGGTGGGGGGCGGGAGGGGGCAGGGGGTGCGGGGAAGGAAGGAGGGTGGGGGTGGGGGTGGGGGTGGGGGGGGGTGGGTGGGGAGTTAACCAACAACGAGCCCCCCTACCACCCTACCCCCCCTAACTCCCCGCCTCCCCCTAATCCACGCTACCACCCTACCCCCCTTCCCTCCCCTCCCTACCCTCCTTCCTTCCCTTCACCCCTGCCCCCTCCCGCCCCCCCCCCACCCCCTCCTTATCCCCCCCACCCCCCTCCTTCCCTCCCCTCCTCCCAGCTCCGCCCCCCCCTCCCGCCCCCCCACAAAACACATATAGCCTTTTTTAGCCCCTCGTCTTTTTTTAAAGTTTAAAAATTCCATAGACGAGTTATTTATGAACCGATTTTGTTTAAATTTATACCATAAGTACACTTTGGCAAGCTGAATCGAATGGCGCAAACAGAATTAAAATCGGACCATTAGTTTAGGATTTAGATTTTGACGGGGCTTCCTGGAGGGCCCAGGGGACCGTTTTTTGGACTTTAAAAGTCCTCTGTAGCCCAAACTATAAGTCCTAGGGAATTCTACTTGGTGCCATTCGATTTTTCTCGCCGAGCTGCTTCTAGACATGGTCTTAGATTTCATTTCCGCCCAGCCGTTCGCCCAGAATCGAAAAAAAAAATCTCAAAAAACCTTGGGCCCCGGCAAATCGGTAAATTTTGAACGAATTTTGACCTTGTCAATATTATTACATATTTGGATTCGTCTCGCCGTTGCGGATTCAACGGTATATTTGTTTTTAATTTTGACCTATTTTTCTATTTGCTGTGGCAGCAAATAGAAAAATAGTGTTATGCCACGTTATAATAAAAAGTGAAATAATCTGATTGTGATTTACACCTTAAGAATCAGCGCTGATAATAATAATAATAATAATAATAATAATATTTATTCAGTTAGCAATTTACAGAGTTGGTACCACATAGTATGTTACAAATATGACATGTACCAGCCTTGCATAATTCCAACTAAGGATAGCCAAATAAGGCCATTAGGCGTATTTCCATTGGGGTCCTTGTGGGATTAGGTTAGCTGGGGAAATGGGGAGGATAAAGAAATAGATACTTTAGAGAGAGTATTTCTAGGGGGTTATTTTAAGATACCTTACATCCTATAGTAAATATCAGTAATCCGTAATCAGTAATCATTTCAGTTTGGTTTGTCTATCTCTTATGTCGTATTTAGTAGTAGACATAAGCTTGGTGCTCCCTTCTTGCAGCTGTCCGGTTTAGGTGTTCCTTCAGGCTACGTCTGAAGGAATACAGTGTTCTCTTTTCACGGACTGACTGGGGTAGGTCATTCCAGTCTTTGATGGCAGTGAAGAAGAATGTTTGCTTACCCTGTCCTTGGATTCTCGGAACCTTAAAATTAAACATCCTGTTTCTTGTATTATGTCCACTCCTCTCATTTGCTTTAACAAAATCATTCTTTAGATACTCTGGAGCTCTGTCATAGACAATTTTGAAGGCATTAGTGAGCCTGATTTGTTTGGCCCTGTCAGAGACATTGAGCATACCTAGTGACTGAAGTTGTTCCTGGCCAACATGTGATCTGGGTCCTAGGTTCAGCATGAACCTAACCATTTTATTTTGAGTGACCTGAAGTTTGTGCTGTGCTGATTTAGATGATGCAGAGTACCAGGATGACACAGAATAGTCAAAATGACATTGAACAAGCGCTTGGCAGAGGGTCTTTTTGGTCACCGCGGGCAAGCATCCCACCTGTCTATACAGGTATTTTATACGTGCTCTACACTTACTCAGGATAGATTCCAAAATTGTTTCACCTGACAAACTCGCGTCCAGTTTTAGTCCGAGATATTTAACTTGTGACACTGTTGTTATAGGAATATCATTACAGTTGACCGAGAAGCCCACAATGTCTTTCAGTTTGCGTTTTGTTCCACATAAGATGGCTTCCGTCTTGCCCAGGTGAAGAGATAGTCTATTTTCCACTAGCCATTCACTACATGATTCTAGTTCTTTGGAAAGTGAAGCGGCAATACTTATTGGGTCTTTTCCTGAAACCAGAAGCACGCTGTCGTCTGCATACAGTAATAATTTACATGAGACGCTCAGTTCCATGTCCTTCACATAACAGAGAAAGAGTAAGGGACCAAGGATGCTTCCCTGCGGGACCCCACAGTTAATTGGCATAGGATCAGATATATTATCATCAATTTTGACTCTTTGGGTTCTACCACTAAGATAAGATTTAAACCAGTTCACAGACCCTATGCCCATTGCTTGTAGTTTATTACATAGGATATCATGGTCTACTGTGTCAAACGCTTTTTGTAGATCAAGAAGAACCATACCGGTGTAGTTACCTTTAGACATTTCTTTACGAATGTGATCCGTTAAGTGGATGAGGCAGGAGTCTGTCGAGTACATGCATCTGAAACCTGATTGAAACTTAATAGAATAGATCATTTTGTTTGAAGTAGTGTTCAATTTGGGTGTATACCGCTCTTTCAAGGATTTTAGATACAATACATAATATGCTAACTGGTCTGTAGTTGCCAACTTCTAGTTTATTTCCTTTCTTGAATAGAGGGGTTACAATAGCTTCCTTCAGTTCAGCAGGTACAGTGTTGGTGTTAATTGACAAGTTGATGATGTGGGTTAGGGGGCCTGCTATACCAATGGCTCCATCTCATAGAAATTTGGCAGGAATTTTGTCTGGTCCTGTGCTTTTATGTACATTTAGGTTAGACAGCTCGTCAAAAGTGTATTTTGGTGTAACATTTTGCAATCCAAATGTGTTCGGGTGTATGTCTTTATCTCTGTAGAAATTACGAAAGGTGGCCGTTGTTGTCGTGTATTTATTGAGAGGTTGAGGTAGGTTCTGTGCAAGTGTGTTTGCTATGGAAGTGAATAAGGAGTTGAAGTAGGTTGAAATTTGTCGTTTATCGTGGCAAACCTGATCATTAATGGTGAGAGCAATATTAGTATTAGACGAATCCCTTGTCTTGTTGCTGTAGCCTGTTGTTTTTAGGTGCCTCCATAGTTTCTTTGGGTTATTCCGATATTCCTCTGCCTTATTGTGAAAATAATTAGTTTTCGCTGATTTCATTTTCCTACTTAGTTTATTCCTGGCCCTGTTGAACTCATGTTTCAGACCTTGATCCTGTCTATGTTTCGCTAGCCTTTTTAACAGATTATCTCTGTGTTCCAGACAGTTTATGTGATCTAATATTGTGGCAGTGTTCTCAGAGATACGTGTGGGGGTTGTGATGAGTTGTTTGTGATTGTGCATTGTCAGTATATGCCTATATTCTCGTACACGCCTATTATTTCGTTGTTTGTAACACAGGTTAAAATCCCCTAGTGTGATGGATTTATTCCGAGGGTCTAGCGATAACAAAGTTCGTTCAAATTTGGTCAAGAATTGTGTGTCGTCTGGTGGCCTATAGCATACCCCAATTGTGATGGGTCTTGTCCTCGGCAGGTGTAGGTCGATCCACAGAGCTTCGTGATTTTCTACATGGAGGTCGGTCCTAGTTGTGTGTGTGAGGTTGTTTTTTACATACAGACATACTCCTCCCCCATGCCTATTGCGATCATTCCTAACCATATTGAAACCTTGAATGTTTATTTCACCATCGTTTATACTAGAATCCAGCCAGGTTTCTGTGATTGCAATTATTGATGCTTTGGCCTTATTAGCTAACAAGTTTATTTCTGACAATTTATGGTACATTGATCTGGCGTTAATGTGGATAAGATGGAGCCCTTTGTTGGTGAACACTCTGTATTCATCTTTGATTTTGGATGTGTCCTGGCTGGATTCTGAGTTGTTAATACTTGGATCATTTACATTAATATTCGGTAATGAATGCAAGGCACACTTATTGCAAAGGAATTCCCGTTCTTCACTGTTGGTCTTCTTAGAGATGCACTTCATGTGAGCTACATGTTTACACTTTACACAGTTTTTGGATCTTCTGACGTCGTGTTATGAGTGATTCACAAATAAAACAAATGGTTTCGCGATGTTGTACAGCTGAGTTCCTACATTTACCACATTCAACTTCGTTTCTACTGTTAACGTTAGTACATCGGTTATGAACAATTTCATTACAACTGTTGCATTGTAAAAGTGAACTCCTATTGTTGAAACCAATATTACAGACTATACATAGTTTTTTCTTACTGTTTATCATACGACTGGAGGTGTGGTTTGGTCCGCGTCGATCAGCTGTTTGTGCGGGAGAGGGCAGGGGATACTCGCGGTCGGGCTGTGGTTGTTTGCTGTTGTTGTTGTTGTTGTTTTCATTGTCCGTTGATGCTGCTTCCCTGTTGATGTATTTGCGAGTTCTACCTGTTTTTATTGTTGTTCTTGTTGCATGTTGTGCTACTTGGGTCGCCGATATCTGTGGTATTAATGGTAATGCTGCGGGTAATGTAGTGTTGGTGGAGTGGGTAATTGCTAATTCCCTGCATTTATCGCATTCCATTTCTTTTCTGCTGGTAACATAAGTACATCGATCGTGTACTGTTTCATTACAAATACTACATTGTGATGTTGGACTCCTTTTGTTGAATCTAATATCGCACACTGTACATAGCTTCTTTTAATTGTTCGTCATACGTTTGGCGTTGTAGTGATCAGCTGTGCTGCTAGGGTGTGAGCGCGGGGGTTGGGGACTGTCTGTGGCTATGTCTCCCCCTATGACCCCTCCCTGCCCCACCTGTATTTGCTGTTTGATGATGTTGTCCTTATTCCTGGCTGCTAATGCTGCTCCATTGTTGATGTTGTTGCGACTGATACCTTTCTTCCTCGCTGCTCCGGTTACATGTTGTGCCACCGATAGTGTTGGGTTGTGTTGTGGGTTGAATTGGAGCGTGACGGGAGACTGGGTCGCCGACCGTGTTGGGTTGTGTTGTGGGTTGAATTGGAGCGTGACGGGAGGCTGGGGTACCTGTAGGCCCGGTTTGTAATAACGAATTTTTCTGCTAGGGACTGTTGAAATGACGGTGTCTGTCTTACTTGGTTGGTGGTGAAGTTTCTTCAGTGTTGACCTAGGGCCGGGGTTGGTCTCTAAATCTCCGCAGCTAATTAGAGTGTGGCACAATAGGTGTTGTAGCGAGGTTGTGCCAGAGTACTTGCCAAGCCGCTGTGTCTTCCCTATATATAAACTTGACCAGGCAGGAATGGTGACAGAAGGTTCACTTATGTGTGATTTCTGTGTGATGAGGTCCCTCAATACTTGTTTAGTGTTGACCTGGTACACTACCGGTCCCCTCTGCACCTTTATATCGGCACAGCCCCTCTGGATGTTGAAGAGGATGATACACAGGGAGAGAGCTACGCACGCACCCTTCATTCCTCTCGCCATCTTGGCGATAACAACTTGGGTTCCTCTCCGCTGGGAAACTACTAGGCTTAGCTCTTCTACTTCACTCAAATAATAATCAATGTACACAAAATACACAGTAATGGTTCACAAGTTTATTCCTTAACACCTAACCGATGGTGAACATCATATGACGGGCGAGAGAATATTGGCCACCCCTGAGGTGCCCATCATATGATGGGTACCATTTTGAGGAGGTTATGAGCTCTGAAAGAGTGTCTGCGCGTTGGGAGGACGATAGCTGGGCTTGGACCGCTCAGCACAACCGCTGGGCCATCTCTGACACGTATTATGGCTCTACTCCACTACCGTACCTTGCGAGACAAGGAAAAAACTACGGAAATTACCTTATTTTAGGGTATTTTCATCTCCGGTTACACGATCGCTACAAGATAACCCGTGGTCGTACAAGGATGATTCAGGTGTCATTTTAAAGCTCTATTATTGCCCTTTCACAGATATATAGTTGTATGACGCTCTGGCTCTTGTTTATGCATGAAAAAGAGCATGGAATGAAGCTTGTTTTCGGTAAATATACCCAACCAGCAGCATGGTCATGTCAACAAACATGCCGGCTTTTAACCCACTGGATCCCAGCGCCACAGCGTATGCATCAACAATGTATGTAACGCTAAACCCCAGCGCCACATACGTTGCGTCTGCTACTTCAAAATGATTTACTCTTTTCCTATGGTAGCTAGAGGCTTGAGGATGGTATGGGAAACTACCTTATGATGTTGCCGAACAGTGGCGGTACGCGGCAACCCCCTAGCCCACCCGCGCGGGTGAGTAAGGGCGGAAGGGGAAAGCCAGTTTACCCACTTATCCCACTGCCACTTTTTTGCTTATTTATTCCTATCCTATGGTAGCTAGAGGGTTCAAATTCATATGGGATATACTTTACGATGTTGCCCAACAGTGGCAATACTTATCAATTGGCAATACACAAGTCCCGCCGCGGTGGGGAGTGGGGAGAGAGAGCGTGAGAGTGGAAGGACTGGGCGGCCTCCCACCAGCCGCCAGGCCCAGTTGCCTTGTTTAAATCATGAGTTTTGGATGTACCCCGTCGCCTCGCTATGTTTATCGCTCCCCTAACGCTTCCCATAACATAGTTGACTCCCCACCAAGTAGGGAAGAGGAGGAGGAGGATGACCCAAACCCCACAGCATTCCTCAAAATTCTGCCAGGTCATGGTAGGGGTAAGAAGAGATGAGATAGTGTGTCATGTTGCTACGTACACAGCAAGTTTATGTGTACACTGGTCCTCCCCCACTCCCCCTGCCTTCACCACCATCTCCCCTGTCTCCCCACTAGGAATACGTCAAAACCCATATTTCTAAGTCAAAAGTGCCTAAAACAATGTGTAACACTCATACTCTAACTATAAAATATACGGTAAAGTATAAAATCAATAAACAGAGTACGTGAGAGAGGCATAATAAAAGTGAGAGTGAGTGACGGGAAAGTCAGATGTCATTCAGCTGGCAGTGTGTACGTGCGTGAGTCCATGAACAAGGTGGCCGCCAGCCCGCCAGTCGTCATGGTAACCACGACGCGTGCGAGGCTTGCCACACCCTCGACACTTATAAAACTTGAATCTATGCACTTATCACACTGTAACTTCACTTACAATGACAATATGTGATACATGTTGCTAATATCTGAACTATGAAGGCACACATGATGCTCGGGTGGTGTAAATAACCGTCACTCGAAAACTGGACGCATCGTACATCTGTCATGGTGCCGCGCTCAGCTGTGTGTTGCCGGGCGGGAAGCTTGAAGGCTGCCCGGCATCAGCTGATGGCTGAGGCTGCTGCCCCCCCCCCCCCCCCCCCCCCATAGGACCCCAAAATGACCGAGGTGAGTGTTTTTTGTGTTATTCTTCTTTTCTCACCTATTTAAGCTATTTAAAAAAAAAAAGGCCAAATCTACTGGTCTCTTAGTGTACATTTAATCAAAACTAGCTGGGGTTCAGTGGGTTAAAGAGTTAATAGCTAGGGTACAATTCATATGGCATGGAAAATAATATATGTTTGACAATCATATAATATAATTATAAGATTGTAGAACAGAATATATGAATAATAACACAGAGAGGTAACATCTCAATCACAATAAATAGTGTCCTGATGGTAAAGAAAACGGAAGCTCGAAATCTGGCTACCCGTAAAGTAAATAATACTTACTGCAATCGCATACACACGGTACTGAAGGCATGTAAATTAGGACACTATTTGAATTCTAAGGAAACAATAAGTCATGACAACTTGAACTAGAGATAATACTCTAGTAACTCAGAGAGTAATAATTATGAATTTAATTTTATGAATATATAGGAGTTAGACAAAAGTCATTTATGCGTGACTGAAAATAAATGTAGACAATAAGTTAATGCAAATTGAGCGACATAGAGTAAAAGCAACTCAAAGGATACACGTACAACAACACTTTATGTAGCGTAATATTAATATTAGTCGTTAACCCTTACAGTCCCAGGCCGGAGTATATTCGTCAGTAGATAAGTAGCTCCCCAGTCCCAGGCCCGAGTATATTTGTCAGTAATGTACTTTCCTTGTAACTGCCTGTACAACCCTGTAGTTGGTAACACGACTGTTTAAGCACTGCTACCAGTCTGGCAACACTTTTCAGCTTATATAAGACCCGCTGAAGGGTGACTGGGCCAGTCTTGCTCCATTTCTTGAGGTGAAAAGGTGGTCTCTCCTGCCATTTTTGCCTCAGTGCTTGGGACTGCAGGGGCTTTTATTACTGTATCCTACGGTATGGTATGGGTTAATACGTGACTGAGATGAAAGACTCTGTGAAGAAACTATTTATAATAGTATTGTACCCAAAGGATAATATTAGCATAAAAACTAGATCTGAATAAGCGTTCACTGAATTTGACGTGTAAGGTGTATGTTTTCATTCCCGAACGAACATTTATATATTTCCACATAATGAATATACACTGTAGGAGATTATATTCGAAGAAGTATATAAACATTTATTCCACGAAAGATGTGTAAATGTTCTCTTAAAACAGAGTTACAGATAGCAAGAAAGATAGGGAAGAATAGACAATCTTCAATTATTACGTTATCATAATATTATAAACCTCAACATATCGAAGTTAAACCCTAATTGCAATCATCGTTACCTATTACATAACAAAAGAACACTTAAAGGTTTTAGGTGGAGTAGAGGCACTGGTAAGCATTTGGCGAGGACGTGGTGAGGGTAGTAGTTGTCCCACGGTTGATCACAGGGGACTCGGGGGCTTCACACGCCCTATCTGGGATCCGGTCCAAACAATTCTAGGCGCCTTGTTTTTCCTTGGTCCTTCTTTTTCTCCACTCGACGTTCTCGGATACTGCAAGCACTAAACTGGTTTGCTTGTGTTTTTACTTTTACTTTATTGAGAGCATCGGTTTGATACAAGGAGACTAATCTAGCATTTAGATTAGCTTCCAGGCTATGGAATTCACCTGTATGATCAGATTCTCCGGACTGCGTATTGAAAAGTCCCCGAATGACCGGATGTTGATAAATTGGTAATACAGCAGGAATATCTTTACTTAAGGTTTCACCTGACCGATTCCTTTCTAGACTAGGAATCACAAGCTCGCAATCCAAAAAAGGAACTAAGCCTGTGGGCTGTATGCTTGCTTTGACTTGGTTTATTAATCTTCTTAGTTGCCCTAGGTTTGGCTTGGTGGTTATTTATGATAGATAAGTTACTTTGAGGGGTTTGGAGAGAGTTAGGGCATTCTTCAAAGTCGTGATTCATGGGGTAGGTTATCCCTAAAGTGGCTTGTTTGTTAGCGAAGCTAATACTGTCTTTATAATGATTTGGATATGTTACTGGGGACATTGGAGTTTCTGAGGGTTATTTTGCATACCCTCGTGGTGGGGTCTTCCCACGCTCATTATTTTCTATGAACGTGGTCACTGGGGGCACGCTTTCTGGCTTGGTTGAGTCCCGTTTTCTAGCTTGCTGTAAATGGTGGTCCAAGGTCCGGGAGGGTCCGAGTTGTGGTTCCTGGATTTTTATGCAAGATATGCGGCAGGTTTTGTCCAAGGTGTTATGGGTTGACGGGAGCAGGTGGTTAGATATAATTGGCATAACTTGGCCAGACCCTGTCATCTCAGGGACCTTACAAACCCCTTGAGTAAATATGTACATTTGTATATATATATCAGGGTGGACGGGACTCGTTAGCCTTGGTCGGCAACCCATCTAGGGGAGTAAACCTGATACAAATCCGTACTGCTTATCTAAGTGCAAGGCAGGTTAGTGGATGGACTAGCCGTATACCACTGTAGAAAAATAGTGCTAACAAGATACGTAGAAGGCCTCGGAGTCGGACGGATCCTAAATTGAGTGGTCAATCTTGTAAGTCCTTCAGTAAACTGACTCGGGGTGTCCCTCTTACAGATAATAGGTCTGCTTGGGGGCCTTCTGTGTATGGCCACCCACATTAATATAGATATACTGTATATATATATATATAATTATATATATATATATATATATATATATATATATATATATACCGGTATATATATATATATATATTTATATATATATATATATATATTGTTACGAGGGGAGCCCGAGGCTAAGCAGATGCTCTAATAGCCTAGCCCACAGCACTGGCAAAAAGGAAACGTCGTAGCAAAAAGACAAACAATGCTGTAGACCTGCACCTAATACTGCCCACCGTACTGCACTACCCTGCAACAGACACGCTCTTAACCCTCTCCGACATATGACGCAATGTTGAGCCTATTGGGGATACTTTAAAGCTTTTGTTAACATCAGGGGTATTTAGAAACCTTTAGTTTAGTTACTTCAACCTCTGCAGTTGTGTTTGAGTTAGCTATGGACAGAAAACTAATTTTGGAGAGATAATTATAAGAGTGAGAGAACTCTATTTTGTATTGCTAATCTGGCAACCTCTGCATCATTATGCGTGAAGGGTTAGTATCTGACTCAAACACCAAGACACGCAGGTTCTCTAGGAAAAGGGGTTATCTTCCTCTTTGCTCTATTAAATCAGTAATACACGGAGACACATAAATAGCTACTGTCCCCGAGTCTGGTTAATAGTGCGTTTAGTATTTCAAGAGTACTTCTAAGGTTATTCTAGACTGCACATAAATGCCAAAACATAACACTGCTAGACTCCCAGACACTTCATAGTATGCCCAATCGCTCAGGAATTGAGAATAACATGAAGCAAAAACATGGGGAAAAAGTCCAATGCAGTAGCCGAACAATACACAGGGGTTGGCATATCAGTAGGTTGCAGCTGGCTTCTGAGAGCCACCGAACAAACCACTGTAGATGCCAACCTCAACGATACATAAAATATACATAATATAATAAATAACAATGCAGTAGAATAAAGGATAATAAATGGAAGGAAAAAGGTGTGAAGTTGAATTATTTAAGAATGCCAGAGAAAAGAATGCAGTAATTATATCTAAGACAAACGAGTTGATATTTAAGAATGCCAGAGAAAAGGATGCAGTAATTATATCTAAGACAAACGAAAAAAAACTATAGAATGCAAAATATTAATATTAAGACAAAACTTTAATGCTCAAAATGATTCCAGCCTTGCTATGCTTCGATCTAATAAGGAACAAAAGATATCTGTGCGGTATTTAAGGGAAACAAGGAAACAAGCCTGACGAACACGGAGAAGCACGTGTTGTCACTATAAGGTCTCTGGCTGGAATGAGTCATGCGGACAGGGTACCAGGCCCTCCCAAGGGAAGGAGGAGGGGAGCCCAGACACCGCCAGACTACATAATAGAACTAAGCTCCTATGCTCTCACTAAAAACACAGGAGCAATCAATAAACATAAGACAACATTTTGTAAGCTTATGATAAAGGAAATAATTCGCACAAGGGCTAAATAAACTAAATAATTATACTTCCAGCCAAACGGTAATGTTCCTGGAAGGCGCCACATTGACGACAACAGGCTTTCGCGTGGGAACACGGAAAGAAGAAGGGAAGGAAAAGCAGCTCGGTTCTCCCCCCTAGACACGTAGGCTTCTTGAACTGTACAAGTTAAGGGGAGGTTTTTAGTTAGTTCCCTAGACCTCCATCAAGCTTAACATTACAGCCCCTAGACCCCCTTTCAAGATAAATTTGTACATTTTTCGGTAGAAAAATTTCCCGGCCGAAGGCTGGTTCCTCCTAAATTACAGGCTCGCTATCGCTTGCCAGGAAAAAATCGACAACTAAATGGCACGAAAAGTCTTAAAATTGACAGAAATGGGGCAAAAGTTCTTAAAATCGCAAACTAATGGGGCGAACGTCTTAAAATATCAAGAGCAATGGGGCTAACCATGAGGGAGAAAGGGGTCAAGAAAAAAATCCCTCCAGTGGAAATCTCCCCTTAAACAAACACTTACAGCTGAAATATCAGGTGGAAGTGACAATATACATTATATATATATATATATATATATATATATATATATATATATATATATATATATATATACTGTTTTCATAGTATTTCATCAACCAACTTTACTTCTAAACTCAATTAATGAAATCAACATATACATGTGACACTCCAAGGACTCGAACCTAAGATACTCACACCAAAATTCCGCGCATTTATGCATTACACTATCAAAATATATAAATAATTATGCACAAGCCTACGATTTATTATGCAGTTTCGAATCCTGCATATTAATCTGAGCATGTACAATGTACATACATTCTAACTGTGCTATGGTAGCCTAATGTATAGACGAATGGAAGGAGTAATTAATTGGGCACTTAACCCTCGGGAAGGCCTCGCTATAAATTGCTCCTGAACCAGAATTAATTCATGTTATTTCACCAACCAACTTTATTTCTAAACTCAATTAATGAAATCAACAAATACATGTGGCACTCCAAGGACTTGAACCTAGGATACTCACACCAAAATTCCGCGCATTTATGCATTATATACTCTATCAAGACAGTTAAAGAATTATGCACAAGCCTACGATTTATTATGCAGTTTCGAATCCTGCATATTAATCTGAGCATGTACAATGTACATACATTCCAACTGCGCTATGGTAGCCTAATGTATAAACGAATGGAAGGAGTAATTAATTGGGCACTTAACCCTTGGAAGGCCTCGCTATAAATTGCTCCTGAACCAGAATTAATTCATATTTTTTCACCAACCAACTTTACTTCTAAGCTCAATTAAATCAATTAATACATGTGGCACTCCAAGGACTCGAACCTAGGGTACTCACACCGAAATTCTGTGCATTTATGCATTACGCTATCGAGACAGTTAAAGAATTATGCACAAGCCTACAATTTATTATGCCGTTTCGAATCCTGCATATTAATCTGAGCATGTAGCCTACATACATTCCAACTGTGCTATGGTAGCCTAATGTATAGACTAATGGAAGGAGTAATTAATCCCTACTGTACCGAAGGATACAGTAATAAAATTCCCCCCCAGTCCCAAGCAATGTGACCAAATGGCAAGATAGAACAACCTTCCACCTCAAGAGATGAAGGAAGACTGGCTCTCCCTTTGTTTAAATGTTTGTTTAATAAGGACTTCAGAGGCTATCAACCCTATTGGTTTATTAAGCCAGCACACTGTAAGTCAAGAATAACGTCAGGACTAGAGCCTCTCTGCGAGAATTCCAGTCCCTTGGCTCTCGCACCCTTCAGTGGGTTTTCTATAATCTGAGAAGTGTTGCCATATCGAGAGCAGTGCTCAAACGGTCGTGGTACCAGGTACAGCCTGATACAGGCAGTTACAAGGAAAGTACATTACTGACGGCTCCTAGCCGTCGCTGGGACTGGGGAGTGACTTATCTACTGACGGTTAGTAGCCGTCGCTGGGATTGAACAGGTTAATGGGGAACTTAACCCTTGGGAAGGCCTTGCTAAAAATTGCTCCTGAACCATTTGCAGTAAGACAGGTATGTGAAAAGTATTTCGATAAAGTTAAGGAGGTATTTTGGGTTCTTATGGTTTTGGAAAAAAACGTATGATTGTGTGGATAGAGAAGCAATGAATGTGGAAGGTGTTAAGGATTTACGAAATTGGAGGAAATTTGTCAAGAGCAGTCAAGAGTTTGTATAAAGAAAGCAAAGCGGGTGTTAGGATAGGCCATGAGTTGAGTGAATGGTTTGAGGTAAATGCAGGTCTGCGATAGGGTTGTGTAATGCCACCATGGTTGTTTAAATTATATATGGATGGTGTGGTGAGGGAGGTGAACATGAGAGCTATGGGTAGAGGATTAGGTTTAGTAGGAAAAAATGGTATTGATTGGGAGTTGCATCAGTTGCTCTTTGCTGATGACACAGCATTATTGGCGGATTCTGAGGAGAAGCTGCAGCAAATAGTAAAAGAGTTTGGTGTGGTATGTGGGGGTAGGAAGCTAAGGGCGAGTGTCAAAAGTAAAGTGGTGGTGTGTAATAGAGATGCTCGTAGGGTGAATCAAAATGTACTGGGAAATGCTTGAACAAGTGGATTGCTATACGTATATAGGAGGAATGATGAGCAGGGATGCAGGTATGGGAATAGTGGTAAGAAAGAGAGTGTGTGAGGGAAGGGAAGTTTTTGGAGCAATGGGAAGTATGTGGAAGGTGATAAATCTCTGAATGAAAGCTAAAAGTGCAATGAACCAAGGGATAGTTGTACCAATAGTGATGTATGGGGTTGAGACAGTGGGTCTGAATATACAAGAGAAAAGAAGATTGGATGTGATGGAGATGAGCTGCTTAAGTATGTGTGGAATAATGCATAGTGGCAGATTGAGAAATGAAGAGGTACGTAGGAGACTGGGACAACAGGAACCTCTATTGGCCAGAGTGGAAAGAAGGGTGCTGTGCTGGTATGGACATGTTGAAAGAATGGGAGATGAAAGCCTTACATATAGAATCTATGAGTCAGAAATAAGGGGAAATAGATTGAGAGGGAGACCTCGGAGGAGATGAAGTCCCAAACAAGCGTTGGAAGATAGAGAGATGACTAAAGAACAGGCAAGAGAAGTGTTGATGAATATGAATGAATGGAGAATAATTGTGTATAGATTATTGATAACGGGGTCGTAGGGAGTGGGGGTCCGGCGCCAGTTGGACTAGATAATAGTCAGTCAGGCGCCTAGCCCAGGGAGCTGGCGTATATGCCTGGAAGTAATGCGGTCGGGAATTGTGGTGCGCGTCTGCCTGCTGAGACCGGAACCTCTCCGGGAGGTCTGGGACCTGGGAGTCTTTTGTTGGCAGGGCCCAAGCATGGCTGGGGAAAGGGTACTGGAGTCCTGGGGTCCGGCAGTCTAGGAGGCCCGTGATTGATAGCAACCAACTTATTTTTACAATATTTATCAGGGAATGAACAAAACATATTATGTTTATTTAATTATGGTTATGAGGGATAAAAGTTTCATTTATTTATTTTGTTTAGTAATTAACAGAGGGCTGTTCTTTTAGATTATATTGAGAAACAAATGAAAGGTTTTGCAAGAGGAATTTCCTTGTTCACTTTACTCACAGTCTGACACTTAATGGAGTGCACGTGTAGATGAAGTTCGTCCAGTTGCAGTACATTTACCTAGTATTCTTACAACATTGGCCAAATTACTTGAGAACTGTAGTATGACAAATGAGATGCATTCAGAAGTGATGTCTTTGAAATCATACTTCACATCATATTCTTCCATTGTTTTGCCTGCATTTTGGTTAAAAAATCTTTCAAACACTGATTCTCGGAATGAGATCATCCAGTTACATGGAATATCACTAGAAGCAGAACTGTCTCATCTCTGATCTCTGTGCAGAACTCAAGCATCTGAGAGACAAGTGGCCCGACATATTTTCATCACATCATGTAGCTACTTCCACGGGAATTATGCCAAGGTTTCCAGAGAAGAGAGCTAAAAAACGTAAATTATTTCAGGACGAAGTAAAGGATGAAGGTGCAAGGTCAATTAATGAATCAGATGGGGAATCAGATTTCAGGATTAAGTTTTTTTTTCGTACTTTAGATAATGTGACTAGATCATGTGACTGAATATGACTATCATGAAAGGTATGAGGTTATGAACACGTTTCCTCGGCTGTGGGGTGGGACTTGGTGCACGCTATGTGCCCCCTGAAGAAGGAGCACCCACTGCTCTCTCTCCGTCAGCGGATGATCACCAGTACCAGCCCCGCTCTTGGTCCCGTTCAGCTTCCCAAACCTGGTTCTCATCCCATCAACCCAGATGATAAGTGGTAGAAAAGGGAGAGAATATAAAGTATAGGTTAATAACATATAAAATAAGCGAGATTCATATGTCACACACAAATTATATCATATCACATGTTCACCTCATATATGACAATGCTAGGCCCAACTGTGTGGCCTTTTTAATACACTATGCTTACCAGTCACAAGAGGTCTCAGGGAGCAGCCTTTCCCTTCGAAGAACAGTATATTCTTGTTCGGCGGTGTGTACTAATGCGACGTATGGTGGGTGGGCGGCAGTGTCAGCTCACCCACCCAAGCAATGCTGCCAGTTCGGCGTGCGATGTTGCCATCATTCGGCGTGCTTTCGAACGTTCGGTCAAACTCTGGACACATTCGTGCTCGCTTGATATTCGCTTACGCTCAGTGCTATTGTGCGCTATTCGTTGTGACACTCAACTATTCAGTTACTAAGTTACCGTAATGGAATGATTTGAGATACATTAACCCGGCAAGTGCTGAAACACTAATAAGAGTTTTACCGCTGTGCTGCGGAACCCCTTATATAATTCCGGTTTTTAAACGTGTACCAAAACCGCGGTCTTACAGCCAGGCGGCTACAAATTGGTGCGAGTGTAGTACGACTTGGCACCTCTCGATACCACCACCCCACACGCTCGGCCCACACACAGGCAAGCGGTACACACGCACGCACGTACACACACATTGGAGCCTACACCACCCTCACGCTCTCGCCCTGATGACACATCCAGCCCTCCTTCTGGTGGTGTCAGCGGCCGTGAAAGGCAGAGAGTGGCTGCCAAAGACCCTAGCTACCATTACTACGGCACGAGTAGGTCCGAGAACGAGGAACCTGCACGTAAAACATATGCAAGCAAGGGCAGTGCACAGAGTCATTGTCTTTCTGGGACACTGCCACAACCACCCAGGCAACTGCTACCACCACTACCACCACCACTGCCACCACTGCCACCACTACCACCGACGCAGGAGGCCGCCCTTGGGTTGCAGGACCTGCGAGGGCCACTGGGAAGACAGGGAAGGGCATGGGTAAACAAACATTTACCTCTGCCACTACCACCTTGCCACCACCACCACCACAACCAGCCGCCCCTGCCGCCTCTGCCCTTGCCGCCCCTGCCAGCCCTTCTGCCCCTGCCACTGTCCCTGCCCCTGGCCCTGCCAAAGGGAAGAAAGGGACGAAGGGCAAGGCGACAACGGCGACAGGGAAAACAATAATTGCACATACAGCTGGCTGACCTTGGCTTGCCAGCGACTCGCGACTCACAGACACAACATCCCTCCCTCCCTCCCTCCCACCCACCAACCACACCTCTCCCATAACCTCCGTTCCCGCCTGTAAACTCTCTCATAATTCGCTTAAATGTCGCATATTTGGTCTATATGCGGCATATTCCTTGGTATATGAGTGGTCTACATACGTACACGTACTTTATATATAGCATGTCAGTGCTGAAAATACGATATATACGTGATATTACAGCCAACAGACCCTGTACAACTTGGCAATCTCAATAACACCCCGCCACACGCTAAACCCGCACTCACTCAAGCGGTACACAAGCACTTGTCTCCCGCATAAACTCTCTCACCTCAGTTCCCGCCTCTAAACTCTCTCATAATTCGCTTATATGTCGCATATTTGGTCTATATGCGGCATATTCCTTGGTATATGGGTGGCCTACATACGTACACATACGTACATATATGTACACATACTCTACATAGCATAAAAGTGCTCAAAATAGGATACATATGCGACATTACGCCCTAACCTGCCCTCCCCTCCCTCTACTCCTACCCCCTGGCCGCGCGGATATTCACCCAGGAAATCTTGCCACGCGATGACAATCTGGCCGCGCGATGCCATTCGCTCCACTTTTTTCAACTACGGACCGCCCTCCCCCCCCCCCCCAGACATTTTTGGTGGGGTCAAATATATATGGCTCGATAAGCGCGAACATTCCCTACACGTTGATGTACTTTTCATCGATATTTGCAAGGGTCGCCTAAATCGTCATACCTCCGCACAGGGGTGCCTGTATACTATAGGGGGTACGCAGCGGAGAGGTTAATATATATGTTCGAGTCAGCTGTCAGCCTAGTTATTATATTTTTGGTCTGCTGGTTTCAAAAGTCGAAGAACAATAACATTAATCTATTAAATCTACATAAATGATCATTAACAATATTCTAGGTACTTCCAAGTAGTTGAGATTGATTTTGATAATCTTCTGGAATTTTAGTTTAAGCCTGTATTTGAACAATTTAAAACAGTGCCGTGCAAGACCTGGGGCTAGGCTAGGGGGGTTCCCTTCATGGATGAATGCATAAGGCTTGAAGGAGAAAGAGTGCTGGAGGCTTCACTCAAGTACTGGGGCCCAAAAGGCTGCGTCTGGGGCCCTGTTTGATGGGTACCCCTAATGGGCCTTGGTCTCTGGGTCTTCTCTAGGACGACGTTGATGTGAGGTAATATATATTTTATTTATTTTGTTGCTTCTGTTCGAGCTCTGTCTCGAGTCGGTCACCCCCAGCTATGGGGTATGTGCTTGAATATATACATACATACTGTACATATATATTATATATATATATATATATATATATATATATATACATATTTATATATAAATATATATATACAGGGTGATTCAGCATTCTATGCAGTAAATTGGACGACGGCCTCCTTGCATAATTTTAACCAAAAATATCTCTATGGTATAATATCGAAAAATACATAGTTTGGCTGATACGTACATTTACGATGTTGCATTAATGAAGGTGAAAGGTGAAGTGAAATCCACATAGATTTTATACTATTTTATTCACTGATCTCGACACTGTACTTATCTTTGCTACAAGCTAAAGAAAATTTTCAAAGTGCCCCCATGTGTCCTGTAAGTCTGTGTTGTAACTCAATTATTGTGGGCTGTCTTGTTTAAATCACCCTAGCGCCAGGCAGGTATAATTGCCGAAAACTACCTTCATTCCGTGCTCTTTTGCATGCATAAGCAAGAGCCAGAGCGTAAAACAATTATGTATCTGTGAAAGTACAATGATAGAGCTTTCCAATGACACCTGAAACATCCCTGTACCACATCTGGTTATCTTACAAAGATTGTGCAACCAAAGGCCAAAATCGGTAAAATAGTGGCAATTATGGCAGTTTTTGCTGTGTAAAACACTGCACATGAGTGAGAGAGCCGTATCTCGGGCCACACACGCTGTGGTGAGAGGCTGGAGCACCCCTATGCTTCCTCCAATGCCTGGCCTCTCTCTCAGCGCTATTAATAGCATCAAAAGGGCGTCCGTCATATGACGGGCACCGTAAAGATAGCCAATATTCTCTCTCCCGTCATATGACAGGCGCCGCGAGTTAAGGGTTAACCAACTCTACCACGGTGTGATAAAGGACACTTGATCTTTTTATATTCATATTTAGAAGGGAAATCCTACTTGGAAAATGTATTTCAATTCATATACTAGTCATAGGATCCATGTTCCAGGATACCATACAGGGATACTTACAAACATTTTGTAGCTCACATGTATTTGTGAGATAGACTTAAAATTTATGACTCTCGTGCTTGGTCGAGTTAGAATTAAATTATATCTATTTCAGCCTCAGTTGCATGAGGATACTTATAAAAATCCCTATATGGTATCCGGGACCGTTATTTATTAAACACTTTTAGGCCTAAAAGTAGCTTTTAACCTTTAAACGGCGAGCTGTGTGTAGTGAACACCATACTACTGAGCGGCCATATTAGGCTCCATTCCCGCCTATAATCAGCATTTTACTATAAATATAAGTTTTACTTATTCATATGCGCCTATTTTACGTTTAATATGAAGATAGTAACATGTAACAGCAATAAAACAAGTGGGAATAGTGTTTGGATGGTGGAAATCGCGAATTATTGCCGACCGTTCATCCATGAAATGTGGAGCAGACGCGTTGTACACCCTCTCTCTCTGAAGCCCTGAGGCAGAAGCCCTGCCTGTCTCTCTCTCTCTCTTTCCCCACACATTAGACACGCAAGACCACACCCTGGGATCGGTTTGGAGATATTGGCACGGTAAATACACCGATAAACAAGGACACAATAGGAAAAATAGGTGATAATTGAAGTGGGGTGGAAAAGGGGGGAAGGAGGAGATTTTGACATATGTGGAGGAGTGATAGTAGGTATGGAGCGGAATTATCTCACATAAACACCATTTCCTTTGTTTTAAGTGCTACTGGGGCCTTTTAAAAGGCTTTATTTAGGCCTTACCTCTTAAGATCGTCGCCTTTGCCCACCAAAATCTCTTGAGAGTGTTCTCGCCGTTTCCGGTTTAAAGAAGACGGCAATTTTAAAAGTGAAAAGTTGGCTATAAATACTTTTAGCGCCTAAAAGTAGCTTTTAACCCGACAAGCGCGCCATTTATGTTTTAAAATATGCCGTGTTTGCTAATAGATAACCTTCAATTGTGACATTATTTATTATATTTACCATATAAACCATTATTACTGCTCCATGTGCATATACTATATTTGTATGATGAACATGTGAACATTGAAGACCAGAAAATAGGAGTAAACAGCAAATATTCCAGTCAAAAAACTTATATTTGTGACATTGGAGGGTTGAAACATGTGACAGAGCAGGCGACGTAGACCCTCCCTCTCCAAGGTCACACGAGACACTAACCACGAAATGCTATCTCTAGCACAAGTTAGTGGATGGGAAGGAGTGGAGGGAGGGAGAGTGATATCTCAACAAAGAAATAGGGGGAAATAAAGACGGAAAAATTAGGATAGGCCTAATTGAGTAAGGGTGAATTGGAGGGAGAAAGGGGGGGGGGGGGAGGAGAGGGAGAAGGGGGGGGTAAGACACAGGTAAGGTAAAGGCAAGAGCTGGTTGCAAACAGGCATACCACCTAATCTTATATTGCTTCCATTTCACCGTTTTTTTTTTTTTTTTTTTTTGTATGGGCTGTAATCCAGAAGGCTTATCGCATTCGCCTAGCAAACACTTCCTGAAGGCCTATCGCACTTCTTGGGTTAAGCCAGGTGAAAACTAAAGGTCCTCCCGGGGACTTTAAGCGAATTAAAAGTTACTTTTAGCGGAGAATAATGACAGAAATATTGGAAGAACCGAGAAAGTTGTTGAGAGATGAGACGACGATCAGAGACGTTTTATTAAGGCTCGGCGAATCAGAGATCATTAAATTATATAGATGAAAGGTGCATGGATCCTATTATTAGCCATAGGCAAGAACCAGCAGCCATCTGAGCGGTACCCTGTGATAAATTGATATGATTATCGTGCAACATTTTCGGCTAGACACGGATAAGGTTGCTCTCCGGTAGCATAATGACTGTCTATCAGTAAACCAGCACTTAAATATACGATACTTGTACAATACAACTTAGGAAACATTCTTGTGATTTATTATTATAGTTTTAACAAAATTGAGAAAGTAAACACATTTTAAGTGATGATAAGTGAGGTGGTCTTGTGCGCTGGTGGCGGCTAGTGCGGGACGGTATGAGTCCATCACAGTTTAGTAAGGAGCTCTCGGTTAGAGTCCACAGTGTAGTAAGGAGCTCTCCCAGTCTCTCGGGGGTAGCATAGGAGTTCACGAATAGCACAATAAACTATTTTATATTATTCTTAATGCTTTATTTAATGGGGTTTACCATCACTTATTATTTTTCAGTTGTATATAACTTGTAACAGGTAAAGCAATTAACAGTTAAATCATTAAATCCTGAACACCAAAAATGACTATAAAAAATCTATCACTTTTAAGATGTCCAGTAAACAATAGTAAGCCACATTAAATGGTACATCGCATGATTTATTAGCCTAATGAAATATGTGAGTTAACGGGGATTTTACTTACTAAAAATAAACACTGTTAGAAATTATTTTGATTTACTTAATATAATTAATCCCTTACGAGCGGGCATAATTGGCCAAAAATTACCTTAATTCCCTGCTCATTTTCATGCATAAGCAAGAGCCAGAGCGAAATACAATTATATATCTGTGAACGTACAATGATAGAGCTTTCCAATGACACCTGATTCATCTCTGTACCACGTCTGGTAATCTTTCAACGATATTGCAAATGTAGGCCAAAATAAGAAATGTATTGTTGTTTTCGCCATGAGTAACGCTGCATTGACACGAGACATGGCTATGAGTCATGTCAGCCTGAGCCCGACCATCATGAGCTCCAGTTGAGGGCCGCCTGTGCTGCTTTCAACATCTGGCCTCGCTCCCAGACCACAAAATAGACTCAAAATGGCGCCCATCAAAAGACGGGCACAGTGAGAAAGGCGTTAATCATACATAAATTTCCATAAGAGATTTATTTTGCCAAAAGGCCATCGTCTAGTGTTACAAAAATAATTGGATGAAAGAATAACACTAAATCCTGTCTGCTATTGTTTGAGTTTTTTATCTCATTTCGAAGGCCAAGATTCAGAATACACCAATTAGTACTCCTCTTTCTACTTACGATTAGAGCGAGAATAGCCATCATCTATCGGAGGGTGTGGACTGTGTAGTGCACGTACACACTAGGGGATACGACCCCCACTGGGCTGAGTCTAGTTGGAGATTGAGTGTGTGTACTAACATTCTAACCATCCGTGGTGCTAGCCTGGTTAGAATGACTATGACTGGGTGTGACTGCTCCTAACTTGTCTAACCTCTAAGAAACTATGATTGTGATCCACATCCAATAAGAGTCTTGTCATGTTTTGTCAGGGGGACCCGCAGAGGGCTGCTTTCGGGCAGCATGATATGCGGGGGTTGTGCAGGGGAACTAGGAACAAGGGATAGGATCGGGTCAAGGATTAGGGAGATACTGATTAGTGATCCTATTTCTAAAGGAATCAAGAGTGGGGCTATTAACTATGTGAGATGAGAGGTGATTCCACTCTTGGATCCTGCGGGGAAAAAATGAATGTCTGAATATGTCCGTGCTTGCCTGATATGTGTGGTATTTTAAGTTGTGGCTGCGTCTCGTATATTGTATGTTTGTAGGGTGTAAATATGTATCTTTGCCTATGTCCACTAGATTGTTTGTGATTTTGTATAACATAATTTTGTTGTCTGTGTGTTTGTCTTTTGTAACAAGGGGGTCTAGTTTAATGTCTTGTTTGAGCTAAGTGACTGATGTAGTATGTCTGTAATCACGTCTGATCCATCTTGCAGCTTTGTTTTGTATGTCCTCTAATTTATTGATATTATTGTGAGCGTGTGGATCCCAAACGGTGTCGCAGTATTCTAGGTGTAGCCGAATTAATGATTTAAAAGCTTGAATTTTTATGTTTGTGCTACACTTTGTGAGATTCCTGCGAAGGAAGCCTAGGACCCTATTAGCCTTTGCTCTGACGCTGCTCGTGTGTGTGGTCCACCTCATGTCCGCTGAGATGTGGACCCCCCAAGATTTGTGGGAGGGAACGGTATCTAAAGGGATATTGTGAAGTTTGTAAGGGAATGGGAGGGTTTATTGGAACGGGTGAAGCAAATATGGTGCCACTTGTCACGTCTGAATATCATCTGCCACTTGGCTTCCCACTGTTCAATTGCAGTTAAGTCGTCTTGTAGTCGGAGGCAATCGTCCACATTGATAATAATTGGTCGATAAACGTCTGCAAAAAGTCTAGTAGTAGAAGTAAGAGATCATTGCTTTTGATATTATATAACGTTCGCCCCATTAATTTAGCGATTTTAAGAACTTTCACCCCATATTAAGACCTTTCGTGCTATTCAGGTGTCGATTTTATCCTGGCGAGCGATAGCGAGCCTGTAATTTAAGAGGAACCGGCCTATGGCCGGGAAATTTTTTCTACCGAAAAATGAAGGTCATTAATATATGAAAGGAAAAGTAGGGGGCCCAAGACAGTGCCCTGTGGGACCCCAGCAGTTACAGATACAAAAGAAGAATGACAGCCCTCGAGAACAACACGTTGCTCAAGACTAGCTAGGAAAGTCTTAAGCCGGTGAAGAAGTGGTTCTCGGATGCCATAATAGTCTAATTTTGCTAAAAGTCTCTGGTGCGGGACTTTGTTGAAGGCTTTGGCGAAGTCAAGTACTATGGCGTCTACTTGTCTAATTTTGGGGTCATTAAGGGATCGGGAAATGTTGTGTGTGGTCACTAGTAGCCGAGTTAGAGTGTGACTAAAGCGTGCTCATAGGGGTCAAGACCCAATGGTATGGACTTTCAAGGGGGCCAGTGGGTGTTGTTATGAAAGGAGAGCCAATAAGAACATTTAGGCGGAGCTAAATAGGTTCTAAGTTGGCTAGTCTTTCTAAGTAAAGGGTGTCTATACAAAAAAGGTTGGTTGGTTAGTCTTTCTGAGTAAAGGGTCTCTATTCAATAAATATTCCGTAGTATGGATCTGTTGTTTCTCACCTCACCTACTTACAACAGGGTGTGACAGGTTACATTAGCTCCAATTAGAGGCCAAGTTGGGTAGTCTTTCTTGACTCGAGATTATGGTCTATGATATGTGGTATAGTCTATTGGTATACTCTATACACATATACAATTCATATATAATTCATATTAACTAATTATAGTATGCATAAACAATAAAATATATCAAAATATTAGATAATTATAGTCAGTTCATTATTACTTAAGGACATCGGTTCATGTGTTCACCATATGCTAATATAGTCATTTCATTTAATCTTAACGACATATGTTCACTTCTTCCTGATATTCTAGAATGAAAAAATAATATGTTCATTCATAGTTAATTTCATTCCATGTCAGGATCAACATTGTCTTTCATTTTATTTTATTTCACTTGTTGTAAGTTGTCATTTTGCTTTTTCCTTAATGACCATTGATGAGGGCGGCGCTGGATAGGAAAGAATGGTGTGTGGCACAAATGAATAGGGGCAAATGGTGCGTCACCACAATGGGATTCGTTTATAGCCAATTAGGTTACATGCACTTGCTAAGCATTTGCTTATTACTCCTTATCAAGTGACCTGTATTAATAAGGTGTCGACATCTGGTGTGGCAGAAAGGAAGCAACCAACACCTTGAAGCTCCACTGTGATCATCAAGTGAGACATATGAAGCACCCAACATCTCGAAGATTCAATCGATAGTCTCGGGGCCCATAGAGTACAGATTGGATAGAGAGGAAAGAAAGACGCTACAAATCTAAAAATAGAGAGCCGCGCGTTTGAGAGATGGCAGCATGATCGCAAAGGAAAACGGGAGGGTCCCCATTAATTTGTAATAATCCCTACCTTGTACTAATAACGCTATTAATAATCAATGTTACACTATCCAGAGACTCTATGGACATGACAGAGTTAAATAGACATAAGTAGAGGCTACTGTTTAGGCCAGATCATCGTGAAATTGGCGTAATTATGAGGAGGTTCACAGCCACGTCTCTTCTACCCCGACCATTGTTGTGGTGAGAGTGGGGAGTTGCCCACGTCAAACATGCTGGGACAAAATATCCCTAGGTGTCATAATTTTAACCTACAGTATGAACGTATTTCGTGAAATGTCCTGTTTTAGTGCAACTTTATAAATTAACATCTACATAACATGTAACTAATAATATATATTCAAAATTATATTTTAATTCTTGTTGTGTTGCTTGTAGTCATACAGTTTACATCATATGTAAGTATTTTGTTTATATTGTACAGTATATGTATTCCTAATATTTTCCTCTTGCTTTTTTATATCTATTTTATTTCAAATAATTTACAAGCGTTTTTACCAACATTAAATCACTCTTAAAGACGTTCCCTCTTTAATCTGTTGCCCCCTCATTTTGCGGAATTTCCCTTAACTTTGGTAACACTGCAAACAAGCCAGGCGCACAGATATCAAGGAGTATCTAATAAGGAAAAATGATTGAGGTGTTTTGGTTTTATGCCCTACAACAGTCCTGCCACCAAATCCCAAGGACTCGCGGAAAAATAACAGTGTGACGTCACACTTTCGCCTCTATCCAATCTGTACTCTATGGGCCCTCGCAAGAGTTACAGGCTACTGAACAGCCTACAGTCCCGAGGTTGAGACATAGAAAACAGAAACAAAAACAAGTATTGGACCAATGAAAAAACATATTCATATAAACTGACAAGTAACATATTCAAATTCCATAGGGTTCAAGTTGGTTTACATCAGAGTATTGTAATGATGTTATATTTTATATGCCTAATCAAACCCATATTATATCAATAGTGTGGGTAAAGCCTGGTTCACACATAGCCGAGTCGGTGCCCGAGTCCAACACGAGTATCGTAAATACGATAGGCTATGACTCTTTTGTGATCCCGTATGTCTCTGTGATGTCACGGTCGCTCCTGCAGCACGAGGTAGGACGAGTAGATCGTATATTATAAGATTGTAGATAAGTTAAGTTATAAAAGGCCTAATATGCTATTAAGCAATATTGCCATGGTCTTGTGTAGTATATATGAATTTATTATATATATTAATATAATTTATCGTATAGAGCAACCTAAATGCGGTACGATAATTTGGGCTCCTGGCGTTTGTCAAGGCAGCAAGGTGTGGGCAGAGCCTTCACGAACACCAACCAGTTAACATCTATTTTCCGCCCTCAGTTGATCGCGCTTTTGTGCCTCTAATCACAATACACTGACAGCAATACAAACAGCTACACCATCACGACGCTCTCATCGACGCCATGACTGACTGACAGAGAAGCATAATATTCATGTCCATTCCCATGTAATCATTTATTCTTTCTTTCACTTGACTCGAGTTTCGGGACCGAAGTCTCGTTCCCCGTTGTCCACCATATTGGGTAAAACGTTCTCCCTTGCTTCATTGCCACGTGGAACTATTGGTGAGTTCATTCCTGGCTAGTATTAACCCTTATAACCTTACCCTATATATATAATTTATTATGTGAGACCTTTGGATATAAATTAGCTTGTTTCAGATCCAATTCAATTTGGATATGGAGTAATTCGATTTAGATTGATTTTATTTGGATTATAGCTTATAGATATTTAACTTCCATTGATAGTTTACCACATTGGTGCCCAGACCTCGGGAATTAGCTACCAGTAAGGGATTTTAAGGTAATGAACAAGGGGACATATAACAGGATGCAGGAACAACTCTATGATAAACTGGCAAGGCTTGCCAAGCGGTGGTTAGAGCCGGAATGCACGGTCACATCGTTGCGCCTGCATCCCACCCATCATCTTTCCCCAATAATTTTCTTTTCCATTTCAGACTTCCTGTGACATATGACCTGACCTAAAAAAAATCTTGTTCAATATGATCCTTTAGTAAGTATGGCTATTTTGTGTACTATTTTTTCTCCATAACATAGAAGTCCGCCGGTCGGCGTCTCTTAACTAGAATACTATTTTGCCGTTGTTTTTGTAACATTTAGATACATAGCCTATAGGCTTACATGCAAAATGAATAAACAAGAAGAGACACCGTCTTGTGGGGTGCTGATCAAGGCTCCTAAAAATGAAAGGGCGGGACTTCGGGGAGTATTAAATAGGCTAATTGTGGACGTCAACACTTTCATCACTACTGCTGACCTAGAGGAATTGGAAGCTAGATTAGAAAACGACCAGGCTACCCACGGTCGTATTATGGCTCTGAGTGAGGTGATTGTGGCAGGCATGACAGAGGAGGAAGAGATTGTTACAGAGTGTGATAATCGCGCCCTTTATGATGAACCTGTCTTTAGAGCGAAGTACATATTACAGCATGCTGTCGCAAGTAAGAAGGGAGGCGAGAATGAGGCCCATAGAAGGGCTGACCCAAAACACACTGTACACCTCCCAAAGCTCAATCTTCCTACATTTGGGGGCAAATTGACTGAGTGGTTAGCTTTCTGGGACGTATTTCGGTCTACAGTTCATGAATCCTCTTTGGATAATGTCTGCAAGTTTCACTATCTGAAGGGACAAATGGAAGGAGAGGCCTTACATATGATAGAGGGTTTTGCGGTAGTGGGTGATAGTTATCTTGAGGCAGTACAATTATTAAAGTCCACATACGGGGATCAAGAGCAGTTGAAGAGGGCCCATGTCGTTGCCTTGTTAAAGCTCGCAGAACCACAGTATAAGGTTGAGGAGTTAGCAAATTTTAGGGCAAATATGGAGTGCCATACTCGATCTCTAGACACCCTAGGGCTCACCACACAGGAAATGATAGTCATTATCTTGCGTCAGAAGCTTCCTATGGCAATACTTGACAAGGTTAGATCATTTGATCTGGGGGAGTTCAAAACTAAGTTCAGTAAGGAAATTAGCAATCTACAGTTGAACAAAGGGAGAATGTATGTGTCGGGAGGGAGTGAGAATGTGGAGATTAGGGGAACTGTAAGCATGACAGTGGGGACTAAAGAAAATAAAGAGGGTACATATAAGAAACCTGCTCAGATTCTATGTAAGCTATGTAACAACAAACATAAATGGAGTTTCTGTGTAAAGTACCCTACAAATGAGACAAAACTAGCACAGGCGAAAAGATTGAAGCTATGTGTAGGTTGTCTAAGTAAGGAACATGGTAAGCAGGGACAATGTACGGCTACATACTTAAGACCCTGTCGCCACTGCAAAGGACATCACTTTGATAAGTTGTGTCCTACAGCAGATAAAGTCAAAGACGTCACACCAGAGGGTACTACAACTGTGACAATAGGTAGCACGCAAGACACCACTATATTGCCCACAATACAGATTCCCATGGAAGGTAATGACAGTAACAAAGTTTGTCGGGTACTTCTAGATCAAGGGTCTCAACGTTCCTTTATAAAGAGGTCCGTACTAGTGGGACTGAAGCACCGAATTGTAGGGGCTGAGACTCTTCGATTACAGGGCTTCACAGGGGTTACTGATAAACATGACTACGAGATAGCGGAGATTTCATATTTCTACCGTAAAAACCGGTACTTTATAACTTGTATCATAGTAGACACCCTACCAGAATATGCATCTGTAGGTGTGAAGAAGGTGGAACACGCATTACGTAGCAAAGGGGTTAACTTGTCAGATCCCATGGGAAATCAGAGTGAGGTGCATGTTCTACTTGGTGTGGATCATTATTATGAAGTAGTATACCCTGGATTTAAAAAGATGTGTGGTTTAATTTTAATCCCCACTAAATTTGGATATTGCATGAGCGGAAAGGTGCATACTACACAGTCAAAGGTCCTGGTCGACACGGTCTCGATATATAGAGTCAATGTAACCGCGGCAGAGGTGTTGGGAAGGGAGGATTCCCAACCTAGTGACCCTAAGATGGCTGCCGAGTTCGACCTGGAACGACTGTGGAGATTGGATCACATAGGCATTAATCCTATGGAGACTGATTATGACTCGGAAGTTGCGCTACAAAGGTTTGACGAGTCTGTGAGCTACTGTGCCTCAGACAAGCAATATAAAGTTAGTTTACCCTGGAAGAACAGTGAGATAAGCCTGCCTACCAACTATGGTTTGGCATTAGGTCGCTTGCGCGCATTGCAGCGGAAATTGTCTAAAGAACCGAGCACGCGCCAGGCGTATGACGATGTATTTCGGAGTTATGAAGATAGGGGCTTTATTGAGAGAGTCTATGTCAAGGAACCGATTAAGAAGGGTAGGGTTCACTATCTGGCCCATCATGGGTTAAGAAAAGACAGCGTCACCACACCAATATGGGTGGTGTGTGACTGCTCTGCCCATCAAGGTCAACAACCCAGTCTAAATGACTGACTGTTGACAGGTCCGTCCATGATGTCGGACCTGTCCCAACATCTATTGCGGTTTAGGCTGGGGAAGTACACCTATACCAGTGACATCGAGAAAGCATTCTTGATGGTCAAGCTAAAGGAGGAAGATAGAGATGATACCCGCTTTCTTTGGTTCAGCGACATTAGCGACTCTGAAAGTCCGGTCATAAAATACCGTTTTCGGGTTGTACTCTTTGGGGCCACGTGTTCACAGCTTTTGTTAAATGCCACAATAAAAAAACATCTAGCTGATACTCATGAGGACACAAGTAAACTATCTCGTGGATTATATATAGACAATTTGCAGGGTTCTAGCGATAGTCAGGATGATTTGTTATATACATACTGGCAAGCACGCAGATTGTTTGCGGATGCACATCTATTTCTCCGCGAATGGGTTACTAATAGTGAAGATCTTCAGAGTTTGATACAGGTGGACGGTACGGCATCTCTTAACCAGGAAAAGTCCAGAAATTTGGGGATGATCTGGCAACCTAAACATGACATACTAACTTTTCAAACAAGGTCTTTTGCTCAGCAGACAGGAGCGCACACAAAAAGAAGTCTGTTGAGCAAAGTTGCGCAATTTTTTGATCCTTTGGGTCTAGCATTACCCGTTACCATAAGAGCTAGGATTCTAATGCAGGAAGTTTGGAGACGTAAAATAGGATGGGATGACAGTTTGCCCGAGGACCTGAATGACCAAGGGACATTGTTGTTGAATGAGTATGCCATCCTATGTACTAAACCTATACCTCGTAAAGTGGCGGCGTTCGGTGACGTTACGTTACACACGTTTTGCGATGCTAGCGCCACGGCATACGGGGTAGCCATATATGTCGTTACTTCATTTGGGGCACATTTAGCCAAGGTAGCCCCGGTTAAAAAGGTAACTATCCCTAAAATGGAATTGACTGCCATGCTGCTATTAGCACGTCTGGTGCAACATGTACGCGCAGCATACGAGAGCGAATTAAATATTGAAATCGTTCACGTTTGGTGCGATAGTCAGGTCGCACTCAACTGGATACATAGCAAGAAGTCTCTGCCAGTTTATGTGCGGAATAGGGTAGATAAGATTAGAGCCCTTTTGCCAGATGTTGCTTATCATTATGTAAATACAAAAGAAAACCCTAGTGATCTCATAACTAGGGGTATAACGGCTAGCCAGTTAATGAAGTCCGAATTGTGGTGGCATGGTCCAAAGTGGCTGCTCCATGAAAGCGAATGGACGATTTGGCATGCTGTTGGTGAGGGACTTCTGCCACTGGAAACAGTAGCAGTTACAGCCCAACCAAATGAGCCACCGGGTCCAATCATAGAGTGGGCAAGATTCGGTGACTATAATAAACTAGTCAGAGTTGTAGCTTGGGTATTGCGATATGTATCCCATATCAAGCTTAAAGTAACGGGCCAACTCTGCAACAGGGGTCACAAATTGATGCTCGTAAATTTAAAGCAGCTGAAGTAACTTTGATCAAATGGGTTCAAGTAGAAACCTTTTCCAATGAATTAGAATCCTTGCAAAGCTCAAATAAGACATTAATGCCTAATATAGTGCGTCAACTAAGGTTGCACCTAGACAATGGCCTCATCAGGTGTGAGGGTCGCCTGAAGTGGTCGGGTGTACCAGACGGCACAAACCGCCCTATACTTATGCCAACAAGACATCACGTTACTGATCTATTGATCATACGTGCACATAAGGAAGTAAAACACTACGGGGTATGTCATATTATATCAAATTTGCGTCTCACATGGTGGATACCCAGAGTTCGACAAGTAGCTCGACGCGTAGTAAGAAAGTGTGTAATATGCCAGAGACTAAAAGGTAAACCATATGCAACTGGACCAGCTCCACCTCTACCTGAATGCTGTGTAAAGCACGTAGAACCTTTCCAAGCTGTTGGATTAGATTACACAGGGGCATTGAAGACGAGAGAGCATGAGAAGGTTTATATATTATTGTTTACCTGTGCAACGTCTCGAGCGGTACACCTAGAACTATGTGATAATATGTCTAGCGAAGAATTTATGCTGGCGTTTAGACGGTTTTGTGCCCGTCGTTCATTCCCTCAACTCATTCTTAGCGACAATGCTCCCACTTATGTCCAAGCATCAAAATATCTAAAGGATATGAGTAGTGATCCTACTATCATCACTTTTTTGGGAGAGAAGTGCGAATGGAGGTTCATTCCAGTTAAGGCACCTTGGTTTGGTGGAATGTGGGAACGGTGTGTCGGCATAGTAAAGTCAGGACTCAGAGCGGTTGTAGGACGTGCTCTATTAAAGAAGAGTGAGTTGACGACAGTCCTCACAGAGATAGAGGCAGTCGTGAAAGATCGGCCACTTACATATGTGTACACCGACCTGCAAGAACCACTACCATTAATGCCAGCTCACTTGCTATATGGAAAACCATTGACTGCGTTTCCATCTGATTTCCAATCCATAGTAGAGTTAGAGGATCCCTCGTTGTACTCTGATGTAGCGGTGTCTAAGAGATACCAGTATATATCCAGGATAATCGAGGATTTTATGAAACGGTGGATTAGTGAATATCTGCTAGCATTGAGGGAAAGGAGTGTTACTCCCTCTGGTAGACCAACGGCAACTACAGTTGGTGAAGTTGTTTTAATTAAAGAAGATAGTCCTCGTTTATGCTGGAAATTGGGCCGCGTGTTGGAGGTATACAAGGGGGCAGACTCTGTAGAGCGGGTGGCGCTATTGAAGACAGCCACTGGAACTACTGTTCGTCCTATTGCACGTTTGTATGCTTTGGAGCTCGATTCCACATTGCAATCTGATGCTCCACCTGTTATTGCTGGGTCCGAGGATTCTCAAAGGAACGACTCACCTCTTACTGATGATGATCATTCTCGGACCGGGACGCGTCTTTGCCCAGAGGCTATCTTCTGACGCCACAAGTCGACAGCGCCAGCAGCAGCGCGTCTGGGACGCGTCCCGGTCCGAGAATGATCACCATCAGTAAGAGGTGAGTCGTTCCTTTGAGAATCCTCGGACCCAGCAATAACAGGTGGAGCATCAGATTGCAATGCGGAATCGAGCTCCAAAGCGTACAAACGTGCAATAGGACGAACAGTAGTTCCAGTGGCTGTCTTCAATAGCGCCACCCGCTCTACAGAGTCTGCCCCTATGTAAGTATTTTGTTTACATTGTACAGTATATGTATTCCTAATATTTTCCTCTTGCTTTTTTATATCTATTTTATTTCAAATAATTTACAAGCGTTTTTCCCATCATTAAATCACTCTTAAAGACGTTCCCTCTTTAACCCTTAAAGAGCGGCTCACCACATAAGTCGAGTTGAAAAAACTGGCCAAAAACGGGTGAAAAAAGGGTGGAAATCGAGTGAAAATGGGTGGGATAGTAATGATCCATACGTCCGACATCTGTGGCCTCCCGGCCCACACTAACTCCAGTTCCCCCACCGCGCGGGAGGATGACAGTGTAACCAATAGTTCGCTAAAAGTGAGCAAGGTAGCAAAATCAGCTAAACTTCCATCTTCGAGGTAACACTGTCAGTGCTCCACGAGTGCTACGTAGCTGTATGTGGCGTCATTGTGTAGCGATTTCCACCTAGTTTTCGGCGCAATACAGTTCCTTTCATACTGATGGTTGATATAGCAGTCAGAACGGCCTGAAAAGGCCCTTAATCTGTTGCCCCCTCATTTTGCGGAATTTCCCTTAACTTTGGTAACACTGCAAACAAGCCAGGCGCACAGATATCAAGGAGTATCTAATAAGGAAAAATGACTGAGGTGTTTTGGTTTTATGCCCTACAACAGTCCTGCCACCAAATCCCTAGGACTCGCGGAAAAATAACCGTGTGACGTCACGCTTTCGCCTCTATCCAATCTGTACTCTATGGGCCCTCGCAAGAGTTACAGGCTACTGAACAGCCTACAGTCCCGAGGTTGAGACATAGAAAACAGAAACAAAAACAAGTATTGTAGTGACCAATGAAAAAACATATTCATATAAACTGACAAGTAACATATTCAAATTCCATAGGGTTCAAGTTGGTTTACATCAGAGTATTGTAATGATGTTATATTTTATATGCCTAATCAAACCCATATTATATCAATAGTGCGGGTAAAGCCTGGTTCACACATAGCCGAGTCGGTGCCCGAGTCCAACACGAGTATCGTAAATACGATAGGCTATGACTCTTTTGTGATCCCGTATGTCTCTGTGATGTCACGGTCGCTCCTGCAGCACGACGTAGGACGAGTAGATCGTATATTATAAGATTGTAGATAAGTTAAGTTATAAAAGGCCTAATATGCTATTAAGCAATATTGCCATGGTCTTGTGTAGTATATATGAATTTATTATATATATTAATATAATTTATCGTATAGAGCAACCTAGATGCGGTACGATAATTTGGGCTCCTGGCGTTTGCCAAGGCAGCAAGGTGTGCCTTTGAGGAAGGGCAGAGCCTTCACGAACACCAACCAGTTAACATCTATTTTCCGCCCTCAGTTGATCGCGCTTTTGTGCCTCTAATCACAATACACTGACAGCAATACAAACAGCTACACCATCACGATGCTCTCATCGACGCCATGACTGACTGACAGATAGGCATAATATTGATGTCCATTCCCATGTAATCATTTATTCTTTCTTTCACTTGACTCGAGTCTCGGGACCGAAGTCTCGTTCCCCGTTGTCCACCATATTGGGTAAAACGTTCTCCCTTGCTTCATTGCCACGTGGAACTATTGGTGAGTTAATTCCTGGCTAGTATTAACCCTTATAACCTTACCCTATATATATAATTTATTATGTGCGACCTTTGGATATAAATTAGCTTGTTTCAGATCCAATTCAATTTGGATATGGAGTAATTCGACTTAGATTGATTTTATTTGGATTATAGCTTATAGATATTTAACTTCCATTGATAGTTTACCACAACGAGTGATGAAATGTTGCTATTCGGCAATTACTCGTCAATACTCCTCAACACTCGTGTATACTCGTGTTACACTCGTGGATACTCTGTGTGGACTCGCCACACTCGAGGGTACTCGTGGCGTGGTCCAAAAATGGCATGCATGCATGACATTTTTGAGCCGCGCCACGAGTGTGGCCTAAATACGTGTAGACTCGTGTACATACGCGTTGATTCGTGTACACTCGTGTTTGACTCTGAATAACTCTTCGTTATTCGTGTTAACTCGTGTAACACTCTTTGGTGATTCGTTGATTATGGTGAACATTTCGATGTCGTATTTTGGGTGTCAAAATAAAATGTATGTGACTCCAGGTGTTGTTTTGCATCCAATTAATATTTATAGTTACTTTATTCATATAAGTTTCATTTACAATTTTACTTTACCTAAGTTTTAAATGACTTGTTAACAGAGAAACAAATAAGTAAAATGAATTAGGACCTAAATACTTTTTTGAAGAATAGATAAAATAATAATGATGATTAAGCAATTTGAAAGGACATAGTTCATGGTAGAACATATAAGGGAAATATGCTGAAAATTATTATAATACTGTTATGGATATAAGAACATAATACTATGCGCTGTACTGTCCATGAAAACATAATAAGGGTCGACCCTATTTGTCATTAATATGATAAATTTCACATGAAAACCCAAAAAACAAAAATTATATCCCCGCCGCTGTAGGCCTACTCCCTCCCCTTCTCGTCCCGGCCTCAACCCCGACCCCGTTACTGTGATGATGTTGATAAGCCTTGTGCTACACCCTATTGATAATGCAAATCTATTGAACATACTTAAAAGTGTATGTTATTTGGTCTCTATAATATAATCTGTGAATCATTTCCGATATGATGGAAGTAAAGACATTTTTTTTCCACCAACTCATAATCAGCAAAAACGACACAATGTCAATTAAACAATATTTCCCGATCATTTTATGTATACAGTGGGAAAAAAAACAAAAAATCTATCATATCAAACGTAAATCTTCTGTCTCCGAAGCTCGGCGTCTCTCACAGCAAGACAGAGGGGAGGGTTGAAATATTTTGTTGACTATCTTATTTATTGTTTATCTATGTGCTGGAAGGATATTTTATTTTCCAATTCCATCGCATTAGAAATGATTCAAAGATTACAAAAAGTCCAAATAAGACGTAGTTATGTTAATGTATAAGGGAGTTAGGTAGATGCATTAGAGAGAGAGATAGATACAAAGAGAGTTGCAGAGTAGAGGGGGAAGTGAGCAATAAACATGAACTATTATGAGACAAAGGGACTTAATTGGTTCTGAAAAGACAAAGGAGACATTTTTATTGACTCTTTTTCATGTTATTATTTGTGTGTTAGAAGGGTAATATTGTTTTCAATTCCATTGTATTAGAAATGATTCATAGATTAAAAAAAGACCAAATAAGACATAGTTATATATATGTATAAGGGAGATAGATGTATTAAATAGACAGAAAAACAAAACAAAAACAGTTATCTCAATTTCTCTGATGAACATTACCCAAAAATATAAGAAAAATATAAATAAAATCATAGTAATGAATATTATCGCTGAAATATATATAGAAAATATATAATCATGTACGAGGATTGTTAATATTGACACTTGTGTTGACCCGTGTTACACTCGTGTTGACCCGTATTACACTCGTCGTGACTCGTACCTACTCTTTGTTTTCGTACCCTGGCATTTGACCTTTATTTTTCAGATTTTTGACACTCGTCTTGGGTTCGTGTTACACTCATGTTGACTCTCAGTTACTCGTACAGACTCTTGCATGAACACGTGTTGACTCGTATTAATTTGTGTTAACTCGTGTTACACTCTTGTTGACTCGGAATCAATTGCTACTCGCGGCCTACTCGGCCTCCAGCAACGGCGATAATCGACGAGTGTAACTCGTGTTAGACTCGGGCACCGACTCGGCTATGTGTGAACCAGGCTTAAGTAATAACCAAAGCTTGGATGATTGTTTAAAACTGACCATTTTAGTTTTAATGTAATTGGTAATTTAAAATTCGACGAGGTAAGAGAAGATAATTAAAATAAATTCCTCACATTGACAAATGAAACGAATCATAATGTTTCCATTATAATTTCTGTATAATGTCTGTAATGGGAATATACTAATCACGAATCATACCCTAAAGCTAATGTGAGCTTAGATCTATATTTATTTATTATTTTATAACCCCAAAGAGACTACATTTTAATCTATATGTTGCGGTTACCACAAGTCATTAAAAGTAATATCATGCCATAGCCCTATTATAAGTTGGTTAGGGAAATTAACACGTAATGCATTATTGTTCTATTTATTGAGATTAGATTACAGAAATAAGATGTATCAGCACTCCTCAGCTGAACACTGGATGCGCCTGTGGCACAAATCCACAAGTTATACTCATCTGTGGATAAAGAAAAGAATATTATTTAAACATGGTTTATCTTAGTACAGCGCAGAGAAATATCAGAAAAGGAATTGGCAATTGTCAAATAGTATACGACTATACGTTGCCCTGCCTGAGTATTTCACGATTATCCTAAGTTTACATTGCCTGCCTTTAGCAAATAGTATCTACCTTTCATTTGCTTTAAGGAAACCATAGAGTACAGAAGGATAGAGCTGAAAGCGTGACGTCACACGGTTATTTTGCCGCGCGTCCTAGGGATTTGGTGGCAGCACTGTTGTAGGGCATACAACCAAAACACCTCAGTCGTTTTTCCTTATTAGATACTCCTTGTTATCTGTGCGCTTGGCTTGTCTGCAGTGTTACCAAAGTTAAGGGAAATTCTGCAAAACAAGGGGGCAATAGATTAAAGAGTGAACGTCTTTAAGAGTGCTTTAATGTTGGTAAACACACCTGTAAATTATTTAAAATTAATTAGATATATACAAACAAGAGGAACATATTAGGAATACATATACAATATGACAAATACTTAATATGATGTAAGCTGTATGACTACAAGCAACACAAGAATTACAATGTAATTTTGAATTATATTATTAGTTACATGTTATGTAGATGTTAAATTATGGGGGTAGAAGAGAAGTGGCTGTGAACCTCCTCATAATGACGACAAATTCACAATGATCTGGCCTTTACAGTAGCCTCTACTTATGTCTATTTAACTCTGTCATGTCTATAGAGTCTCTGGATAGCGTAGAATTGATTATTGATAGCGTTATTATTACAAGGTATGGATTATTACAAATTAATGGGTACCCTCCCATTTCCCTTTGCGACCGTGCTGCTATCTCTCGAACGCGCGGCTCGCTTCCTTCTTTCCTCTCTATCCTTCTGTACTCTATGAAGGAAACTATGATTATAGGGTCGTTGTTTTCCTCATTTCATAGACTACAGTAGATCTGGACTGGACACGAAAATGGAACTTTGCAGTAAGGAACCCAAAATCGGAAAACGAACCCCCAAGTTCGAACCTCGAAACCGCGAAAATATCAAATTTTCGCGGTTTCGAGGTTCGAACATGGAGGTTCGTTCTCTTATTTTGGGTCCCGTACTGCAAAGTTCCATTTTCGTGTCAAGTCCAGATCTACTGTTATGTAGGGGAGGGGATGTACGCAGCCACATACCTTACCCCCTGCGCGTGGCGAAAATGTAAGCCTCCCTTGGCCCCGCCCCCCGTTTCCCGTGTTTAAGTATAGCCTTCAAACCGTTATTGTCAGGTCGCTCGTAGTTCAGTTAGTAGAGCTCTCGCCCGGCACCCAGAAATACAGTGTTCGATCCCACTTGAGATTTAGTGTGTTTTTATATTTTTATTTTGTTATTTGTGTTATGTTATATTATATTATATTATATTAGGGTTAGTTTAGGTTAGGTTAGGTTAGGTTAAGTTAGGTTAATCTAATATAAATTTAATATTTGTACATTTTGGGCAGTGGGCGGGGACGCGCATGCACAGGGGGTAAGGTATGTGGCTGTGTACAGACCCTCCCGTTATGTAGTCTATGCTCATTTATATATTTAAGAGAGGGTCTTCGTTCTCGGTGGGACATAAGGACAATCATTAATCCCTCCTTCAAGATATAAGAAAAACAAATTACCACCAACATCAGCCTTACGTCCGTGAGTCCTGTTATACCAGGTGTTTTACTGGAGTTTAATTGGACAATGGTAGATTCTTACTTGACTGGAGAAACTAAAGCCAAACTACACATGCACAAAAGTCGTAAAGGGTAAATATAATACTGAATACACACATGAATTTCCTTTTAATGATCATTTAATACACAACACAATAATACACCTTACACTGATACATAGAATAATCACAATATAAATATGCCTAGCATGGGCGAGGATCTAAGACGGACCTATAGAATTTCCTTAGCACTCCTATTCTATCACTTGCGTAGATTTCAGAGATACACTTAATTTGCACTGGTGATGGAAGTAATATAACTCCCTCATGACACCTATTCTAACAATGAGTAGATTTGGAGATACTGGCACTGGTGGTTGAAGTGTTAACCCTTTCACGAATTTATGATGGAGTGGTTGCCAGATTAGCAATAAGAAATAGAGTTCTCTCACTTTTATAATTACCTCTCCAAAATTAGTTTTCTGCCCACAGCTAACTCAAAGACAACTGCAGAGGTTGAAGTAATTGAACTAAAGGTTTCTAAATACCCCTGATGGTAACAAAGGCTTTAAAGTACCCCCAATAGGCTCAAAATCGCATCATATGTCGGAAAGGGTTAATAGCTGAATCCTTTCTCTTGGTCCCGTCGAGCCGCTTAGGTGGTCCTGCCGTGTGGTAAATGGGGTAGGGATACAGATGGACTAGTTGGTTTGGGGCCTTTAATAGTAGTTCCTTATGTCATGACACAGGGTGCATACTACTCTGGATGAACGCGAGCATAAACTTAGACATGTCTTAAGTTGTGGCTGCTCGACTATCCTGACCGTTATACTAGTCGTTGGTGAAGTTCTGTTTCGGTACTCTTGGTGTAGGGGACTTTAATACAGAGTCGCTCGTGTCATGGCAGAGTAACTAGGTATCGGGCTAACGTGGGGAAGAAGTAAGATCATGATCGTACTAGCTTTCCCAATCTGCCTCTGACCGTTGTGTGTTCAAAGAACTCAGGGGTCGTTTATTAAGCCTTTCTACAAACATATGTCCTCGTCCATGCTTCTGGCCATATGCAGTATGGACTTTATATATATGGAGTGCCATTACTTAGACGGTATCTCGCAAAGCCCGAACTATTAGAGAGTATTTAAGAGTCTTGGAGAGTACTGAATTGATCCTGAAAGTCTGTTTGTGGCATGCCCTCGGTGCTACTTTCAGTGTCAAAACTTGCACCCTAAAAGAGATCCAAATGTTATTCCTACACAATGGTGTGGAAGCACAAAAGTTCACTAGTAGGGTAAAGAACTCTCAAACAATAAGGTAGAGAGCCATGGCATAAATACGTGGATGAGTGAGATGTAATTTTTAGGCTCAAATCTTGCATGTAAGTAAAGTGAGCCCTAAAATTGAAGACTCCACCTTGTTCTCGTCGAGATGGTCATTACGTTTACTGCTATGTCCCAGGGCTGGTGCTTGGAAGAGCGGCACATCTGGAGGGGGGAGATTTGGGTATGCTGCCCCTCGTTTGTTTGGATGTATTTGGCTTTCCTTTCTTGTTTTCCTGAATTGCCGATAATTATTCTGATTGTTTTTCCTGGGGTGGGTGGTAGGGCGTGGTTGATGGTGTCAACTCTGGCTTCCAAGATGTTGATGTGGGGCGGGGCTAATTTTGGTTTTGGGCGGCCATGTTGTTTCCCTTCTTCCTTCGTCTTTTCGTTAATTCTTGGTTGAGGTGGCTGCTTGGCGTTTATTTGCTGGGGCGAGTTCTCCTTCTCCTGTTGCTGGTTCCCTTTTCTTTTCTTCTTTTCTTCTGTGTTCGTCCTGGGTGTTGTGGTTCGTTGTGGATTCATATTTATTTTTGTCTTGCCGATATTCCTGTTCTTTCTAGCCGTTTTCTTTAGTGGGGTAATTTCTTTGCTGTTCCTCTCCTTTCTCGTGGTTTCCCCTTCTATTTCCATTCTTTGTTTCTGGTTCCTGCTGGTCTGTTGTGGCAGGGTAGTTATCTTTTTCTCGGGTATTTTAAGTCCGTCTGTTGAAATGAATGGCTGTTATTTGCCAGTAATATTTTTTCGTCACCCAACATAACTTATCAATAATTATTTTATGATATTTATTTTTATTGGAACTCCAACCTTCTGTGTGTGCATTTAAAGCTCAAAGGTTATGTATAGCCGAATTATACAGCTAAGCCGATGACATTCAGATCGACACTAACGCCATCAAGTATAGGGACGCGGCGTGAACACAGAAACAATGACAACAACAACGAAAGTGCGAAAATAAGGCATCTGAAAAAGCCAATTGGCTACTCTTCCAGGTATAACTCTTCTCACTTACTTGCCTCTCATGCTGTTCTATCCTCGTTGATATTTTACAGTACATCTATCTAAATGTATGCGAAATTTAACCCCTCTTTGGCGGCGCCCGACTTAAGGCGGTCAAGAGAACCAAGGACTAAATGGCGGGGCCCGACTTAAGTCCAATGCAATGTTGAGCACATAATTGGCTCTGAGAGAGAGTCCGAGCGATGGGAGGAGCGCGGGTTGGCTCTGACCGTTCGGCACGGCTCCCATACCGCGACTGGTCCCACCTCCACACTCATCCACATGCACTGCTTCCCTAAACAGGGAAATATGTAAGGAAATTATCGTATTTTAGGGATTTTTCCTTCGTGTTGCACGATCGTTGCAAGACAACCCGTGGTCGTAGAAGGATGGTTCAGGTGTCATTGGAAAGCTCAATTAACGCCCTTTCACGGATACATAATTGTATTACGCTCTGGCTCTTCTTTATGCATGAAAAAGAGCATGGAATGAAGCTGGTTTAGGGTAAATCTGCCCGTTTGGCAGGTAGTAGAAGTTACAAACCTAGCCGCTCGTTGAGTGTTAAGAGTAAATGGGGATATTTGGTGTTCAAACCGGGAATTTCTGTACCTCAGTAATCACGACCCACATGTACACTTGACAGTCAACATGACTGTGAGATCATATAGATTGGGCCACATTGTTCAGCTACCATCGATGTTGTGAAGCACCTGACAATTAATTGTTCTATTGTAAAGCTGTATTGTGGTGTCTTTCATCGTCAGAAAGTGAGGTAAGCAGTGTTCATGGCCATTCTCATTACTACTTACAATTCTGATAGCCTAGCCTATCCTCACAATTTAGGTCTAGGGGAATATGGGGTTTTGGGTGACGGATATAATATATGTTTTTGCTTTAGCTTGGGAACCTGCAGAAGGCTGCACACGAACAGCATGATATGCGGGGGTTGTGCGGGGATTTATAGGACTAATGGGAGGGATGAGGAATAGGAGACAAATGTATGGCGATTCTAGCTTTAAAACTATCAAAAGCTGGACTGTTATCTATATGAAATAGAAGGTGATTTCACTCTTGGATGCTGTGAGGACAAAATTATCATCAAAATATGTCGGTGTTTGCATGGTATATGTGGTATTTTCGATTGTGGCTGCTTCTTGTGGATCGTATTTTTATAAGTATGTGTCTTTGTCTATGTCTACTAGGTTGTTTGTGATTTTGTATAGCATTTGTTGTCTGTGTAGTTGCCTTCTTGTTGCAAGTGTGTCTAATGTTATGTCTTGTTTAGGCAAAGTGACCGATGTAGTGTCTGTAATCACGTCTGATCCATCTTGCCACTTTATTTTGTATGGCTTCTAATTTATTAATGTTGTGAGTGTGTGGATCCCAGACGGTGTCCCAGTATTTAATGTGTGGTCGAACTAGTGTTTTAAAAGCGCAAAATATTGATGTCTGTGTTGCACCTCCTTAGGTTCCTGCGCAGGAACCCCAGGAGTTTGTTGGCTTTTGCCCTGACGCTACTCACATGGGTACTCCACCTCATATCTGCTGATACGTCGACTCCCAAATACGTCTGGGAATGGACGGTATCAAGGTTGATATTATGGAGTTTAAAGGCAAAGGGGACTGATTTCTTGGAGCGGTTAAAACATATGTAGTGGGATTTGTCTGGTCTAAAGGCCATCTGCCACTTGGCTTCCCAGTCTCCAAGGGTAGTCAATTTGTCTTGAAGTCGAAGGCAATAGTTCCTATCTACTATTGGTTGGTATGCTAAACTATCATCTGCAAAATGTTTATTAGTAGAAGTTAAAAATGATGGAAGATCATTGATGTAAGAGAAATAGAGAAGGGGACCAAAGATGGTGCCTTGGGGTTCACCCGAACTTACAAGAACAGGAGATGGTTAAGAAAGTCTTAATCCAGTGAATATGTGGTCTTCTGATTCCATAGTAATCCAGTTTAGCTAATAGTCTACAGCGGGGAACATTGTCGAAGGCTTTGGCCAAGTCAAGAACTATGGCGTCAACTTGTATAATTGTAGGGTAATTTAGGGACTGGGATACGTCATGAGTTGTCAAAAGTAATTACAACTCGCACAATCATTTGGGCCAAAAGTCATGCTGTGAGTCAGTCAGTATATTTTGGTTGCTAAAATGGTCCATTAAGTGTCTATGGAGGATGTATTATAAAATTTTGCAAGGAACTGAGGTTAAAGAAAAAGGCATATAGTGAACTGGGAGGGTTCTGTCTCCAGATTTAATAATCGGGGTCACGTTTGCCAAAAGCCAGTCGTGAGGAATTTCTCCGGTACTAAGAGTCTGTGAAAATATAACCTGCAAGATAGGGGCAAGAATTGCAGCATTCGCCTTAATTATCCTGTAGGATTTATAGTCTGGTCCAGTAGCTTTGTCAATATCTACATCAGATAAGAGTTTCTCAACTCCACGGGTGTGCATAGTCAGTGGCGGTATAGTCGGGTGTGGTGATGACAGTTCTGGCAGGTCTGCTTGTTTTTGTGTCAAAACTGACTGGAACTGCGAATTAAGTGCATTAGCTTTATCCTGTGGGTGTCTATCTATCTATCTATTGTCTGACGCCGTGATCCCCGAAGGGGTGGCCACGAACGAACCGCCTCCATGCACCTCTGTCCCCAGTCAGTCGACGCCCCTCCTCCCAACCAGCACCGCCTTCATTCATATACTTCCTCACCTCATCCTTCCACCTCTCCCTCTCTGTCCTTCCACCTCGCTCTCGTTCACCTTCTTAGTCAATCTCTCGCTTTCCATACGTTCCATATGGCCGAACCATCTCAAGTTGTTCCTTTTCACACTTTCCAGCACATCTACCTCCACACCACACCTCCTTCTTACTTCCTCATTCGTCTGTCTATCCCTCCATGTAACGTCGCACGCACTTCTCAAGTAACTGATTTCCACCGCTCTCACTCTTGGTCTGAGTCTCTTCCCGAACGTCCATGCTTCGCTTCCGTAAGTTAGTGTCGGGATTACCACACTAGGACTTCTTCACTTCAATACTGACCACCCTATTTCTTGTTACTGCTTTCAACGTTCCTACAACCCTCTTCCCCTGTTGTACACCCTCCCGCACTTCCTGGTCCAAAGTCCCATCTTTACTCAACACACTGCCCAGATACTTAAAAGAGCTGACGATCTCCATTGCCTGACCGTTCAACTTCACCTCACACTCTGTGACTTCACCCCTTTCGAAGACCATAACCTTGCTCTTCCCCGCATTTACCTTCAAATCCCGTTTTTCGCACACTGTTCCAAACTTATTTACCAAACCCTGCAGCTCCCATTCATTATCCTGTGGGTGTATGACCAGAGAATCGTTATATAATAATGTTGTTAAACCAGTCGAGTCTTGTTTGTGCGCTTTGAAGAAGCTGTAAAACTTTATGTGGTTTTGTTTGTTGTCTATTAGAAAAGTGGCAGTGCAATTAGTTTCTGCTTGTTTCATTTCTCTTTTTAGTGTTTTCTTTGTATTCTTGTAATACTCCTGTGTTCTGTGTCGTTGCAACGTTTGGCTGCATTGTATGTTTTTGCCTTGTGTCTGTATAGTCTTTGCAGATGTCTATTGAACCATTTGGGTGACCTTGAATACAGTCGCAGAGTCGGGTCCAATTCCTTTCAACAGAATTGTCCATAGGATTATTGTCAAGGAAGGTGTCTCTATAGTAAGTTAAGTCCCGGGAGATGGTGCTCATGTCTGCTCTTTTGCATAGGTAAATGTTTCTGGGTAATTTTTTTTTTTTTTTTTTCTATGTGATTGAGGGAGGCAAAAGGCAGAACTGCCTATAGCGAGTGCCTCCCCCATAGTTGAAAGAGTGACAGGGCCAAAATCAAGGGACGCTCGAGCCAAAATGCCTGGACACACAGAGTTTGAAGCAATTTAAGTTGTAGGAAGAGGGAAAGACTGATTCTGGGAGAGAGTTTCAGAGCTCAGCTGCTGTGTAGAAGAAAGACTGAGAGTAACGTTTCACTCTCGGGTTGGAGAGTTGCACAGAGTAGGGATGGGATTGAGTTGCAAGATGGGTACCACGTGCCCTACGTAAAGGAGGTGGTATACACTGGGAAAGCTCTGAGGAACACTGATTATTATAGTAGCGATAGAATAGCGAGAGAGATGCAACATTGCGGCGGAGAGAGAGAGATTGCAGAGAGTTGGTGAGTGGACAGGAGTTAATGATACGAAAGGCCTTCCTTTCAACTTTGTCTAGGAGAGCGGTGTGAGAGGAACCTCCCCACACATGTGAACAATACTCAATACAAGGACGCACTATGCCCCTGTACAGAGCAAGAAGCTGTGCAGGGGAAAAGAACCCCCTAAGGCGGTTGAGCACACCCAGCTTCTGGGAGGCTGCATTAGCAAGACTGGTAATATGGTCCTTCCAACTGAGAGCAGAAGAAAAAGAGACACCAAGAATATTGAGAGAAGATGAAGGATTGATTTTTGTATTGTTGAAGAATAACGGATAGTCCGCTGGGAGTTCCTTACGGGTAGATAGATGAAGAAATTGGGTTTTGGAAGCATTAAAGGTAACAAGGTTTTCTTTGCCCCAATTGGAGATAGTATTTAGATCAGAATTTAAGAGTTCTATGGCTTCATTACGTTTGTCGTTGAGGGATTGCTGGCTGGGGCGTTCTGAAAAACTAAGGTTAAGTCGTCTGCGTATAAATGGATGGGAATTGAGGTACAGTTGAGGAGATCATATATAAAAATTAGAAAGAGAATAGATAGGACAGAGCCCTGAGGAACACCGGAGTTTATAGGGTGAGGAAGTGAACAATGGCCGTCCACAACCTCGGCTATGGAACGGCCAGAGAGGAAATTAGAGAAAAAGGCACAGATGGAGGGATAGAATTGTTTCTATATGATAGGTTTTATGTTTGCATCAACTAGTACCATGTCATGATCAATCAAGCCTGATACTACCTGTGTCCGTGTTATCAAAGAGGTGTTGTTTGTGAGAAATAGGTCTAAGGTGTTGGATGTGACCCTATGTCTTATGTTTGGTTTGTTTCTCATTACGCTAGATTGTGTGTGTGTTGGTTCATGTACTGTTTGTGAGAGTGAGTGAGTGTTGATTATATCAATGAAGTTTTCATGTAGGGATCTTCTGTCAGTATTTGGTAGTATTATATGAATTTCATATATGGGGATGTCGAGTGTTGCGTTGCTTGTCCAATCAATGTCAGGGAGGTTAAAGTCTCCAGCCAACCATATATTGCTAGAGGGATCTATTCTAGATAAAGAATCGTCAAGGCGTTGTAGGTGTTCTACATTAGAGCTAGGGAGCCAGTAAAACGATCCTGTGTAAAGTGACCTGCAGCTCTGTATCTGCGATTTTACCCATAAAATGTCCGCGTCCGTGTTTAATTGATTCGCTGCGATTACAACTAGTCCTGACTTCTTAGCTATCATGACCCCACCGTGCTCTCCGGTCTCTCAGTCTTTTCTGTGTAATGTCCGTCGGGAAGACTTCACTGTCTCTACTGTCAGTATTGAGCCATGTCTCTGTTCTGATAACAATGTCTGGGCCTTAAGTCATGAGGGTGTGGTGAAAGGCGTCTAGTTTGTTTAAAACACTTCTGAAATTGATTATGAGGGTTCAAAGGGTGGATGGCTTTCGTTTAGCTAGAGAGCTTTGGGTGGTGGTGGTGGTAGCTGTAGGACTAAGGATGGTTGAGGAATTAGGTAAGAATATTTGGGTTACATACATACATACATACATACGGGTTTAAAGACCGCAACCGTCCACAGTGAATGTGGCTTCCATGGTACAATCACAGTACTGCACACAGTGCACAGCAATCATAACACGGTGGCTACAGTCTATACTGCAACAACGCTCCATCATGTTATCACTGTGGCTGATGTTGGTATAGTGATAACAGCGTCTCAGCAAAACTCAATAAAGTCCCCCTGAAGCACTTGCACCTGGCGAAATCGCACCACACCAGCCTTAACCGTGCTACAATAAGGCAGTAACAAGAAATCACCGTAACTGCTACAGAGGCTGACTGAACCACCGAAGTGGTGGGCGGTGGGGTCGCTGCATCCTTACGCCAGAGAGAAAGGCTGACTTGTGCCATTGGGCTGTGAGAGTAAGACACTAGGGAACCTTGGGGCACACCATTATGGGCCCACTGCCTTCACCACTCTCAGGAAGAAAGATAGAAATAAGAATGATGAAAAAGGTAAAGACAGAACTAGCTATGGGAAGTAGAGGACACCAACCCTCACACTGATAGATCCAGCCCACCACACAGTGATTTAAGTCTATGATTAGGTTGGTATGGTGTGAAATGGCGTGTGGGGGTCAAGTCATGCGTTGGAAAGGGGAAGAATTGTCAGGGTCTTCCCTAGCAGTTAGTACACAGTTCCTATCTGGGGCTGAATTGGTGTGGTGATGTTGCAAGGATATTGAAGGAGAGGTAGGATCAAGGAGAGATAATATGTTAGATGTGGGATAAGGATGTAAGGATAAGGAGAGGGAGGAACTGTAATATGGGGCCCCACCGTCCTAGCACAACCACAAGAGACACTTTGCTCAACTATTTTGTCGAACGCAGTCGTGAAGCCTCCGATTCAGCTAACGTGATATGTGTATATAATTTATGAATTGTTCACTTTTTGAAATATGCATGAAACTTGGCACACTTGTAGTATGAACCAACACAAACAATTTAAGCTATGGAGCCACCTCAAACTCAGTCTAGTTTAGCCGCGGCAGCCATTTAAAAAATGGCCACCGTGCGCGTCCCCAAAATTATGGATTTGCCATATAAATCAAACTATTATGTTAATGTTGGTGCATTTTCATAGGTTTAGGGGTCAAGGATTTTCGTTTAATCCATTCACTGCGGGAGACGTTCTGGAATGCCATGGCAATTTACAGGCTTTTAACACCTTACGAGCGGCCTATGCGGTTTATTTATGTGTACCGCACAGCGGGGTGTTTTTAGCCAAAATAGGGCTGTTTACGTGATCATTTTCATGCCTAAATAAGACCCAGAACGTAAAACAAGTACCTATCCCTGAAAGGGCATAAACAGAGCTTTCGAATGACACCATAACGATCCTTGTATGATGGATAGTTTTCTTGCAATAACCGTGCAACGCGAGTGCAAAAAGCAGGTCAGTACATAATTGAGTATGTAGCGAGTGAGAGAGGGAGGAGGGAGCTGAGATTTGTGTCAGTACGTTCGCCGCGGTGGTCTGGAGCAGTCATACGCTCGCTAGTCTCCTGCCACCACTTTAAAGCCTCTTAAATCCTGTAGAATCGCGTATCAGTGAGCGGGAGCGTGAGAGGGTCCCCTCCGCTCTCCATCATGGCGGCCGGCGCACTGAAGGGTGTTACGACTGAGGTTTAAATATATCAGGGCTCTTATTCATTGGACTAGTAATGGCATAAATGCTACAACGGAAAGCGCTAGATCCAACCTCTGATGTATATTCCCAGTGAACAAAGAACACAAATACTCTCCAGAGTTCTATATGCAATAATAGGTTATCAAACTCTCAATAAATGTGCGTCTACTCTAGGCTTAATGATATGTGAAAACAGCCTATTACTACCTATAACCGAAGGTGCTTGGTTATGGTATGCAAAGTAAGGTGGTAAGAGAGGTTACAGCTTACGTTACTTTAATCAATAAATGTCAGGCACTCCTGCATGAAAGAAAGTGCACTAAAGTCCTTCAACACCAACAAGGAATGTTCTTTAAATGTTAGATGCTATCAAGATGCTCGAATCGGAAATGGAACCCAAAAAGGCAGGCAGCGGAACAATGCTCGTGCATGCTATGCACACAAAAGGCAGGATATATAATGCAGTCGGAGCCAAGAATATCCTAAACGCTACAACAATAATAATAATCGCCACGACAATGCAGTATTCCTATCAACAAAAAGAGTCTAAGTCGTTTGTGTCTCAATACATCAAACTAGGCTGCGAAATGCTTGTGTAATCATAAACGGGTATGCATAATAAGAGTAATTGGTTTAATATACTTAATGTCTACTATGACTGATAAAGTCTAGCTAGAGTCAATGATACGAGATACTGGTGCGCATGGCATGCCGCATAGCCTAGTGCAAATCTCAAGTCTGTGCGTCAAGTATTACGTTATAGTGAAGGGTAGCTCTCTTGAGAAACCTTAATACCGAAGTATTAAGCGTTCTCCTGGCGTACCTCAAAGACAAATTACTGAGCTTAGAACAGTGCAAATGGTATAGGCAAAAAGCCCTCATTCGTGCATGCTCTAGTCTCAATGGCACACAGACTAGAATTTACCCAATCAACTCCAGTTCTCAGGTATGTCGTGCAGCTTTTAACTAAAGCCAGCACTCATTGGAAACAATACCTAATAGTATCAGACTCCTAGTCTAGCATTATAATCTAGCAGAACACTAATAATTATAGGAAGCGGTACTGAACAATATGAATGCCAACCAATGCTTCTTGATCAACTTATCTTAACAACTAACATACATGGGTTATATAAGACCTTAACGCACAATACAACTGGCCAGCATGAAGCTGATTTTGCAGAGTTAACCAGAAGGGGTATAATATTAATAAAAGGTGGTGAAAGATATGGAAAATGAGAGAGATAGGCAGAGGAAAAGGTTCTCAGGTGCAAAGAGGGGGACAGGTATCAAAGGGATAAGAGGGATGCATTCTAGAAACCAGATCTGAGGGAGAGTGTGGCAAGAGAGCTGTATATATACTAGCACTAGCTCGAACCACGTAGGAAAAGCGGTAACAAGTCCTCCAGCCAATGCCAAAGAAGCCAGCCAAACATGACGTCTCCAAGCATGGTAAAAAATTCCTCCAACCAATCCCCAAGAGACCAGCCAGCTATGACGTCATCGAGCATGGCAAAAAACACTGCGCGCTCCCCACACTCTGTTCTACTCTCTCTCTCTCTCTCTCAAATCCTATCATTACTACTTAATGATAAAACATATACTCTGCAATTAATATATAAAGCCTTGACATGGGCGAAAACAAAGAGCCTTTCTGGACTGCCCATGACACGAGCTTTCCTATGAAATAAAGCACACAATAATACATCAACTGTAGCCACATCCACTGCCCTGGCGATCCTAGCGAGTCACTGTAGGACAAGCCATGCGGTTCTATCGGAGTGGTTAACGTCACACCCCCCCCAAGATTTTTCTCAGAGGCCCAAAGCTCAAAAAAATCTGATGGTTAGAACCCATGCTATATCTCTACTTCCCATCACCCAGCGGCAGTAAAATATCTGGCACAGTTCTCAACAAAACATTTTACAAAATTATAACCCTCCCCAACACAATAGGTTAAATCATATGTAGTTATGCTCCTCAAGAGCGAGCTTCTCTAGCCCAGCATTCTGAGAGGAGTGCAACTCAGAATTACTGCTATATCATACTGAAAAAATTCAACTATCAAAGAAAGAGTTTTTATTTGATTTTTATGTTTTTAAATTGTTTATTTCGACTGCACTATAGGGGCAAGCCTAGTTTTTTTCTTCTATACCAAACGCTCAACTCCTGCTTTACGACCCAATACGCTGGGCTACAACCGCGAGCCAACAAGCACCAAGCGCAAAATACTATTCAAACTAAAGCAGGAGGCTACCCGTGTGTCAATCTACCAAGGATCATCTACCCTCGAAAGACAATCTGCAATCACGTTGTCACAACCGGCAATATGGCGTATGTCCAGGTTATATTCCTGTAACATTAGCGACCACCTGGTCAGCCTCATATTCCGATTGTGAAACTGGTTCAAGAACTTGAGAGGGTGATGATCTGTGTAAATTACAACGACTGGACCATAGGCTGGAACATAGACCTCGAAATGCCTCAGTGCAAGTACAATTGCCAGCAGCTCCTTCTCGACAACAGAGTAGTTCTTTTGGGCTGAATTGAACTTCTTTGAGTAGAAACTAACAGGATGTTCCAGCCCATCATCGTCCCTTTGCATAAGGACGGCACCAGCCCCCACACCACTAGCATCCGTTGATAGTTGGAAAGGTAGGCTAAAGTCAGGGGCCCTGAGGATCGGGTGAGTGCACAACAGGTGCTTTACAACTCCAAACGCCTTCTCACACTCAGGCGCCCATTTGAATTTCTTATCCTTCGCTAAAAGATCTGTCAGAGGTGCTAGCACGGTAGAGTACCCCTTAATGAAGCGTCTGTAGTATCCGATCATACCTAAGAACCTCATGATCTGCTTCTTGGTGGCCGGCCGGGGAAAGTGATCTATCGCAGCTATCTTGTTCTGTCGGTGGCACATCTGACCCAACCCCACCATGAACCCAAGATACTGCACGGACGCCCGCACTAAATCACACTTTGCCAGGTTGACCACCAAGCCAGCCTCACTAAGCCTTTTGAACAGGAGTTCTACGTGCTCACAATGACTCTTAAAGCTGTTGTCATAGATAATAACATCGTCGAGGTATACTGTGCAATTAGGAATGTCTGCCGTTATATCATTCATCAAACTCTGAAAGGTAGCGGGTGCGTTCTTGAGGCCATAAGGCATCACATTACAGCGGTAGGTAGCACCATCCACCACAAAGCCACATACCTCTTTCGCTCGTTCGGACAAGGGCACCTGCCAGTATCCCTTAACCAAGTCCACCTTGGTTAGGTACTTTGCATTGCCTATCTTGTCCACACAGTCGTCGACCCGAGGAAGAGGGTATGGGTTAGTGGGCGTCAAACCGTTTAACCGTCTGTAGTCTACGCAGAATCGCACCTTACCATCCGGTTTTGGTTGCAGCGTGACGGGAGATGTCCACTTCACCACCCCCTTCTCAATCAGCCCCCTTGTTAACATATACTCCAACTCCGCCCGGAGGGCCGGCAGTTTAATAGGGGGCACTCTATAGGGAACTGACTTGAAAGGGGGGTGGTCTCCTACGTCCACGTCGTGCACCTCTAGGGTAGTGAGGCCTGGGTGCTCCGCGAAAACAGAGGGGTATGAACCGAACAGGCGCTCCACAGCCACACGCTGATGCTCAGGTAAGTGTTGCAACGCTTCCTGAGCCGCTTGGTTCGTGTTCCCCGCCCACTGGTTCGCAGAGACATGATGATCCCAGTTATCCTCCACCTGAGCTTCACTGTCGCGTTCTCCTTCTCCACCTTGACTGCTAAACGTCATCACAGGCACAGTGAGAGGCTCAGGGGGGTGCCTCACATACTCCTTCATGAGATTAACGTGACACAACTGATTGCGCTTCCGTCTGTCTGGAGTGGCTACCAAGTAATCCAGGTCCGATAGCTTCTCAACCACCCTATAAGGACCAGTGTACTTCACGGATAAGGGGTGACCTACAAGGGGCAGTAGAATCAACACCTCCTGACCCACGTGAAACTCCCTGAGTTTAACCTTGAGGTCGTACCTGTCCTTCATGAGGGCCTGAGAGCTAGTCAAATTACGGCCAGCCAACTCCAGACTGCGCAACATCCGTTCTCGACTGTCGAGGACATACTTGAGCATAGAACAAGGTTTTTCTGCACCCTCCCATATTTCTTTAACCATATGGAGAGGCCCTCTGACATGGTGTCCAAAGACGAGCTCATTAGGGCTGAATCCCAAACTTTCCCAGGTACCTCCCGTGCAGCAAATAAAACATATGGCAGGCCAAGATCCCAATCTTTCCCATTCTCAAAGCAATAACAACGAAGCATAGATTTTAAGGTTGAGTGCCATCGCTCTAACACACCCTGGCTCTCCGGATGATACGCAGATGACACAACCGTAACAATCCCATGCTGCTGCATTGTTTGAACAAAGAGGTTAGAAGTGAAGTTGGATCCTTGGTCTGACTGAATCTCCTGCGGGTAACCATACCGGGGAAAATACACTAGCAAGTTTCGGACCACCGTCTTCGCTGACCCATTTCTCATAGGGTACGCGTTAGGGTACCTTGTTGCTACATCCATGATGGTCAGGAGAAACTTGTTTCCGGCACTTGTAGGTGGAAGGGGGCCAACCATATCAACTATAACATTACTAAAGGGAGGCCCACTGACAGGAATGGGGTGTAACGGTGCCTTAGGAATGCTCTGATTTGGTTTGCCAACCTTCTGACACACATCACACATTGCCACCCATGACACAACTTGTGCTCTCAGACCAGGCCACCAAAATAGTTTTCCTAAGGCTGCAACCGTCTTACGGACACCCAGATGTCCCGCCAGTGGTACATCATGAGCCAACCTAAGTAAGCTTTCCCTGCAAACCCTCGGCACGACCAGCTGGTCTACCTCTCCTGACCCCCCCCTCCCAATTCCTCTGCGGATCTTGGAATCGCCGGTACAATATGCCATCTATGAAAAAAAAATCTCCCGACTGTGCATCACTGTCCTCCTCCAACTCAACAGCACCGGTACTACGTTCAAGAACCTCCGGGTCTTCTAATTGCAATTTACGAATGTCCGAAGGAGCAAGCTTATCTAAGTGTTTGCGAAACAACTCATGCCCCCCTCCTACATTGAATTTAGCCTCCCGTTGCTCTCTCTCTGTGTATCGTTGCTGTCTCTTCGTCTTTTTAAGCCCATCCTCTGCCTTCTTAGTAACAGTTAATGGGTCTTCTCCAGACTCTAAAATCTGTCCTAATAATGAGTCCCCGAGAATGTCCGTTGATACTAAACTCTCAACCGCATCAACTTTCAACCCCTTCTCGGTACCTTTCCTCCGCTTGTCTAAAGACTGTTGACCAGAATGTGACTCCCTGGATGCAAGAGATCTGGTGACAACACACGCCATAGGTTGCACCTGACGCTTCTCAACTCACTCCTGCTCCTCCCTACTCATGTCGGCCGGCTTCTCGGCAACGACTAAGGGTGGAACCTCAGAAGTAGGCCCCGCAAAGTCGTTGCCGAGAAGGAGGTCGACGCCCCCAACAGGTAACTTCATCACAATTCCTACATCCAGGTCACGAGTCACACCATCAACTTCCATCTTCATTCTTACAAGCGGGTATGACCTTGTTGCATTAACCCCCTGAACCACAACCACCCGCGCCGTATTTACAGGTTTACCAGTGATATTCCTCAACAATGTTTGCGATGCCCCAGTGTCACGCAAAATTCTCACCTCATGTCTTCTACCCCCCCCACTCCACACAACCGAGTCCCCTGTGGTCACTAAAGGCATCACGGACAGGGAATAAGCCTTCCGGATCCTTCTGCACTGGCAGTGTATTTACCTCGGAAGAATTGCCTCTAACAAACTCCGATGTCCTCTTGAACACTCCAATGCCGTGAGCAAAAGACACGGCTGCCGGAGGAGGTCGACTAGGGCACTCATTTGCTTTATGACCCTCCTTGTGGCACTTAAAACACATAAATTTCGGTTTCGGCTTATACTGTGATGTAAAAGGCCCCTGACTTTTCTTATACGGCGTGGTGTTAGGTTTGGATTCAGTTTTAGTTTCAATGCTCTTTTGTTTAAATGTGTCGTTGCTACGGGGAGGGGGAGGATAACGGTCCTTAGCACTTGCATCGTACTTCTGTGAGGACCCGCAACCCCGAATCAACGACAGCCGTAGATCAGCCATTTCTGCTGCTTCTAGTAGAGTTCTTGGTTTTTTCTCCTTTAAGTTCAAAGTTAGATCACCGCCTGTGCACTTAAAGAACTGCTCCAACATCATTAACTGCTTAATTCCATCAAATGTTGTTACCTTCTCAGATCGGAGCCAGTTCCCCATAGCATCGGACAAGTCCCGGGCGTGTTCCAAAGAGGTGCTATCTCTTCTCTTGGTTACACCCCGGAACTTCAAACGGTACGTTTCTGGTTGCAGTTCGTAAGCCCTCAGGACAGCCTCCTTGAGATCCTCATACACAATACATGACTCCAAATGTAACGCATCGTAGGCTTTAAGACCCTTGCCTATTAATCTAGAGGATACAAGTGCTGCCCATTTATTCTCTGGCCACTGGTGTTCCTGGCACTTCTTCTCAAAGCTTGCGAAAAATTCTGTTACACCACTCTCATCAAACACCGGAACCAGTTTCAATAAGTGCGAGAGAGATTGATCATGAACACGGTTACCAGCCCCAAGTCGCTGTCCCGTTGTCTCTACTCACGACTTCTCTACGTCCATGTCGGCACAGTACCTAGTCGACTTTAAATCAGCTTGGATTTTTGCTAGCTCTATGTGCTGAGACTGCTGACTGATATTTTTTCTCTGTTCTATCTTGGCTAATTCTAATTGCTGCTGAAGCTGAAGCTCAGATACCCTGATAGCCTTTCTCTCTTCGATCTTAGCTAATTCGAGCTGATACAATAATTCTGGAGTTAACCCTTGAGGAGGTGAAGGTGCTACAATGTTTGAAATTACCGGTGGTCCCTCCAGGGGCAACCCACCCTGCCAGTCACCACCCAACTGTGGAAGCGTACCCGGGGTCGTCAAACCACTGGGATGGCTGGGAGTCGAGTGTAGGGGAAGCATGGCCGAAGGGCTCTGAGCACTCAACCCATCTCGCTCACCAGTCACCCTGCCCAGTACACACGTTATCAAGTTATCCCTGGTCATGCTGCTAGTACCCGCATGACCGATAGCTGTGGCCAGGCATTGAAGACCGTACCGATCCATACCCTCCAACCGCTCGGCAGTAACAGGCCATTGCAAAAATATCCTAGCATCCTCCTCACAGTTCACCTGATTAACCATTTCATCATACTGCTGTTCCTCTGTTTCGACATTACGTACTGTGTCTCCATTCTCCTCTGATCCGGTATAAGACATGATGCTCACAAAAATTTCCCACCTCAATATTCAGAAAAGAAGCACCCCAAACTCTTATACCTCAATATACACACAAAAATTCTCGAAAATACTCAAGGGCTATACTATGTTGCAAAACAAAATTATTCTTGCTGATCCCCACAAAATATTCCCCAAAACAACAAATGTTCCCTGCTAATAAATGTAGGTTCACCAAATCCTAGGTAAGGTCGCCATTTGTTACGACTGAGGTTTAAATATATCAGGGCTCTTATTCATTGGACTAGTAATGGCATAGATGCTACAACGGAAAGCGCTAGATCCAACCTCTGATGTACATTCCCAGTGAACAAAGAACACAAATACTCTCCAGAGTTCTATATGCAATAATAGGTTATCAAACTCTCAATAAATGTGCGTCTACTCTAGGCTTAATGTTATGTGAAAACAGCCTATTACTACCTATAACCGAAGGTGCTTGGTTATGGTATACAAAGTAAGGTGGTAAGAGAGGTTACAGCTTACGTTACTTTAATCAATAAATGTCAGGCACTCCTGCATGAAAGAAAGTGCACTAAAGTCCTTCAACACCAACAAGGAATGTTCTTTAAATGTTAGATGCTATCAAGATGCTCGAATCGGAAATGGAACCCAAAAAGGCAGGCAGCGGAACAATGCTCGTGCATGCTATGCACACAAAAGGCAGGATATATAATGCAGTCGGAGCCAAGAATATCCTAAACGCTACAACAATAATAATAATCGCCACGACAATGCAGTATTCCTATCAACAAAAAGAGCCTAAGTCGTTTGTGTCTCAATACATCAAACTAGGCTGCGAAATGCTTGTGTAATCATAAACGGGTATGCATAATAAGAGTAATTGGTTTAATATACTTAATGTCTACTATGACTGATAAAGTCTAGCTAGAGTCAATGATATGAGATACTGGTGTGCATGGCATGCCGCATAGCCTAGTGCAAATATCAAGTCTGTGCGTCAAGTATTACGTTATAGTGAAGGGTACCTCTCTTGAGAAACCTTAATACCGAAGTATTAAGCGTTCTCCTGGCGTACCTCAAAGACAAACAACCGAGCTTAGAACAGTGCAGAATGGTATAGGCAAAAAGCACTCATTCGTGCATGCTCTATTCTCAATGGCACACAGACTAGAATTTACCCAATCAACTCCAGTTCTCAGGTATGTCGTGCAGCTTTTAACTAAAGCCAGCACCCATCGGAAACAATACCTAATAGTATCAGACTCCTAGTCTAGCATTATCTAATCTAGCAGAACACTAATAATTATAGGAAGCGGTACTGAACAATATGAATGCCAACCAATGCTTCGTGATCAACTTATCTTAACAACTAACATACATGGGTTATATAAGACCTTAACGCACAACACAACTGGCCAGCATGAAGCTGATTTTGCAGAGTTAACCAGAGGGGGTATAATATTAATAAAAGGTGGTGAAAGATATGGAAGATGAGAGAGATAGGCAGAGGAAAAGGTTCTCAGGTGCAAAGAGGGGGACAGGTATCAAAGGGATAAGAGGGATGAGTTCTAGAAACCAGATCTGAGGGAGAGTGTGGCAAGAGAGCTGTATATATACTAGCACTAGCTCGAACCGCGTAGGAAAAGTGGTAACAAGTCCTCCAGCCAATGCCAAAGAAGCCAGCCAAACATGACGGCACCAAGCATGGTAAAAAACTCCTCCAACCAATCCCCAAGAGACCAGCCAGCTATGACGTCATCGAGCATGGCAAAAAACACTGCGCGCTCCCCACACTCTGTTCTACTCTCTCTCTCTCTCTCTCAAATCCTATCATTACTACTTAATGATAAAACATATACTCTGCAATTAAATATATAAAGCCTTGACATGGGCGAAAACAAAGAGCCTTTCTGGACTGCCCATGCCACGAGCTTTCCTATGAAATAAAGCACACAATAATACATCAACTGTAGCCACATCCACTGCCCTGGCGATCCTAGCGAGTCACTGTAGGACAAGCCATGCGGTTCTAACGGAGTGGTTAACGTCACAAGGGTCTCCCATATATCTCTCGAAACCTCTGCAGCGCTGCCAAAGATAAATGTAGCACGCCATTGCTCATAATTAGCGAATATTTGGTAGCGCTGCGGGTTACTCCTGCGCGCTACGAAGCTCGTTCTGGTGTAATTTTGAAGCTATTTTCTTCTAGTTTTTGGATGAATATATTTAATTTTATTCAGACACTTGCTTAATCATTCAGGAGTGCCTGAATGAACCCTATTATGACAATAATAGGTGGAAATTTACCCGCAGCGTAAGTGATAAACATATTTATCATGCTCAAGAGATAAAGTAGCACATAATTACAAAAATTATAATATCTATATCTATAACTATAGAATATATATATATATATATATATATATATATATATATATATATATATATATATATATATATATTGAATTTTTCTGGATAAGTATCATCCAACATGTCATGGATGGGATTCGACCGGCTGTTCGAAAAGTGAACCAAGGACAGGTACCAGTCATGGAGAGTACACATTTGTCATCATGATTGGAGGGTTGCGCACATAAATGGCTGCACTTAAGATAATTAATTTTGTGACTGGCTTAAAGATAGTGGATTGATGGAAGCTTTAATTCAGGCAAGTGTCTCATGATAATGTATAACAGGTTGCGAGACCTGGAGTGAGTGGGTTCGAATCCTGGTCAGGACACCTCTCTCCCAACCAAGCATCTCATCACAAGGGAAGGCAGAATCCATCCTGAAAGCTGCCCACGTGAAGAAGACCAGATATGCCCACCATGTAATAGGTTGTTGTCTTCACATTTTTGCTAAAAATTTCATATGAACAGTACGTGAAGAGCACTGGAGAGGCATGAAAACCAACAAGATCTTAGCAACTGGTGTGTAGGTCAAATTGCAACTAGCCCACAGTTTCAGTTCTGGTGCAATGTACTCCAGCTCCAACTTCTTGTACTTGTGTGCATTCGATCAGTTAAGGAAAGCAACTTTTCACTGTACATCGAGAGTATAACCAAGCTTGCACCATGGTGCTTTACTACAGACCACATTCATTATGCTAGGTGGTTCATAGTTTACATACAGGACATGGTTCGACTAAAAGATGCACTCCCTGCTGTAGCTGCCAAGTTTGGGAAAGGTAACTTCACAGTACAGAAAACTAAACATCCATTTCCTGTATGTCAATCGACCAGGCCAATTAACAGAATAATGCAAGCAAACAAGGAGATGGTGGGTCAGTTGGACTTTTCTACATGAGAGAAGCACTCAAGCGATGGATGGTGTCTAGCCCGGAAATAACCAAACTGAGTGTTGAATTTGAAGTTTCTGCTAATCCTGCATATAAAAAAAATATAAACACCACAAGGAAAGTGCCAATGTTCAGAGTAACTTCATGAGAGATGTATATGCCATGGTGGTAGTAATTGTGGAAATGGGCAACCGCTTCGATGATGAGTCAGGAGATCTCATGATTGACACAAGAAATATTGCTGAACCTGCCATGGTGGCATTATTACAGAGCTTCACAGACAGGACAACAACAGTATGAAGAGTATGTTAATTCATAAACTGCAAAGCTATGTTAGTTTAAACCCTCCGCCCAAGTGAAGGTATTTGTTTCTATTCTGACGAAATCGTCATATGTAGCATATACAGTATATAATTATTGCTTATCTATTTGCGCCTATTTTACTTTATATATGAACATATGAACATTTAAGAGCAATAAAAGAAGTGGTAATAGCATTTGGGGGGTCAAAAAGACGTTTTATTGCCGCAAAGTCGAATCATGAGGCAAGAGCTGGGGGGACATATATCCACCCTCTCTGAGCTGTACAGCGACACTTGCCAGTCTGAGTAGAAGTCTCTGTGTTGCAAAGGATCCCTAGCTGCCTCACCTGTGTTAAAGAGACCGGTAGGGAGAAATTAGTGCCAAAAATTACCCGATAAAAGGGGGAATAAGAGGAAAAATAGCTAATAATCGAGGAGGGGGGACAAGGAGGGGAAGGAGGGGGTTGGGACACATTTAGGAGTGGTACCAATTAATGGAGGGGACTTATCTCACATAATCACAAATTGCATTGTTTTGAGTGCCACTGGGGTGTTTTCTATTTTGTTGTTGTTATGCTCTGGATCTATTGAGGGCAGTCGCAGTGCACCAGAAAAAACCATATTGAGGACAGTCGCCATTTTTGGGTTACGAATAGGCTGGTAGAAAAATACACATCAATAAAGGAGTCCATAACAAATAACAGGCTTAACTGCTTCAATCAACGAAAGACACCATAAGAAGTTAAAATGCCAAAATATTGTCGTCATTGAAAATATATGCTTCCTTATTTGCCTGCATGTACAGTTGGTCAAAGTTCCAGCTGACCCACCCTCGCTCAGGGGCTCGCAGAATTATCTGGCAATACTGGTGTAGGAAGGTGTACACAGATTGGGATTTGTAGATCTGATTTTGGCTATATCATTGTTAGAACATATACTAAACAAGGGAAAGTAAGCCTATCTCAAATAAAAATGCATACATCGCTATGTATGATCCCGAACATTCACCCAAAGTTCGTAGATTTGCTTAAATGTTCAAGTTATTATATCCACCGATTGGCAACGCATATAAAACCTGCTGGCTGCCACAACATACTTTACTCGATTTTATAAGAATACATATTTCTGTTTTATTGGTGGCTGCTTAATGAAGGAGCATTATTCTTGACAATGTGAACATTACATAGTCTAATTTTCAGAAATATTCAGGACAGACACAGGTAACACATTAATGGCTAGTGGTATCCCTGCACCACTACACCAGTATTGCCAGCTAATTCTGCGAGCCCCAGAGCGAGGGTAGGTCAGCTGGAACTTTGACCAACTGTACATAACTTGCCAGTCTCGGTAAGGGAATCTAGAGGAATTTTTCAAGATCAAAATCAGACTTGTCACCCGTCACTGTCAAACTTGGAGATATTAACCCAGGGACTGCAGACAGACTCTTAAGAGGTTCTACTGGGCGAATGCGGCCAGACTCTTGAGATCCAAGGTCTAAACATTTTTGTTTAAAACAGCCCAGTGGCACTCGAAACAAAGCAATTTGTGATTAGGTAAGATAATTCACCTCCATTACTTTCTACCACTCCTACACATGTGTCGCCCCTCCCCCCCCCCTTCCCCCCTCCTAAATTATCCGGTATTATCCTTACTATTCCCAATATTTATTGAGTATTTTCGTGCAAAGAGAGGTGGGAGAGAGGGGGGAGGATGGAGGCGTGTATCTCCGACCCTCTAAGCCAGTCTGAGAGCTCTTCTTGACTCTCAGTACCATGCCAGACACAAGAGAGGGAGGTTGTTTCTCTCTCGCTGGTCAAGGTCAAATTACGACCGTTGGGCTAAACTATACAATTTTCACGAGCCAATTGCTGTTACCATTTGTTTTATTGCTTTCCAATGGTCATATGTTCATATTAAAAGTAAAATAGGCGCATATGGATAAGTAATAATTATATATATGGTAAATTGACGATTTTTGTAAGGAATCTACCAAATACCTTCGCATGGCAGGCACTTTCAAATATGTGACGCCTGCCAGCATTGGCAGAATCGCCTCCCAGTAGCCACTAGCGCTCGCCAGGGCAGTGAAATGGGCTACAGTCTATCTACAATGTTGTACTTTCTTTCTTGTGAATCGTCATGTCACAGGCAGTATAGAAGTGGTCTTTATTTTTGTCTGTGACAATGCATTATATTTTATATCATCAGTTATAAGTTTAATGTATAAGACTGAATGATACAGCTAGAGAGTGTGAGTGAGTAAGTGCAGGAGGCAGAGGGCAATACGCGTAGTGTTACGTGTTGTCTCGGTGACGTCATGCCACGGCCGCGCCCTCTCAGTGGCTGGCTGCCTTGCCGCCCTCCTGCCGCGGCAGGAAGTAGTCCCCCCGCACTCCCTGCTGCCTTTGTGCCTTCCTTGCTCAGAGCTTGCCTGACCAGCATACCCTTCACACCTCCCTTGCCACCTGTCCCCGACTTCTACCTATAGAACACTTTCTCTCTCTCTCAACTTCTTACCTCTTATGCTTCTAATCTATTTAATATCATAACTCCCCTTTGGTTCTGCACGATTTCAGATATCGGCCATCGTATTATATGCTGAAGCTCTCAGATATTTCATGCTTAGTTAGACATTTTGGAGGGGTTAACATTTTGTCTGTAGAGGCTCGACACACTCGTGGTGTCTCCCTACCAATTTCTTGGTTGTCTGCTGGGCTATTTAATGCTAGACTGGGGTAAGGCTATTGATGTTGTGATTTCCGATGTGTACCAGGTTTTGTTGAACTTGTACAATCGCAACGGATGCGTGGGAAGCCTAGGTTGTCTTTCTGACTGTGTACCTTGTGAGTTTAGCACTGTGTTGCGAGTGAGGGCTTTTGCCTCTGCCACCCAACACTGTGCTAACTCGTTTTGCTTTGACTTGAAGAGGGTCGCCAGGAGAGAACCAGATACTAGCGATCTGGATCTCTCAAGAGAGCACCCCGTCATTTAACGTAATTTGGCCGTACAGTCTTAAGGACCTCGCTAGGCTGCGAGCCGCTTGCTCAGCCATTGTTTCCTAGCCTACGACATCCCAGCTAGACTTTATTCGCCTAGCAGACACCCGATAAGGATTATAAACTCTTATGTTATGTATGCAGCATTTTTATTCACGTTGAGTGTAAGCCTTGGTTGTTGAGTTGCACAACCCGAGCAGGCTTTTACGTTGCCTGAGGAAGTACTTTTGTTGTTGGAGATAATACTATTGCGCATTTATCATTATTCCCGTGCCAGTTAACACTGTATGTCCATACACTTGTCATATCTTGTTTCTGCTTTATATAACAGTTCAAAATCCGATTCGATCATCTTAAGCAGCATCAGACTTTCTACAGAAGATTCCTGTTCGATGCTTTAGGATTTTCATTCACTTTCTTTAATATAGGAGTGACAGTTTATTATTGTTTAGAGTAACTTTAATTATACCTTCTTCTTGTTTGCATTAAATCATTCCAGTGATTTAATTAAGCTCTCTATCTTTTCCTTGTATACATTATTAACGTAATTGTATGTTGTTGTGATCAGGCTGTATCAGAGATCATCAGCCTGTAGTAGTAGTGCATTTATACCGAGTTATAGGATACCCCGCTATCGCAGATTTAACTCTGGAGGGTATAGGTGTTTTTGTGCGCCGGCATTATAAGTTTGAGGGTTGGATCTAGTGTTACCGTTGTGGCTGTGTGCCTTTCTAGTCCAATGATTAAGAGCCCTTGTTTTATACGAGTCCCGGTCGTAACAAATGGCGACCTTGCTTAGGATTTTGTGAACTTAGAGAAATATTGCAGGAGTGTTGTGGTCATTTTTTTTTTTTTTTTTTTAAGGAATATAGTGGACACAGATTTTTTTTTTTGGCAAGTAGTATAACACTTAAGAGTCTTCAAGCATTTTTGAGTGAATAGTGTTGCATGAGAGTTTAGGTACTCCTTTTTTTTATATAAACATTGAGAATTTTCGGTGGACAATATGTCGGATGACGGATCAGTGTACAGTGAGGACACAGTACGGGAAGCAGGCTCTGAGGTGCAGCAGCGGGGTTTGTTAGAAGGAATTAGAGTTATAACTAGTGAGGAGGATGCAAAGAAGTTTCTGGAGATGCCTATTACTGTTGACCGGGTGTCGGGGATTGATCGGTATGGTCTCCAGTGTTTGGCCACGGTCATGGGTCATGTGGGCACTAGCAGCATGACGAGAAGTGACCTGGTGGCCTGGGTGCTCGGCGGGGTGCGTGGGGCTTCGGGTGGAGCGGGAGCTGGGGCACCTTCGGCCCAGCCCCCATTCCACTCGACCCCTACCATGGCGACCCCTCGGGCTCCGGAGCCGGGTACGTTCCCGCAGGCCGATAGTCACTGGCAGCGTGGTTTGCACTTGGGTGAGTCTCCAATTGTTGCATCTCCTTCTCCTCAAGGTTTAACTGCAGATATGATCTTCCAGCTTGAAATGGCTAAAATGCAGGCTGAGCAACGAAAGCATGAATCTGAGATTGAGATGGCTAAGATTCAGCAACGGCAGCGAGAGGTTGAGGCTGAGGAGAGAAAGGCTGAGCTTCAGGTTGAGGCTACGAAGTATTGTGCAGACAGAGATCTTGAGAAGTCTCGGGTGGAGTCGACAGGACAGCGTCTCGGTTCTGGGAATCGATGTCTTGATCAGTCTTTATCGCACCTGCTCAAGTTGGTCCCTGTATTTGATGAGTCGGGTGTCACCGAATTTTTCATGCGTTTTGAGAAGAAGTGCCGGGAGCACCAATGGCCCGAGGTTAAGTGGGCAGCCCTTGTTTCTTCTAGGTTGGTTGGCAAAGGACTCAAGGCATATGATGCGTTGCCCTTGGAGTCTTGCGTAGATTATGAGGTATTGAAGGAGGCTGTTCTGCGGGCGTACGAGTTACAACCAGAGACGTACAGATTGAAGTTCCGGGGTGTAACAAAGGGTCGTGAGTGCACCTTTCTTGAGCATGCCCGGGATCTGTCCGATGCATTTAGAAACTGGCTGCGTTCTGAGAAGGCATCGACGTTTGAGGAGTTGAAACAGCTGATACTTCTAGAACAATTTTTCAAGTGTACGGGCGGCGATTTGACGTTGAATCTTAAAGAAAAAAAACGAAAACTCTTCAGGAGGCAGCAGAGATGGCTGACCGTAGGTTATCGCTGATTCGTGGGTGCGGGTCTGCACAACGGAACGATGCAGGTAACAAGGGGCGCAACACTCCACCCCCCCGAGTCAGTGATACACCATATTTTTTGTTTATTTTTATTTTTTTAAGAGACAATGAACGGAGGAAGGAAAAACACAGATAAAACAAAAAGGTCAATGTGCCTAAAGGCATCCTCCATTCATAAAATGTTTGTAACAACTGGATTTAAACATTATTTTGTAGATTATAAGTTTGTGGAAAGCAATTCGAGGGAAGTGAATTCCAAAGAGTAGTAGCTCTGGGGATAAATGAATTCTGATAAGCAGAAGTTCTGCATTGTGGAGGAGAAAGTGTAAATTCATGGGCGTATATAACCATATAACAATAACAACAAGAGCAATGATATTAAGTCTGACCATAAACCTAATACCGTCCCGTTTAAGAAGGGTCCGGGCCCTTCCCCACCTCAAAGGAAGCCCAAGGGGGAATTAGAGTGTTTTCATTGTCATGAGAAGGGGCATTTTGCAAGAGCCTGTCCAAGCAAGCTACCTAATGCAGTTGTGTCTTTGGCTCGCAACATTGGGGTGTCCCTGAAGTCGTCTGAGTTTGCCCGGGGTATAACGTCAGAGGCTGGGACACAGCCAGTGGAGAAGAATCCGGAAGGCTCATACCCTGTCCGCGATGTCTTTTGCGACCATCGAGGGCGTGGCTGTGTGAAGTGGGCTGGTAAGAAGCATGGAGTTGAGCTGTTGCGAGACACAGGTGCCTCTCAGACTTTGATGAAGAACTTTACTGGTAGACCAATAAACGTGGCACGGGTGGTTGTGGTGCAAGGTATCAATGCTACCAGGTCATACACGTTGGTCAGGATGGAACTGGAGGTAGATTGTGTGACACGAGAGTTGGATGTTGGAATTGTGGAGAACTTGCCTGTTGGGAGCGTCGACCTCCTTCTCGGCAACGACTTTGCGGTGCCTACTTCTGAGGTTTCAACCTTAATCGTTGCCGAGAAGCCGGCCGACGTGAGTAGGGAGGAACAGGAGTGGGTAGAGAAGTGTCAAGTACAACCTATGGCGTGCGTTGTTACAAGATTTCTTGCATCCAAAGTGTCACAGCCTATTCCTCAGTCTTCTGATCAACGGAGGAACGGTTGGAAGAAGACGGCTAATGTTGGTAAAAGTTTGGAGAGTTTAGTATCAGCAGCTCTTCTTGGCGACTCAGTATTGGCACCGTTTTTGGAGTCTGGAGAGGCCCCAGGACCTGTCACAGCTAGTGAGGAGGTAAGGCAGGAAGAGACTCCGAGGCAGCAACGTTACACACAGAGAGAAAAAAGGGTTGCTCAGTTTGATATTGGGGGAGGACATGGGTTGCTTCGGAAGCATTTAGACAGGTTGGCTCCCTCTGATATTAGTAAACTGCAGTTGGAGGATCCGGAAGTTCAGAAGTGTGGTAATGGTGCTGTTGAGATCGAACACGAGGACGGGGAAACATGTCATGTGAACCTGTTGGAGGAGTTTGTGAGGCAACCACCTGAGCAGCCTACTGTCCCTGCGTTGGTCTGCAGCGGCCAAGGTGGAGAAGGAGAGGGGAACAGTGGGGCACAATTGGAGGAGAGTTGGGATTGTCATGTCTCGGCGGAGCAGTGGGCGGGGGACACGAGTCTGGTGGCTGTGGAAGCACTAGAGCACCTGCCTGAGCAGCAGTGTGCAGCGCTCCAGCACCAGCTCGGTTCATACCCCACTGGTCGTGCTGAGCACCCGAGCCTCACAACTCAGGCGGTGCAAGATGTTCCGCGGGCAGGTCACTTGAATGTTGGTAGACCGTTAGCCTCGTTGTTTCGGTGGTTCAAGGTGGGCGACGAGGCTTGGACATGGTTGTCAGGTCAGGGTCGACCCATGGCTGCCAAGGGTGGTGATCAGAAGGAGGACATTGAGCAGATTGGTGAGGTTGGCTGTGGAGTGGATGTGCCCGGTCGTCGCATAGCCTCCCAATGCTGCTCTAGTCGAATGCAACAGCCCTACCATAGACCGACTGTATCTGGCCATGTCGCTAAAAGCGGTGATGCTGCGCAGGCCGATGTAGTCGTAAGGAATGCGGGGGTGCGCATGTACGGTATCGGTGGGGAAGCCTTAGCAATAATGAACTATGGGAGTGACTGCACAGGTGGTACTGATTGTCCCCCTCATGACCTGGCTGTTCTAGGGACGAAGGTGGAGAAGGAGGGACACTACAGGTTAGAAGCTGCGGTCTCGGCTGGGTTGTGGGAGGGCACTAGGCATCTTGTTCTGCGAGATAAGTTGTTTACTAGGCTATGGCAGTACATTCGCATGTTTGTTCATTCTCCAGGCCTGATGTACGGGGTAGAATCCGACATGGAGGCTGGAGGCAGTGCCAGGCAGTTGTTTACTAGGCTATGGCAGTACATTCGCATGTTTGTTCATTCTCCAGGCCTGATGTACGGGGTAGAATCCGACATGGAGGCTGGAGGCAGTGCCAGGCAGTTGTTTACTAGGCTATGACAGTACATTCGCATGGTTGTTCATTCTCCCGGCCTGATGTACGGGGTAGAATCCGACATAGAGGCTGGAGACAGTGCAAGGCTCAAAGTGGCTCCCTACCGTATAAATCCTGCTCGACAGCCTGTGGTGCAAGCAGAGCTGGATTTCATGTTGACGAAGGGTCTGAGGGATAAGGAATGTTGTGAGTGGTCGTTGCTTGTAACTTTACAACCTGTGTTAAGTGGCAAGATCAGTGGGTGTGTTGATTGCAAGAGTGGGTGTGAATTATCCCTGACAGACGCCTATACCTTATCGAGAGTTGACGACACCATAGACCGCATCGGGGCTGCATCGCCTATCACGAAGGTAGAACTAGTGAAAGGCTTTTGGCAGGCCCCATTGCCAGAAAGAGCGAAGAGAAATGCCAGTCTTGTGATGAACTGGGCAGTTTATCAGTGCCAGGTGTTGTTTTGCTGCCGGAACACAAGTTGGATGTGTGGCATGCTAAGGGCACTGATAATGTTTTGGCTGATTGTTTGTCACGGGAGGGTTTGTTTGCAGGAGAACCCTCGCCGTTCAGTCAGTGTGTGTTGAGAGTGGAGAAAAACTAGGCTTGCCCCTGTAGAGCAGCCATCAAAAACAACATTAAAATTAAATCAAAAAATCAAATAAAAACACTTTCTTTTTGATAGTTAATTGTAAGTTGCCAATTATAGCTAAAGTCCTAAGTTAAACCTGTCTTGCACTTAGGAGGCTGGGCTCTGTGAAGCTCGCTCAGGGAGCATAGTAGGCTAAATTATACTATTATATTTGGGAGGGGTTATAAGATTTTCTTTATTTTCTTTTGCGTTGCCTGAGGAAGTACTTCTTTTGTTGTTGGAGATAATACTATTGCGCATTTATCATTATTCCCGTGCCAGTTAACCCTGTATGTCCATACACTTGTCGTATCTTGTTCCTGCTTTATATTACAGTTCAAAATCCGATTCGATCATCTTAAGCAGCATCAGACTTTCTACAGAAGATTCCTGTTCGATGCTTTAGGACTTTCATTCACTTTCTTTAATATAGGAGTGACAGTTTATTATTGTTTAGAGTAACTTTAATTATACCTTCTTCTTGTTTGCATTAAATCATTCCAGTGATTTAATTAAGCTCTCTATCTTTTCCTTGTATACATTATTAACGTAATTGTATGTTGTTGTGATCAGGCTGTATCAGAGATCATCAGCCTGTAGTAGTAGTGCATTTATACCGAGTTATAGGATACCCCGCTATCGCAGATTTAACTCTGGAGGGTATAGGTGTTTTTGTGCGCCGGCATTATAAGTTTGAGGGTTGGATCTAGTGTTACCGTTGTAGCTGAGTGCCTTTCTAGTCCAATGATTAAGAGCCCTTGTTTTATACGAGTCCCGGTCGGTCGTAACAAATACCATAGCTGCGCAGCTTATGAGTTAAGGCAAGGAACCAAGTCAGAACAGGTGCCGTGTTTAGAGCATAATATGGAACCCATAGAAAAGGCATCAGAAGTTCACACTGTCATGTTTGATGGACTAGCAGTAGTGAATATACTGAGGTATAGTAATAACACTTTTGACAATTATGCACAGGACATTTTCCTACCTTTTGTAGAAAATCTGTGTGCCAAGTGAGTGGACATTATTTGGGATGAATGCACACAAAAAAGCCTAAAAGCACAGACTAGGGGAGAGAGGGGCGAAGGAATATGGCAAAGAGTGACAGGGTCGACAAAAGTGCCTGGTAATTTGAAGAAATTATTTCGTGTGGATGAAAACGAAGCCGAGATGTTTGCATTTCTGGCTGAGAAAGCTGCCAAGCCGACATGTGAGAAGCTAATTATTGCGTCATTTGAAAAACAGGTACGTTGCATAAGCCAAAAGACACGACAGGGATTTTTCCATGCAACCATGAAGATTCTGATTATCGAATCTTTGTCCACCTTGAAGATGCTGTGAAAGACGGATACAAAAAGTTCTTATACGGACAGTATACACAGATGTAATTGAGTTGGCTATTGCTGCTACTGCTGCTATTGATAATATCTCTGAGTTCTAGGTAACTTTTGGAGCAGGTTCAAAGTTAGATACATCCCAATCCACAACATATAATAGATATTCTATTCTAGGACCTCAAAAGTCACTAGCTTTTCCACTATTTCACACTTTCACTAGTTGTGAAATGTGCACAGTATCATTTTTTGCTGGAATTAGTAAGAAAAAAGCGTGGAAAATCTGGAAAACATTCCCTGACCAGACACAAACACTCCTCACACTGTGAAAGGCACCACTGTCAATCAAGGAGGATGACTTTAAAATCCAGGAGACGTACACCATTTTTCTTTACGATAGGACAAGGTCCTTTGATGACATTAATGAAGCCAGAAAAAAAAAACTTTTCACCAAGAAGGGCAGAGCCATGTTCACCATTCCACCAACTGAAGGAGCATTCCTGCGGCATGTAAAACGAGCAGTCTACTAGGGAAGTAACTAAAGCATCCCCGTCCATCAAACTGGGGTTGGACTGATCTAAATGACTGGAAGAAACCCCTGTGGACAACCCTCCCACAAGCAAGCGCTGCCTCCAGGCATTTCCTACATAGAAGCTGCAGGAAGATATGCAAAGGAAGGTGCACAGGTGCAACTGTGGCAATGCCATTGTCAGCGCTTAGGACAGGACTGTATGTAGACTGGAGTACAAACTGGTGATGACAAATGGACAAACAGGATAAAAGGACCTCAAGTTGTGCTTCTATGAAAACATTTAGGGTTACTTATATGTTCAACATTCATTTTATTTATGGACTATTAGGTATGCCTGGTATTTCTTTTTCTCCATGGATAAGGTGCATTAACAAAATATGTAATGACTGTGGAATGTCAGGTGCGTGGTTATCACAAAATATTGCTAATCCAGTATGGTTCAAAATAGCAATTGAATTAAGGTTGAAAGATCAATGGATTAATAATAGGAACAGTAGTTTGTTAACCAAATTTATATGTAGTAGTTATAGAGTATATAAAGGAGTGAATGTCTTGGAGGCATATATTTTAAAGCTACGCATATTGGTGAGTAAACTACGAACCAGTAATAATAAATTGCCTATAGCTGCTGGTAGATATCAGGATATTAGAGAAAATGTGAGGCTGGTGTTGATGGTGAATACCATGTATTGTTTGTGTCAAAATGCTGATATTGCTAGTTTGCGAACTCAATATATTCCAAGTTACTTTAGACGTAGACCAACTCATTTCAAGTACAAGTTGTTGATGCAAACGAATAATGCTAATGTACTGAATCAATTAGCATTTTTTGTTTTAGAGCTGAGTTTTGTTTTTAGATAAACATTTAGTATAATTACTTTGTAGTACATATTGAGGAACTGTGCTCCATACTTTTTGTTGTTTAAGTCTGAGCCTAATAATTGTGTTATCTTATTCTATATTATATTCGCACACACACACACAACCACTTCTTAAACAACCACACATGTGACTCTCTAATAACTTTAGGTATATGCAATATTTTAGCTCTCATTCATCTCTCTTGTTCATACAGTAGTTAAAATGTTCAATTGTGTATCTCCTATTGGTTTAAGTAAGGTAAAGGCAATCATAAAAATCAAATATTCTTTATGAAACAAAAAGAAGGATCAGAAGTAATTATAGAGAGAGCCACAAAAGGAAAGATTGAGTGTAAAAGACCTTTCTCTTTGGATCTCTCATCGCTGTCAGCTCTTAACAAAAGCAATCCATTACAACAAAGTGCAAAGTTGTGTTGGCTTAGATGAAAAGAGTTACACAAACAGTGGATTTTTTTCTTCTGTGCTATGCTTTTCCACACACTTTTGTCTTCATGTGTTTTATATATCTTATGTCAATGCAATTTGTTGACCCTATTTGTTTTCTTCATACATCTGTATAATTATATGTTCATCAATAACTTCCTTTATTGTATTGCATCAACTGTCCTAGTATTCGAGATCTCAAAAAACAAAATCACTAACAGAAGGCCAATGGCAATCCTGAATACTCTAACTGAGATTCCAAACCATTAAAACTAGGTCAATAACACTCACATTCAGAATCACTTACAATCACTCAAACATTGATCGCTATTACTAATAGACGCTAAAACTCGTTTAATCCCATTCACTAACTATCTATCTATCTATTACCAGACGCCCTAATACCTGATTGGGTGGCCATTAACAAACCTTTTCCCGGCCGCACTGTCCGCCGATAACACTCCTCCCTCCTCCCTCCTCCCAGGCCATCCCCCTCTCCCCCATACAACTCTCCACTTCATCCCTCCACCTCATTCTCGGTCAACACCTCCCTCTAACCCCCTCCACCACAATATCATATGCCCTCTTTGTCATCTGCACGCTCTCCATTTGTTCCATATGCCCATGCCACCTCAATACATTTCTCCCGACATTCTCCATAACACAACACCTCTCACAGACTTCCTGGTTCGTCAGTCTGTCCATCCACGTGACTCCACAAGCTCCTCTTAGATAATTCATTTTGACTGCTCTCACTCTCGACTTGTAAACCCTCTAGCAACGTCCACGCTTCACTGCCATATGTCGAGGTGAGAACTACAACACTCATACCCTTTTGCTTCCATACTAACATCTCTATTCTTTAGCACCTTCCTCAATGTGCCTATAACCCTCCAGCCCTGCCAGCACCTCCAACTCCACCAACTACAACTATGGATAGTTGCATACATACACCACCCACGCATACATGGATACATAAATAAACTATAATAAATTGTGTATGTTTTATTTTTAAATTTTTAAAATAGCTATTTTCTATTTAATTTAATGTATACAATATTTAGTGTTTTATTTATTTAACCAATTTTTTTTTTTTTTTTTTTTTAATTATGACCAATAACGCACCAACGAACTTGTACCACAAACATATATTTCCCAAGCATTTTCATTGACTGCATGCAAGTATCCAAAATAAATTAAATATCTGCATAATACAACATTTGTTTGGACAATTATAAGGATTGACAATGAGGACTACATACATTATTAATTAAATGCAAACAGACAAACATTAACATTATATTATAAATTAGAAAATGGCAAAATATACACAAAAGATGCTATTGAATCAAGGTGGAAAAATAACCATCACCGTGCTCTATACACATGGTAAAGAAACATGAAGTTGAAAACAAATATTAAAATGTCGCATATAAAAACAAGAAATCAATAATACAAGAACCAGAACTAGGTATAAGAACTAACTAAGAAGAAGAGGTGTGGCCCAAGAGAAAATAGCTTCAACCCTCCCCTTGACCACAATAATGTATAACGAGAAGAGTTAACTCATTCATATCTGAATAGTAAGGACAAATTAGGATGTGTTTTTTTAATAATTGTCCGCACACAAGAGATAGTAAATGATAAAATAATATATAAGTATAGTATATATAGGTTGATTCATGAGCATATAAATACGTTAATGAGAAAGATATTGTTATAAAGATAAAACATAAACATTTACAAGTTAGCAATAACCTGTTCGAGACAGATGAAAGAACAAATTATACGAACCTACCACATGAACACCTATATTTCAATATCAAATTAGTCGAAGTTGCTTGTCGGTTCATTATAATATATAAAAATTAGTGAATTTACACATTATAATACATTTTCATCAAAGGTAGTGTGCTTTGCATTGCCTTATTTTCAATATTAACCTTAAAGAAAAGTATTTATATGCATATTAATGTTGAAAACGAACTACACAAAAATGAAAATATATAAAATTAAGTAACATGCGCTACTTGACTACTGTTCTTATTTTTGTTAAATACCTTTGGCAAACAATGGACATGTAGTTTTTGTTCTAATCATTTATTTTATGATAATATACATATTATTTGTTGTATCACGAGGTATACTGTTCTGTGCAGCCTTTTTAAAATGTCTTACAATATTGTAATATGTAGGATATGACCATGGGTATAATTTATGTAAATCCATTAATAGCGTCGATGCATGTTTCTCATACAAATATGTCTCTCAACATTTAAGTCACTTTTTAGGTGATAGAAATTAATGTTGTGTATAAAATACAATACACTTTTTCGCAACAATGAACATTTAGGTGAAAATGCATAATTATGAAAACACACATAAATGTTGCGAGTATAAATATATTGCCATATATTCAACAGTTTATTTACTATGACAAATATCTATCTATCTATCTATTGCCTGACGCCGTGATCCCCGAAGGGGTGGCCACAAACGAACCACCCCGATGCACCTCTGTCCCCAGTCAGTAGACGCCCCTCCTCCCAACCAGCATCGCCTTCATTCATATACTTCCTCACTCCATCCTTCCACCTATCCTTCGGTGCACCTCTCCCTCTCTGTCCTTCCACCTCGCTCTCGTACACCCTCTTAGTCATTCTCTCGCTTTCCATACGTTCCATATGGCCGAACCCTCTCAAGTTGTTCCTTTTCACACTTTCCAGCACATCTACCTCCACACCACACCTCCTTCTTACTTCCTCATTCGTCTGTCTATCCCTCCATGTAACTCCGCACGCACTTCTCAAGTAACTCATTTCCACCGCTCTCACTCTTGGTCTGAGTCTCTTCCCGAACGTCCATGCTTCGCTTCCGTAAGTTAGTGTCGGGATTACCACACTGTCATGCAAGGACTTCTTCACTTCCATACTGACCACCCTATTTTTTGTTACTGCTTTCAACGTTCCTACAACCCTCTTCCCTTGTTGCACCCTCTCCCGCACTTCTTCATCCATAGTACCATCTTTGCTCAACACACTGCCCAGATACTTAATAGAGCTAACGATCTCCATAGCCTGAACGTTCAACTTCACCTCACACTCTGTGACTTCACCCCCTTCGAAGACCATAACCTTGCTCTTCCCCGCATTTACCTTCAAATTCAGTTTTTCGCACACTGTTCCAAACTCATTTACACACTCATGACAAATATGATATTTATATATATTCTAAACTACATCCATCAGTTCGACCCTGTCCGCCCTATCGTTCTGTCCTGCCAATAAACACTCCCAAGGGGTGAATTTTAATAGTTGCAAAGGTAGTCGCGCAGGTTTATGGCATTTTTGGCTGCAGTGTTTTCAACCAAGGGGACAAATAGGGTCCAGGAGATCATGTGCAGGTGCCGTCCTGTTGATGTGTCCGGCTTCAATGTCTTCCTCTTCAACGATTCCTTTGCGTTCAGAGGGATTTCGGATTCGTTGCAGAATGTGGAAGCAACAACATGCAAGAACCACAGACTCCACCCTCATCGGATGGAGTGAAATCATCGTTAGGAGACACCGATACCTATATGAAGAAAGCAAAATTTGTATATGTATGTATATGTATGTATGTATACATATATACATACATACATACATATATACATACATACATAGATACTAATTATTTTCCTAAAGTTGATCCAGGGAGATAGAAAAATTATAGAGAATAAGCCACTTACGATCAATATTATTGTAATGCAAAGTAACAGACGAAGAGATAATTACAAACACAGAGACATAGTGATGGAGAGAGAGAGAGAGAGAGAGATAATTAGCATTTGATAAGAGGGATTAGCATATGTTTGCGCCAGAACGTCTATATATTTTGGCGATTTATTTTGACAGACATAATTAAAAGGACGAAGATTTTATGGGAGTGCTAAGCTGAAGGAATTAGAAGACGGAAATCACGAGGGATGGGTAATGAGTTTGAAAGAGAGAGAGAAAGACAAAATGAGATAGAGAGAGAGTGAGATAAAGAGAGATGGAGGAAGAGGTATAAGGTTTTGTAGGTAGATAATGGAAGAGAAAAAACTGGGTGGGAGGAAGAGAATGATACAAAGTACCAGTGAAGATAAAAGAAGTAAGATGTGAAGAATGTTGATTTCTTCCCAATAGTAGACAATGTACTCGGCTACTCGACATAATACTGAAGGCATTCACCAAAACTCATCGGGCTCTTTAAAGGCGGTAATTGAAGATACGTTTCTCGTCTGTAAAGCTTCTCATTGGGTAGGGTTTCATTGTCCAGGTCCTCAGTGGGAAAACGTCATCTCCAACAAGAAAGTATGCAGTTGCTTCATCGTTATTTTCAAGTGTTTCTGGTTCAGGCAAACCAACGTCATCCCTTTCCAACAATAGCCGCAGAGGTCTGCGCAGAAACAAACCTCCATCTGACGATGATCCCTCGGCACCTACGCCACAGTAGAGAAACTTGTAGTCAGCATCAACCAGTGCGATGTGGCGGCGTCTACGCCGTGGGGCCACCTCCCGAGGCTGCCAACTGCGGATGGCTGCCGACCCTCCACGGCCGAAGACAAAATCAACGACCAGTGGAGGAAAACCGGATGCCGGCCGCGGGGAGCAGTTTCGGGAGCCAAACCGTCACAACCATCCCCTGCCCCCTCCCTGGGAGCACGGGTCCTTGGAGCGGCTTCGGTCGCGCCGGGAATTTCCACACCTCTCACACCACACAGTTTTTCCTACACCGAGAAATGACTCTCCGGCTGTCATTTCTCGAAGACTTCTTCTAGCCGGAGACATTGAGAGCAACCCCGGACCCACGTACACATACATATGTCCAACTTGCTCAAAACCCATCACTTCGAGTCGCCATACTAAGGGTTCAGTTCTCTGCAATTCATGCGGGAACTGGACCCACTTCACCTGCACAACACTTGCCTCCAAGAAACACTACACAAACACCTGGACCTGTTCCTCATGCCCCTCCCTCTCCCAGTCAAATCCCTCACCTAAAACCCGTCCACCTCTCCTCCCCAACCCACCTAACCTTCCCATATCATCCACTCCCCCCCCTAAAACCCGTCCACCTCTCCTCCCTAACCCACCTAACCTTCCCATACCATCCACATCCTCAACTCAACACACCACACCCCATCCTAATCCATTCCAACCCCCATCTGCTCCCCAATCCCCCCCCCCACCACCCCCACCCCAACCCCCCCCCCCCCCCCCACCCCCACCCCCACCCCATCCTCGTGCAGCAGCACCCAACATACATCGTGCACATAACATTAACATTCTTCAACTGAACATAGATGGCATCAACACAAAGAAACACGAACTCTCACACTTCATCAAACAACACAACATACACATTGCCATCTTACAAGAAACAAAACTCCGCACAACACAAAAAACACCCACATTTCATAATTTCACCACCATCCGACAAGACCGGGCTGTCGGCGGGGGCGGTGGACTCATCACCCTGGTACACAAAGAAATATCATACATAGTAACCAGTGTACAAACCAAATCCCTCCTCCCCCCAAATGATAACACAACAGAAATACAGTCAATTAAAATACGCACTGGCAACAACTCCAACATAACCATCATAAACACATACATCCCTCCCCAAACATCCCCTACAGTACCAAATGAATACAGACCACACTTACAACACATCACAAACACCCCACACACCCAACACATCATCCTGGGTGGTGACTTCAACGCCAAGACGTCGGCCTGGTTTGTCGACAACCCCGACACAGACAGAGGGCTGGTACTACAAAACCAAACCGATAACCTCATCATCCTTAACACCTTAGGAGCGGCCTATGCGGTTTATTTATATGTACCGCCCAGCGGGGTATTTTTAGCCAAAATAGGGCTGTTTACGTGATCGTTTTCATGCCTAAATAAGACCCAGAACGTAAAACAAGTATCTATCCCTGAAAGGGCATAAACAGAGCTTTCGAATGACACCATAACGATCCTTTTATGATGGCTAGTTTTCTTGCAATAACCGTGCAACGCGAGTGCAAAAAGCATGTAATTAGGCACTTTCCCCATACAATTCCTTATATAGCGAGTGAGAGAGGTAGGAGGGAGGTGAGATTCGTGTCAGTAGGTTCGCCGCGGTGGTCTGGAGCAGTTATGCGCTCGCTACTCTCCTGCCACCACTTGTCTCTCTCTCTCAGCAACATTACGTGCTGAAATTGCCACTCGAGTTATGTCGAGCGCCGCCACATAGTCCAGCTTTATTTAACTCGACTTATGTGGTGAGCCGCTAATTAAGGGTTAACGACATCCATCAACATACCCATATTCCTGACCAAGCCCTCTATAACCCATCATCTCCAAACATCACCTTTTGCTCCCCAGAACTCGCCCCCACAACATCCTGGAGGGTGGTCAGAACCTTAGGCTCTGACCACCTCCCGATCATTATCACCACCAAAAAGAGACTCACCCCAGCTAGCCACAAACACACATACACCAATTATAAAAGAGCTAACTGGGAAGCATTCACAAATGAGACAGAACAACACTTCACAACTCTAAACAGTACACCCATCACTAACATCAACAATGCTGTACACATACTCAATAAAACTATCCAAAACGCTGACAAGAAACACATTCCAAGAGGTAACAGAAAAAGACACAACCCCAACTTCACACCAGAAATTCAAAACCTCATCAGACAACGCGACATACTGAAACACTCCCCAGCACCCCACACGCAAGACATCACACAACAAATTCAAGCACTCAACACCCAAACTAACAACAAAATACAAGAACAACAAAAACTAAATTGGAATAACTTCCTACAAACACATGATCACAAAACAAACCCCAAAAAACTCTACAAAACACTAAACAGCATCACACTTCCAACAGCAACACAACACAATCACATGCTGCAATCACAACAACAGACTCTACTCCTTCATGTAAACAACAAGCAAACACTCTCATCAATCACTTCTCACATGTCAGCCACCTAAAACCTCACAAAGACGACCGACGTGTCATCCGACGTAAGAGACAATTCCCCACAGACCCTGACTATACACCCTTCACCAATCACCAGACAAAGCATATCATCAACAATCTCAAGCACTCACCCGCCTGTGGCCTAGACAACATAAGCAATATACACCTCAGACACCTGGGACCACAAGGCATACAAGCACTCACTAACATATCAAACTACAGCTTTTCACACAACACAATACCAGACATTTGGAAGCATGGTATCATCATCACATTCCCCAAACCCAACAAAGACCCCACGCTACCCTCCTTGCACCGCCCCATCACACTCCTGTGCTCCCCCTCCAAAGTCATGGAATGCCTAGTATTACAACTAATTACACCTGACCTACCACTAGCTCCAACACAACATGGCTTTAGGCCACTGCACTCCACAAACACTCTTCTCACAGACCTTACACAAAGAGCTTTCGACGGCATCAACTCAGCTAGACCACCACACAGATCACTATTAGCCACACTCGACATTAGTAAAGCCTTCGATGCCATTCCCCGCCACAACCTAACAAACCAAATCTACAACACAAACATGCACAACAACACAAAAAGGTGGCTGGCCAACTTCCTAGCAGGCAGATGTGCACACGTATCTTTTGCCGGTCAGTCATCTAAAATCAGAAACTTTCCAAACGGAGTCCCACAAGGATCCGTCCTATCGCCCGCACTCTTCACTCTGTACATGCACAATATAACTACACCCAATACGCCCCAAATAAAATTAGCCTCCTATGCAGATGACATTACACTCGCATGCACACACCATGACCCAAAAAGAGCAACAGATCTCCTTCAACCCTATCTCAACACACTACATGGCTGGTGCACTACAAACAGACTTAATCTAGCCCCAGCCAAATCCACCGCAACCCTGCTCACAAGTTGGACAGGAGAACACGAATACATCCCTCAACTCACCATAAACAACACACCCCTAACACATACACACACACCCAAAATCCTAGGAGTAACATATGATACTCATATGACATTCAAACAGCACACCACAAACATTAAAAAGAAACTGACACCCAGACTTAACGCCCTCAGGTCACTTGGTCACACAAAATTTGGACACAACAAAGAAACTACCACCACAGTATATAAACAATACATAAGATCAGTGATGGAATACGCAAGCCCAGCATGGGCTTCTAACCTAGCTGAAACACATCATAAGACCTTACAGACTATTCAAAACAAAGCCCTGAAGATCATTACAGGCTGCACAGCTACTGCACCCACAGATCACCTACATCAAGAAACCAAAATCCTCAAAGTCAAAGACCATCTGGACATGAGAGGCACTCAATTCCTGGCAGCAGCCTCCACGAACCAAGACCACCCACTAAACTACATGGCAACACACCCACAGACACCAAGAAATATCAAAACAACACCCAGCACACGGTATCACACACAATTATTGTCCTCTCTCCCTCCCTGCCCACCCCGAACCAACTTCCAGAAGCACATCCATACTCATATCTCTCACCGATCCATCCACTCACTCACAGACAACACGCAGCTGCATGCACGACCTCCCGAAATCCATCCTTCCGAATCCTCCCTTCCTCGCGAGGACAGAGTCCACCTGGCCAGGCTGAGATGCGGACACCATCCAGCTCTCCTGAGCTATCAGAAGAGACTGGATGACTCCGTTGTCGACGCCTGCCCGGGATGTAACACAGCATCCCATACCATTAAACACACCATAGAAGACTGCATTTCACACAACCACTTACGCCAACAACACAATCTACACTCAATGAGAGCTCTGTGGGAAAGCCCGATCGTGGCCATGGCCTTCCTCAGGGACTCGGGGCTGTTCGGCCAGGCAGCTTAGGGAACAACAACAACAACAACAACACAATGGAGTGATAACCTTTATAGTTGTAATCCCGAAGCACCTTTGGGTGGTCGTCTGATTGCCAATTTTTTTCTGTCCAAAGCTCCCATGGCATGTTGAAATTGCCATTTTTGGGTGAATAGATCTGAAACTTGCTTCCACTCTTCATGTGTGGTTGGTCAATTTACCACTTCATCCATGTACACCTGTACAATGATCTCACACACCTCTGGCACAATTTTAGAGATGGTTTTGTGTGCTATCCTGAAAACTTATTGTAGACTTTTATAGCTGTCTCCAGTTGCAACATATGGCATTGTGACAGCCAGACGTAAACCAGGGACTCTCCTCAAACAGTTGTGTTTCTTTTGTTATCAATGGTTCCACTTTCCCAAGGATCTCTTTGGAGAGGGCTGGCTGACTGTCCAAAATTCTTTGACTCTCTAACTTCTAAAGTGGAAAACATTCTATCCATCTCTCCTTTCACAGAAACCTCCATCTTAGGAGATTTCAATATTCACCACCACCAATGGTTCTCCTCTGTTTCCACTGACCAACCTGGTGAACAAGCCTACATATTTTCTATCTTAAACGACCTAGAGCAGTTAGTCCAGCAACCCACCCGTATCCCGGATCGCTTCGGAGATCGGCTCAACATTCTTGACTTATTTCTAACCTCTAACCCTTTTGCTTATACTGTAAATCTTTTCTCTCCTTTGGGCTCCTCCGACCATAAACTAATATCTGTCACCTGTCCTAACTCTCCAGTTCGGCCACCCGATCCTCCCAATTAGCGGCGCTTATGGCACTTTGGCGCTGCTGACTGGGAGGCTCTTCGGCAGTAGGCTACTTCTTTGATTTCCCATGGAATGACTTTTGCTTCCATGACCGGGGACCCTCGGAGAGTGCTGAACGCATTACCGAGGTAATCCTTTCGGGCATAGAAGCATACATTCCATTTTTTTTCTCTCAGTCTAATGCAAAAAATCTTGGCTTACTCACGCTTGTTCTACTGCTGTCCGCAACAAGGAGGAAGCATTCAAACGGTACTGACGCCTTAAGACTTGAGAATCTCATTCTTCCTATGTTTCTGCCGGGAATCAAGTCAAATCTCTTCTTCGACTTGCCAAGCACTCTTTCATCAATAATAAATGCACTGAACTATCCAACTCTCTTCCCAAGCTTTCTGGCATCTAGCCAAAAATCTCTCCAACAATTTTTCTTCCTCATCTTTCCCTCCCCTTTTTCCACTCTGATGGCACAACCATCACTTCTTCCTCTGACAAAGCTAAACTCTTCGCTCAAACTTTTGCTAGAAACTCCTCCTTGGATGATTCGGATGCTATTCCTCCCTCTCCACTCCCCTCCCTCCTACTTATGCCTACTATCCTAATCTCTTCTAAAGATGTATTTTCTACCCTCCGTGGTCTTAATACTAAGGCGGCGTACAGTCCGGACGGTGTTCCATCTGTTGTACTCAAAAACTGTGCTTCCATCCTGACTCCCTGTCAAGGCAAACTCTTTTGTCACTGTCTCTCCTCTAACGTCTTCCCTTCTTGCTGGAAGTTTGCTCTCATTCTACCTGTCCCAAAGAAGGGTGACCGCTCTCAACCCTCTAACTATCGTCCACTTGCTCTCATCTCTTGTATCTCTAAAGTTTTTTAAACTGTTCTTGCTTCCAAATTTCGTAATCATTTCGCCAGTATGGCTTCCTTAAAGGTCGCGCTTCTGGTGATCTTCATTCATATCTTACTAACTCTTGGTCATCCTCTTTTCGGGACTTATGTTAGACCTTTTATATTTTGCACTAGACATATCGAAGGCCTTTGATAGAGACTGGCACAAATCTATAATTTCTAAATTATCCTCCTTCGGTTTCTATCCCTCCATCTGTGCCTTTGTCTCTAATTTTCTTTCCGGCCGTTCCATAGCTGCGGTTGTAGACGGCCATTGCTCACTTCTTCATCCTATCAACTCCGGTGTTCCTCAGGGCTCTGTCCTATCTCCCATTCTCTTTCTAATTTTCATAAATGATCCTCTCAACTGTACCTCGAGTCCCATCCATACATACGCAGACGACTCTACCTTAAACTACTCAGTTAGTTTTCCTGAACGCCCCAGCAAGCAATCTCTTTAAGACAAAGCCATGCAACACTCATCTTCTGATCTAACTACTATTTCCAGTTGGGGCAGAGAAAACCTTGTTACCTGTAATGCTTCCAAAACCCAAATTTCTTTATCTTACTACCCGTTCAGAGCTCCCAGAGGACTATCCCCTACACTTCAACAATACAAAAATCAATCCTTCATCTTTTCTCAATATTCTCGGTGTCTCTTTTTCTTGTGCTCTCACTTGGAAGGACCATATTACCAGTCCTGCTAAGGCAGCCTCCCAAAAGCAGGGTGTGCTCAACTGCCTCAAGGGGTTCTTTACCCTGCACACCTTCTTGCTCTGTACAGGGGCACAGTGCATCCCTGTATTGAGGATTGTTCACATGTGTGGGGAGGATCCTCTCACACCGCACTCCTAAACAAAGTAGAAAGGAAAGCCTTTCGTATCATTAACTCCCACCCACTCACCAACTCTCTGCAATCTCTCTCTCTTCGCCGCAATGTTGCATCTCTCTTGCTATTCTACCGCTACTATAATAATCAATGTTCCTCAGAGCTTTCCCAGTGTATACTACCTCCTTTACGTAGAGTATGTAGTACCCGTCTTGAAACACAATCCCACCCCTACTCTGTGCAACTCTCTAACCCAAGAGTGAAACATTATTATCAGACTTTCTTCTATTCAACAGCTGAGCTCTGGAACTCTCTCCCAGAATCAGTCTTTCCCTCTTCCTATGACTTAAATTGCTTCAAACTCCATTTGTCCAGGCATTTTGGCTCGAATGTCCCTTGATTTTGGCCCTGTCACTCTTTCAACTCTGGGGGAGGCACTCGATACAGGTAGTTCTGCCTTTTGTCTCCCTCACTCACATAGAACCAAAACAAAATTCTCATAAAGTTTTTTAAGTCTGTAGGCTCCTGTGCTTCCATTTCCTTCATTAGGTTCTCGTAAAATCCAAATTTCTTTTGCCGTAGGAACCATGACCTTATCCATACCGACCGCTTTTTCTGCTTCTTTCTTTTCTTCTCCATTGCCACCTCCTCCTCCTCATTGACTAGCTGCGCATATAAAACAGCTAACAAACGCAGCCGCTGATATAATTTTATTAAAGTGAAGCCGCAGTTATTCTATATCAGGTCAGTTCTGCATAGACATTGCTGAGACTTTACAAATATGTGTGAAGGTTGAGGTGAGAATGGTGTGTGAAATACATAAATGTTGTTTATATATCAGCAAATAAAGAGGGGGGGGGGGGAATGCGGGACATAATTACCTGAGTGCAATTAAAAAGTTTCACATTACCATCACTCACTGTCAGCAACATCGCCGGCATGTCGGTAATGGTGTCGGCAAACATTTGCCAAGGAATTGATCAATCATCATCGCATGAAGTCGTTCCGTAACGGCTGTATGAAATTAAAATTTAACAGTTGTCGTATGTTATTGACGATGACATCGGCGAGCCATCGCATATGTTGCCGACGATGTTGCGGATTATGGCCAATTATGTTGCCGAGTACTCGGCAACATTCTTATTATAACGGTCATAATTGAGAAAATCGTTCCAATTCGTTGCGATAATCATACGATAAACAATCGACGACGGAATATCAGGTGAAATCGTACGAAATGGAAAGGGGCTTACTAATCTGCCACGAACTTTGCTGGGCATTGGAAGCAATAGGAAATGTGTAAGATTAATATATAACAATGGAAGTAACATAACATATAAAACACGAAGAGAGAAAATTGTGGACACCGTTTCCATAAAATAAATGAACTTGACAAAGCTGGACGATATGGTGTGAAGTGACAAGTGACAAGAGACTCGATTCAAAATGCGAGAATAAACAGGAGAGAGAAGCGAACGAAAGCGAAAGCGATAAGGAAGTGTTTGCAAACAAACAATTTGTTTAAGTATTCGTCAAGTTTCTTTTTTATTTATTCTAATCCTAGTGTTTGTATCGAGATTTGAAAATGTGCTTCGTAAGCAAACGTGATTAAATAGTTTTATTTAATTCAAAGAATTAAAGAGGTTCATTCTAAACTGAGTACTGTCCTTTAATCTTCTATCAAGTGTCTTGAATTATTTATCAGGAAGTTCTATGTGCAAATGCAGGTATTAATATAAATATAACATATTAAATAGAGAGTGCAAACCAAATATATATATGGTTTATACAGGCTGCCGCAGAATTCAGTTACCCACCTGGCAGAAATTGGCAACGCTACCATTCTATACATGTGTGCAGTCCAGCAGTATGCTGTGTGGATCATCCTTAACCATTATAAGGCAAGCTATGGTATTTGACACTTCCCGCTAGGCGAAGGTATTTTGGTTCAATCCTGACGAAAATCGTCATATTTACCATATACTTTATATAATTATTACTAATCCATATGCGCTTATTTGACTTTTAATATGAATATATGAACATTTAAGAGCAATATAAAAAGTGGGAATAGCATTTGGGGTGTGAAAAAGACGTATTATTGCTGCCTGGTCGTATCATGAGGTGAGAGCCCGGGCGGCAAGTATCATCCCTCTCCGACCTCAAGGGGGAAACTGAGGCCTTGCAATGGAAGTCTCTTTGTTGCAAGGATCACTAGCTGCCTCGCCCGTGTTAAAGAGACCGCGTGAGGGAAATTGCCGTGGAAAATTACCCGATAAAAGTTGGAATAAGAGGAAAAATAGCTGATAATTAAGGAGGGGGGAAAAGGGAGGGAAGGAAGGGGGGGGGGGGACACATGTGTAGGAGTGGTAGAAAGTAATACATTTGGAAGCCCATTACACCATCAGATAGTACACTAGGACCATAAAGCTGGGAAAGTGTAGATAGCAGAGAAGGGGTGTTGTAGACAGAGGAAGCTGTTGGAATGGATTTGGTATGTGTTATTAGTCTGTATACATCGTCGAGGTGTCCCCTGACTGGGTGCAAACATGATATACATGCCAGGACGTACTACCACGCCCACTAAATGTCTGCCTTGGCTGGGATCAAACCCAGGTCAAGCAGATTCACACGTGAGCGTGCTCTCAACTCTCCACTTTATCACATATTGCTTTGTTTTGAGTGCCACTGGGGTGTTTTGAAAGGGTTTTATTATGCCTTGTCTCTTAACACCTAACGAGCGGCCTAGGCGGTAATTTATATGTACCGCCCAGCGGGGTGTTTTTACCCTAAATAGGGTTGTTTACGTGATCATTTTCATGCCTAAATAAGACCCAGAGCGTAAAACAAGTATCTATCCCTGAAAGGGCATAAACAGAGCTTTCCAATGACACCCCAACCATCCTTGTACGAACGCTAGTTTTCCTGCAATGATCGCGCAACATGAGTGCAAAAACCATGTAATTAGGTAGTTTCCCTACATAATTCCCTGTATAGGGAGTGCGTGAGGGTGGGGGAGGGTGCGATTCATGTCAGTAGGTCCGCCGCGGTGGTCTGGAGCAGTCATACGCTTGCTACTCTCCTGCCACCACTTATCTCTCTCTCTCAGCAACATTACGTGCTGAAAATGGCACACGACATAAGTTGTGAACCGCCACTTAGTCCAAATTTCTTTCACTTGACATATGTTGCGCGCCGCTAGTTAAGGATTAAGGGAGCCCACCTCGCTTTTTTTCTATTTCTCTCCCTCTCTCTTTAGCTTGTATCCATTCGGCCCCATTCAGCCTACTGTTTTAAAACATATACCCCTATCCAGGTGTCAATATTTTCCTGGCGAGCGGTAGCGAGCCAAAATATATATATTTTTGTTTTGACAGCAAGCTAAATTTGTACATAATTTTGATAATGTCACCGGCAAAGCTGGATTTCTCCATACAATGCTGGCTCGATATCGCTCGCCAGAAAGAAATCGACACCTGGATGGGGATAAACATCTTAAAACAGTTGGCTGAATGGGGCCGAATGGATACAAGCCAGGGAAAGATAGAAAAGGAGAGAAAGATAAAAACAGCAGGTGACTCCCTTTAATTGTGCCTGTGAAATTACAAGCCGCGTCAATTTTTGTTATGCGAACAACAGCAACAACAACAACAACATAACACATTACTACTACTTAACTTCTTGACTGTAAGTTGAACAAAAACAAATAGCTATGGGAGCATTGTAGCTATATAGTATAAACAAATAGCTATGGGAGCATTATAGCTATACAGTATAAACAAATAGCTATGGGAGCATTGTAGCTATATAGTATAAACAAATAGCTATGGGAGCATTGTAGCTATATAGTATAAACAAATAGCTATGGGAGCATTGTAGCTATATAGTATAAACAAATAGCTATGGGAGCATTGTAGCTATATAGTATAAACAAATAGCTATGGGAGCATTGTAGCTATACAGTATAAACAAATAGCTATGGGAGCATTGTAGCTATATAGTATAAACAAATAGCTATGGGAGCATTGTAGCTATATAGTATAAACAAATAGCTATGGGAGCATTGTAGCTATATAGTATAAACAAATAGCTATGGGAGCATTATAGCTATACAGTATAAACAAATAGCTATGGGAGCATTGTAGCTATACAGTATAAACAAATAGCTATGGGAGCATTGTAGCTATATAGTATAAACAAATAGCTATGGGAGCATTGTAGCTATATAGTATAAACAAATAGCTATGGGATCATTGTAGCTATATAGTATAAACAAATAGCTATGGGAGCATTGTAGCTATACAGTATAAACAAATAGCTATGGGAGCATTGTAGCTATATAGTATAAACAAATAGCTATGGGAGCATTGTAGCTATATAGTATAAACAAATAGCTATGGGAGCATTGTAGCTATATAGTATAAACAAATAGCTATGGGAGCATTGTAGCTATATAGTATAAACAAATAGCTATGGGAGCATTGTAGCTATACAGTATAAACAAATAGCTATGGGAGCATTGTAGCTATATAGTATAAACAAATAGCTATGGGAGCATTGTAGCTATACAGTATAAACAAATAGCTATGGGAGCATTGTAGCTATATAGTATAAACAAATAGCTATGGGAGCATTGTAGCTATATAGTATAAACAAATAGCTATGGGAGCATTGTAGCTATATAGTATAAACAAATAGCTATGGGAGCATTGTAGCTATAGTATAAACAAATAGCTATGGGAGCATTGTAGCTATATAGTATAAACAAATAGCTATGGGAGCATTGTAGCTATATGGTATAAACAAATAGCTATGGGAGCATTGTAGCTATATAGTATAAACAAATAGCTATGGGAGCATTGTAGCTATATAGTATAAACAAATAGCTATGGGAGCATTGTAGCTATATAGTATAAACAAATAGCTATGGGAGCATTGTAGCTATATAGTATAAACAAATAGCTATGGGAGCATTGTAGCTATATAGTATAAACAAATAGCTATGGGAGCATTGTAGCTATAGTATAAACAAATAGCTATGGGAGCATTGTAGCTATATAGTATAAACAAATAGCTATGGGAGCATTGTAGCTATATAGTATAAACAAATAGCTATGGGAGCATTGTAGCTATATAGTATAAAACAAATAGCTATGGGAGCATTGTAGCTATATAGTATAAACAAATAGCTATGGGAGCATTGTAGCTATATAGTATAAACAAATAGCTATGGGAGCATTGTAGCTATATAGTATAAACAAATAGCTATGGGAGCATTGGAGCTATACAGTATAAACAAATAGCTATGGGAGCATTGTAGCTATACAGTATAAACAAATAGCTATGGGAGCACTGTACCTATATAGTATAAACAAATAGCTATGGGAGCATTGTAGCTATATAGTATAAACAAATAGCTATGGGAGCATTGTAGCTATATAGTATAAACAAATACCTATGGGAGCATTGTAGCTATACAGTATAAACAAATATCTATGGGAGAATTGTAGCAATATAGTATAAACAAATAGCTATGTGAGCATTGTAGCTATATAGTATAAACAAATAGCTATGGAAGCATTGTAGCTATAGTATAAACAAATAGCTATGGGAGCACTGTAGCTATATAGTATAAACAAATAGCTATGGGAGCATTGTAGCTATACAGTATAAACAAATAGCTATGGGAGCATTGTAGCTATATAGTATAAACAAATAGCTATGGGAGCATTGTAGCTATATAGTATAAACAAATAGCTATGGGAGCATTGTAGCTATACAGTATAAACAAATAGCTATGGGAGCATTGTAGCTATACAGTATAAACAAATAGCTATGGGAGCATTGTAGCTATACAGTATAAACAAATAGCTATGGGAGCATTGTAGCTATATAGTATAAACAAATAGCTATGGGAGCATTGTAGCTATATAGTATAAACAAATAGCTATGGGAACATTGTAGCTATATAGTATAAACAAATAGCTATGGGAGCATTGTAGCTATACAGTATAAACAAATAGCTATGGGAGCATTGTAGCTATATAGTATAAACAAATAGCTATGGGAACATTGTAGCTATATAGTATAAACAAATAGCTATGGGAGCATTGTAGCTATACAGTATAAACAAATAGCTATGGGAGCATTGTAGCTATATAGTATAAACAAAGAGCTCTGGGAGCATTGTAGCTATACAGTATAAACAAATAGCTATGGGAGCATTGTAGCTATATAGTATAAACAAATAGCTATGGGAGCATAGTAGCTATATAGTATAAACAAATAGCTATGGGAGCATTGTAGCTATATAGTATAAACAAAGAGCTATGGGAGCATTGTAGCTATACAGTATAAACAAATAGCTATGGGAGCATTGTAGCTATATAGTATAAACAAAAAGCTATGGGAGCATTGTAGCTATATAGTATAAACAAATAGCTATGGGAGCATTGTAGCTGTATAGTATAAACAAAGAGCTATGGGAGCATTGTAGCTATACAGTATAAACAAATAGCTATGGGAGCATTGTAGCTATATAGTATAAACAAAGAGCTATGGGAGCATTGTAGCTATATAGTATAAACAAAGAGCTATGGGAGCATTGTAGCTATACAGTATAAACAAATAGCTATGGGAGCATTGTAGCTATATAGTATAAACAAATAGCTATCGTATGGTAACTTATCGGACTTACTGAGCTCATATGATGCAAAATCGCGTCATAAACTTATTGGAGAGGTATAGAGATAAGTCCATATGACGCGATCGCGTCATATGAGTTTTTGGTGGCCTTATTCATATGACGCGATCGCGTCATATATGTCGCAAGGAGATAAGTGTATTTGTATTGCAACTTATAATATCATCAGTAGCTTCAATTATATATTCTGCGTTCAATGGGGTATTATGTAAGGCAGTGTATAAATTGATTGTGAAGATATAGTTTGTAAAAACAAAATATCCACACAGTGTAGTGACTGACTATATACTGTAGATGTATAGAAAGACAGCGTTGTCAATATCTGCAAGGTGGGTAACCAATTATGCGACACCCTGTATTACTACTATTATACAGTATTTAAGGGACCCCACCTCGCTTGTTTTCTCTTTCTCTCCCTCTCTCTTTGGCTTGTATCCATTCGGTCCCATTCAGCCTACTGTTTTAAGACGTTTACCCCTATCCAGGTGTCAATATTTTCCTGGCGAGCCAAATATATATATTGTTTTTGTTTTGACAGCAAGCTAAATTTGTACATTTTTCGATAGAAAAATGTCTCCGGCGAAGCCAGATTTATCCATATAATACTGGCTCGCTATCGCTCGCCAGTAAGAAATCGACACCTGGATGGGGATAAACATCTTAAAACAGTTGGCTGAATGGGGCCGAATGGATACAAGCCAGGGAAAGATAGAAAAGGAGAGAAAGATAAAAACAGCAGGTGACTCCCTTTAATTGTGCCTGTGACATTACAAGCCGCGTCAATTTTTGTTATGCGAACAACAGCAACAACAACAACAACATAACACATTACTACTACTTAACTTCTTGACTGTAAGTTGAACAAAAACAAATAGCTATGGGAGCATTGTAGCTATATAGTATAAACAAATAGCAATGGGAGCATTGTAGCTATACAGTATAAACAAATAGCTATGGGAGCATTGTAGCTATACAGTATAAACAAATAGCTATGGGAGCATTGTAGCTATATAGTATAAACAAATAGCTATGGGAGCATTGTAGCTATACAGTATAAACAAATAGCTATGGGAGCATTGTAGCTATATAGTATAAACAAATAGCTATGGGAGCATTGTAGCTATATAGTATAAACAAATAGCTATGGGAGCATTGTAGCTATATAGTATAAACAAATAGCTATGGGAGCATTGTAGCTATACAGTATAAACAAATAGCTATGGGAGCATTGTAGTTATATTGTATAAACAAATAGCTATGGGAGCATTGTAGCTATACAGTATAAACAAATAGCTATGGGAGCATTGTAGCTATATAGTATAAACAAATAGCTATGGGAGCATTGTAGCTATATAGTATAAACAAATAGCTATGGAAGCATTGTAGCTATACAGTATAAACAAATAGCTATGGGAGCATTGTAGCTATATAGTATAAACAAATAGCTATGGGAGCATTGTAGCTATACAGTATAAACAAATAGCTATGGGAGCATTGTAGCTATATAGTATAAACAAATAGCTATGGGAGCATTGTAGCTATATAGTATAAACAAATAGCTATGGGAGCACTGTAGCTATATTGTATAAACAAATAGCTATGGGAGCATTGTAGCTATACAGTTTAAACAAATAGCTATGGGAGCATTGTAGCTATATAGTATAAACAAATAGCTATGGGAGCATTGTAGCTATATAGTATAAACAAATAGCTATGGGAGCATTGTAGCTATACAGTATAAACAAATAGCTATGGGAGCATTGTAGCTATACAGTATAAACAAATAGCTATGGGAGCATTGTAGCTATATAGTATAAACAAATAGCTATGGGAGCATTGTAGCTATATAGTATAAACAAATAGCAATGGGAGCATTGTAGATATACAGTATAAACTAATAGCTATGGGAGCATTGTAGCTATATAGTATAAACAAATAGCTATGGGTGCATTGTAGCTATATAGTATAAACAAATAGGTATGGGAGCATTGTAGCTATACAGTATAAACAAATAGCTATGGGAGCATTGTAGCTATATAGTATAAACAAATAGCTATGGGAGCATTGTAGCTATATAGTATAAACAAAGAGCTATGAGAGCATTGTAGCTATACAGTATAAACAAATAGCTATGGGAGCATTGTAGCTATATAGTATAAACAAATAGCGATGGGAGCATTGTAGCTATATAGTATAAGCAAAGAGCTATGGGAGCATTGTAGCTATACAGTATAAACAAATAGCTATGGGAGCATTGTAGCTATATAGTATAAACAAATAGCTATGGGAGCATTGTAGCTATATAGTATAAACAAAGAGCTATGGGAGCATTGTAGCTATACAGTATAAACAAATAGCTATGGGAGCATTGTAGCTATATAGTATAAACAAATAGCTATGGGAGCATTGTAGCTATATAGAATAAACAAAGAGCTATGGGAGCATTGTAGCTATACAGTATAAACAAATAGCTATGGGAGCATTGTAGCTATATAGTATAAACAAAAAGCTATGGGAGCATTGTAGCTATATATTATAAACAAAGAGCTATGGGAGCATTGTAGCTATATAGTATAAACAAATAGCTATGGGAGCATTGTAGCTATATAGTATAAACAAATAGCTATGGGAGCATTGTAGCTATATAGTATAAACAAATAGCTATGGGAGCATTGTAGCTATATAGTATAAACAAAGAGCTATGGGAGCATTGTAGCTATACAGTATAAACAAATAGCTATGGGAGCATTGTAGCTTTATAGTATAAACAAATAGCTACGGGAGCATTGTAGCTATATAGTATAAACAAAGAGCTATGGGAGCATTGTAGCTATACAGTATAAACAAATAGCTATGGGAGCATTGTAGCTATATAGTATAAACAAATAGCTATGGGAGCATTGTAGCTATATAGTACAAACAAAGAGCTATGGGAGCATTGTAGCTATACAGTATACACAAATAGCTATGGGAGCATTGTAGCTATATAGTATAAACAAATAGCTATGGGAGCATTGTAGCTATATAGTATAAACAAATAACTATGGGAGCATTGCAGCTATACAGTATAAACAAATAGCTATGGGAGCATTGTAGCTATATAGTATAAACAAATAGCTATGGGAGCATTGTAGCTATATAGTATAAACAAATAACTATGGGAGCATTGCAGCTATACAGTATAAACAAATAGCTATGGGAGCATTGTAGCTATACAGTATAAACAAATAGCTATGGGAGCATTGTAGCTATATAGTATAAACAAATAGCTATGGGAGCATTGTAGCTATATAGTATAAACAAATAGCTATGGGAGCATTACAGCTATATAGTATAAACAAATAGCTATTGGAGCATTGTAGCTATGGGAGCATTGTAGCTATATAGTATAAACAAATAGCTATGGGAGCATTGTAGCTATATAGTATAAACAAATAACTATGGGAGCATTGTAGCTATATAGTATAAACAAATAGCTATGGGAGCATTGTAGCTATATAGTATAAACAAATAGCTATGGGTGCATTGTAGCTATATAGTATAAACAAATAGGTATGGGAGCATTGTAGCTATACAGTATAAACAAATAGCTATGGGAGCATTGTAGCTATATAGTATAAACAAATAGCTATGGGAGCATTGTAGCTATATAGTATAAACAAAGAGCTATGAGAGCATTGTAGCTATACAGTATAAACAAATAGCTATGGGAGCAGTGTAGCTATATAGTATAAACAAATAGCGATGGGAGCATTGTAGCTATATAGTATAAGCAAAGAGCTATGGGAGCATTGTAGCTATACAGTATAAACAAATAGCTATGGGAGCATTGTAGCTATATAGTATAAACAAATAGCTATGGGAGCATTGTAGCTATATAGTATAAAAAAGAGCTATGGGAGCATTGTAGCTATACAGTATAAACAAATAGCTATGGGAGCATTGTAGCTATATAGTATATACAAATAGCTATGGGAGCATTGTAGCTATATAGTACAAACAAAGAGCTATGGGAGCATTGTAGCTATACAGTATAAACAAATAGCTATGGGAGCATTGTAGCTATATAGTTTAAACAAATAGCTATGGGAGCATTGTAGCTATATAGTATAAACAAAGAGCTATGGGAGCATTGTAGCTATATAGTATAAACAAATAGCTATGGGAGCATTGTAGCTATATAGTATAAACAAATAGCTATGGGAGCATTGTAGCTATATAGTATAAACAAATAGCTATGGGAGCATTGTAGCTATACAGTATAAACAAATAGCTATGGGAGCATTGTAGCTCTATAGTATAAACAAATAGCTATGGGAGCATTGTAGCTATATAGTATAAACAAATAACTATGGGAGCATTGCAGCTATACACTATAAACAAATAGCTATGGGAGCATTGTAGCTATACAGTATAAACAAATAGCTATGGGAGCATTGTAGCTATATAGTATAAACAAATAGCTATGGGAGCATTGTAGCTATATAGTATAAACAAATAGCTATGGGAGCATTACAGCTATATAGTATAAACAAATAGCTATGGGAGCATTGTAGCTATGGGAGCATTGTAGCTATATAGTATAAACAAATAGCTATGGGAGCATTGTAGCTATATAGTATAAACAAATAACTATGGGAGCATTGTAGCTATACAGTATAAACAAATAACTATGGGAGCATTGTAGCTATATAGTATAAACAAATAGCTATGGGAGCATTGTAGCTATATAGTATAAACAAATAACTATGGGAGCATTGTAGCTATACAGTATAAACAAATAACTATGGGAGCATTGTAGCTATAACATTAGAACATAAGAACATAAGAAAATGGGAGTCTGCAGAAAGCTGATTGGCCTAAGCAAGGCAGATCCCTGTCCCACACAACCCCAAATCAATTACAAAGCCCAATTTTATGCTCAACACTCTAATGCCCTGAGGATCATCTTACCAAAACGGTTAGAGATTAACGCAGGATTATGGGGGTCTGCAGAGCGCTGATTGGCCCAACCCGGCTGATCCCCCTTCACACCCAACCCTTCTCGTCCATATGCTTATCCAATTTTATCTTAAAGCTCCCTACAGTTTTAGATCCCACTATAGCACTTGGTAGTCCATTCCACCCATCTACAACTCTGTTACCAAACCAATATTTGCCTATATCTTTTCTGAAACGAAATTTATCTAATTTGAAACCATTGGTACGAGTTCTTTCGCTATCACTGAGCTTTAGTACATTTGTCATGTCCCCTTTGTTAATCCCACTAACCCACTTGAACACCTCTATCATATCCCCTCTAACTCTGCGTCTCTCTAACGAATGTAAACCTAATTTCTTCCTTTCTTCATACGAAAGATTTCTAATATTATGGATCATTTTTGTCATTCTACGCTGTACTCTCTCCAATGAATCTATGTCCATTCTGTAATAAGGACACCAAAATTGGACAGCATAATCCATATGGGTCTCACTAATGACAAGTAAAGTTTTAAGATAACATCAGCAGTTCTGTTACTCACACTCCTAGAGATGAACCCGAGAATCCTGTTTGCCTTATTACGAACGCCTATACACTTTTTCTAGGCTTCAAATCATTGCTAACAAACACACCTAGATCTTTCTCGCAGTCTGAATTTTCTAATTCTAAATTAGCTAGTTTATATTTAACATTTGTTTGCATCTTCCCTATCTTTAATACCTTGCATTTGTCAATGTTAAACTTCATCTGCCAATTTACTGACCATTCATGTAAGGTATCTAGATCCCTTTGGAGGCACTCTATATCGCTATCTGAATCAATTGATCTCCCCATTTTAGTATCGTCTGCGAATTTACTTATCCTACTAGTTATACCTAAATCTAGGTCATTTATGTATATAAGAAACAACAGGGGACCTAATACCGATCCCTGGGGGACACCACTTTTGACTGCTCCCCACTCTGACTTGGTACCATTTATGCTGACTCTCTGTTTCCTACCAATTAGCCATGACCTAATCCATCCCAACAACGCCCCACCTATTCCATGTGCCTCAACCTTTCTCATCAATCTCTCATGAGGGACTCTGTCGAAAGCTTTACTGAAATCTAAATATATAATATCGTATGCCTTGTCATTATCTACTGCTTCATATACCTCTGAGAAAAAACTAAGCAAATTAGTAAGGCAAGAACGTCCCTGTGTGAATCCATGCTGAGAAGAATTGATTAAGTTAAATGTTTCTAAGTGGTTTATCATTTTCCTAGCAATAATTGACTCTAGTAGCTTTCCTATGATTGAAGTGAGACTAATTGGACGGTAATTGGATGCTATTGATTTATCACCTTTTTTGAAAATCGGAACTACATTTGCAAGCTTCCAAGCTTCTGGAACTATACCTGTTTCTAATGAATTGTTAAAAAGAAATGTTAATGGGTAACTTAACTCATCTCTGCATTCTTTTAATACTCTGGCATATACCTCATCGGGACCAGGCGATTTCTGAGGTTTCAGTCTGTCAATTTCCTTAAGCACATCATTTCTACTTATAGTAACCGTACTTAACCTATTTTCTATACTATCTCTATATACCTTACGGACTTCTGGAATCTGTGCCAAATTTTCATTAGTGAAAACGGATAGAAACTGACTATTTAATGTACTGCACATTTCTAAATCATTTTCTGTCATTTCTCCTATCGAAGTTTTAAGGGGGCCTATTTTATCTGTAACTTTAGATTTATATAGCTGGTAAAAAGCCTTAGGGTTATTTTTTGAGTCATTGGCTATCCTGATTTCATAATTTCTTTTGTCTGTCCTTATACATTTTTTGACCTCTCTTGATAGATTCTGATAGTAAGCAAGTAGGTGAATTTCGCCTTTCTTTATTTTTCGATATATTTCTCTCTTTTTTCCTAGAAGGTCTAATAGTCTATTATTCATCCATTTGGGTTGGTTCTGTGTTGATCTAAATTTTCTTTTGGGGATATATTTATTTTGCGCATTGTGGAGTGAAGAAATAAAATTATTATATGTAGCTGTCAAATTATCCTGAGTTAAGACAGGTATCTGAGAGAGAGTATGTTCATTAGCGCACTTAGTCCACTTAATAGTTTAACCATAGGATCGACTCTTAAGGCTCGTCTTAATCCACCATAATTGGCTTTTCTGAAATCTGGGATAAGTGTCGTATTCTCTTTAGCCTTTCCTGTCCATTGTATGTTAAAATAAATTGATTTATGATCACTATTTCCTAGTTGGTCTCCTATCTCTACATTATTTATCATTTGTTCATTATTACTGAGAACTAAATCGAGGATATTATTACCTCTAGTAGGCGAGTCTATGAATTGAAATAAAAAACTATCCTGTACCGCCTCAATAAACTCTTTTGAATCTGAGTCGCCGATTTGATGCTGCCAATCAATATTCGGAAAATAAAAATCCCCTATAATACACACATTGCTAAACCTTGATGCTATTTTCACTTCCTGCCATAAAGCTGTACCTTCGTTTCTACTCATATTTGGTGGTCTATAAATAACTCCAATAATTATGGTCTCACTACCTTCGCTAACCTCAACCCAAACACTTTCGTTATCAGTATTTAGTCTAATACCTGATTTAATACAGCTTTTTAAAGAACTCCTGGCAAACACTGCTATTCCGCCGCCCCTCCTACTTGTTCGGTCGCGTTTAAACAAACTATATCCTGGTATATGGAATTCTGCTAAAAAATGTCTTGATTCTGTATTAATCCATGTTTCAGTCAGTGCTATAATGTCTATATTTTCGTTGCTAACAAGTGCTCTAAGTTCATCCATTTTGTTACATAAACTCCTACAGTTTGTATAATATAATCGCAATGAATTTATTTTACTGGTATCGGATTTACCTTTATTTCTAACTGAATTCCCATCTTCTGTTACACCTTTAATATTTCTACTAGCAGTACAATTAAAATCCTGTGACTGATATTTTCTATTCCTATCTGATGTACCAGTACGGCAATTTACCCAATCTAGACAATTATTCTTACTCATATTCTCAGGCTTTATTTTCAGCGAAACCCCGCGTCAATCCTATCTGTTCACCTAGCTAAATTTGCCACCCCTAGCCGAGAAAGATGAACCCCGTCCTGTGCGTACAACTGATTTTTACCATAGAAACGGGTCCAGTTATCAAGGAATGGTATTGCATTTGCATTACAGTATTTTTCCAGCCGACAATTGATACCAATTGCCCTAGATGACCATTCCTTGCTGACCCCTCTCCATGGCAAGATTCTGTGTACTACAGGTATGCCTCCCTTCCTCCTAACTTTATCTAACACCTCCCTGTACTGCCGAAGCAGTACTTCCGTCCTACCTTTACCAACATCATTGCTCCCTGTACTGAGACAGATAATGGGGCTATCTCCAATATCTTTCATGATGTAATCAATGTCCTCTAACACCTTCCCAACCCCGGCACCAGGCAGACAGACAAGCTTCCTAATATCAGTACAGGTGGACCTAGCTAAGTGTCTGACCATGGAGTCCCCAACAATTGAGAAGGACTTGCCTCTCCTTGTCGATGACTTGGTAGCAGCTGCGGCAGCGGCAGGAACTCCTGGGGCAGCAGTTGAAGGTACTCCTGGGGGGGCAGCAGTCACACCATTCCCTGTTGGAGGCAACTTACTTACCTTTCTCCTGGTTTCCTCGCCGAAGGAAGCACTCGCAGCCTCACCATCACATTCGTCATCCAAGGTGATGAACTTGTTGCTGAGGGCAACTGGCCGCCGTAGAAATTTGCAGGTTGTTGCACTTGTTGGAACAACTGTCCAGGGAGCATCACGATCCCTAACAGCAGTTGCACTATCCTCACTTTTCTTGTCAGCCAAAGTCAGCTTTAAGGCCAAATTCTCGTCTTTGAGAGACTGCACCTCTCTCTCCACATTTTCCATCCTTTCTTGCAAAGCAAGACAAAGCTGGAGAATATGAGAGGAGGTAGCAATCTCGTCAACACCAGCCATTTTAAGAAAGCGTTAATACTATCACCACACTATGGGCAAAGATATTCACTGGGAGTCACTAGGGACAGGTCCTCACTCAGCAATGGTCAGGCAGGCAGGTTTATACAGTATAAACAAATAGCTATGGGAGCATTGTAGCTATACAGTATAAACAAATAGCTATGGGAGCATTGTAGCTATACAGTATAAACAAATAGCTATGGGAGCATTGTAGCTATACAGTATAAACAAATAGCTATGGGAGCATTGTAGCTATATAGTATAAACAAATAACTATGGAAGCATTGTAGCTATATAGTATAAACAAATAGCTATGGGAGCATTGTAGCTATACAGTATAAACAAATAGCTATGGGAGCATTGTAGCTATATAGTATAAACAAATAGCTATGGGAGCATTGTAGCTATATAGTATAACAAATAGCTATGGGAGCATTGTAGCTATACAGTATAAACAAATAGCTATGGGAGCATTGTAGCTATATAGTATAAACAAATAGCTATGGGAGCATTGTAGCTATAGTATAAACAAATGCTATGGGAGCATTGTAGCTTACAGTATAAACAAATAGCTATGGGAGCATTGTAGCTATATAGTATAAACAAATAGCTATGGGAGCATTGTAGCTATATAGTTAAACAAATAGCTATGGGAGCATTGTAGCTATATAGTTAAACAAATAGCTATGGGAGCATTGTAGCTGTATAGTATAAACGAGCTATGGGAGCATTGTAGCTATACAGTATAAACAAATAGCTATGGGAGCATTGTAGCTTTATAGTATAAACAAATAGCTATGGGAGTATTGTAGCTATATAGTATAAACAAGAGCTATGGGAACATTGTAGCTATATTATAAAACAATAGCTATGGGAGCATTGTAGCTATATAGTATAAACAAATAGCTATGGCATTGTAGCTATATAGTACAAACAAAGAGCTATGGGAGCTTGTAGCTATCAGTATAACAAATAGCTATGGGAGCATTGTAGCTATATAGTATAAACAAATAGCTATGGGAGCATTGCAGCTATACAGTATAAACAATAGCTATGGGAGCATTGTAGCTATACGTATAACAAATAGCTATGGAGCATTGTAGCTATAGTATAAACAAATAGCTATGGGAGCATTGTAGCTATATATAAACAAATAGCTATGGGAGCATTGCAGCTATATAGTATAAACAAATAGCTATGGGAGCATTGTAGCTATAGTATAAACAAATAGCTATGGGAGCATTGGAGCTATACAGTATAAACAAATAGCTATGGGAGCATTGTAGCTATACAGTATAAACAAATAGCTATGGGAGCATTGTAGCTATACAGTATAAACAATAGCTATGGGAGCATTGTAGCTAATAGTATAAACAAAAGCTATGGGAGCATTGTAGCTATATAGTATAAACAAATAGCTATGGAGCATTGTAGCTATACAGTATAAACACATAGCTATGGGAGCATTGTAGCTATATAGTATAAACAAATAGCTATGGGAGCATTGTAGCTATATAGTATAAACAAATAGCTATGGGAGCATTGTAGCTATATAGTATAAACAAAGAGCTATGGGAGCATTGTAGCTACAGTATAAACAAATAGCTATGGGAGCATTGTAGCTTTATAGTATAAACAAATAGCTATGGGAGCATTGTAGCTATATAGTTAAACAAATAGCTATGGGAGCATTGTAGCTATATAGTATAAACAATAGCTATGGGAGCATTGTAGCTATACAGTATAAACAATAGCTATGGGAGCATTGTAGCTTAATAGTATAAACAAATAGCTATGGGAGCATTGTAGCTATATAGTATAAACAAATAGCTATGGGAGCATTGTAGCTATATAGTATAAACAAAGAGCTATGGGAGCATTGTAGCTATACAGTATAAACAAATAGCTATGGGAGCATTGTAGCTTTATAGTATAAACAAATAGCTATGGGAGCATTGTAGCTATATAGTATAAACAAATAGCTATGGGAGCATTGTAGCTATATAGTATAAACAAATAGCTATGGGAGCATTGTAGCTATATAGTATAAACATTTACTTGGGTGAAACTAAGAGTGTGCTAGCCTATAGTACATTTTGTTCATTCACACAATATATGCGTACCTAAGAAAACCTGTTTTCACAATATTTGCATTTCCAAAGACGTGTAGTATTGGCAAATTAGTAGTATTACCTCATAAGCTTTGGAGTGTAGGCTTAATATACAGTAGGTCATACGGTATCTACATTATTTGTTTTCCAAAATTCACCTCAGCATACCAAATATATATGCATTCAAATGAGTATCACTAATGACGTGGGTGTGGAAGATTTAGTAAGCATAATGTACTTGTTCACCACTAATTATGACTTGCGACTTGCTTTACATAATATCAATAAATACTTATTAATTTCAAATGTGACATCTTAACAAATATATCAACAACTCAATTGTGTCCTATGCTTTTCCTCGCCAATAAACATAATATAAACACTTGCCACGAAAATAGTTACCTTTCGGCTAAGATACAAGTAAATGGAAGAAACTTTAAAGTCAGGTAAGAGATAGTAGGATAATACAAATACGTTAATGTCTCCTCTTTCTATGTACTTAGATTTTTGTTTTTCTAATGTTCCGTTTGTTATTGTATTATTTTTTCTTCCATTTATATGTCTATAAGATGTCTGGATATTCTCAGTATTCTAATTTAGTCTCGGTCATCTATTTATATATTTTGTTTTAGCGCTGGCCTACTGCAGAATAATAACTATTTACCGTATTCTTTGTTCTTGTTTTGCCCTCCTCACAATTCCCCCTCTGTAGTTCTCCCTCCTCCTCAGATATATGGCCAGTGTTTATCAGGCTGTGTGGGATTGTCGGGGTGATATGTGGGACTGTGGAGGGAGTGCTGGCTGGAGGGATGAAAAGGAATGCGGAGAGAGTAGCACAGTTTTATGGACAGTGAGAGATAGTCGTTTATTACATACACTAACATTATTTTACACATCATAACTTTACCTGATTATATATAATAATCTGTATTTTTATCTTCCTTTCAACATCATCCTTCACTCTCAATAGGGAGAGTACACTAACTATTATAAACCAATCGTTGTATCTAGTATATGCAGTGCCAGGCAACTTGGCAATTGAGAAACGGCCCCTCACAGACGGTTAGCGTTGTTTGATCCGGAGAAGTTATCTCAGGTTTCGGTATTCAATTGTTTAACCCCTTCTTTACCAGCGACGTCTATATAGTTTTATACAAGCTATATTTAGACATTTGTGTCCAGTTGAAGAAGAATCTGTGGTAGTAAAACGGGTTAACTAAGATAGTTCGAAACCTGTTAATTGCTGGAGGCCTTTTAAAAACTGAATAAAATTGTCTCAAAGTAGCCAGAATAAAGTTAAAAGGCCGGCACCGGTACTGAAGGGGTTAACAGGCTGTCGCAGGTATATTTATGTAAAGGTGTGTACACATAGGACAGCCTGTATATATGCACCATCATAACTCGCCATGGTAAGTCAACATTCTGTATTTGTGGCATAGATTCACGAGGCGGCAAGATTACTACAATTTGTTTTGTACCGATATATATATATATATATATATATATATATATATATATATATATATATCCCTTACTCTTCAACAATCCACAAGTCAACTCTTCATCTTCTTTCAGTATTCTTGGTGTTTCTTTTTCTCCCGACCTTTCTTGGACAGATCATATTAATTACCACTCTTGCTAAAATACCTCCTCAGAAATTAGGTGTGCTTAACTGTCTCCGTGGGTTCTCACCTCCGCACGGCCTCTTGCTCTGTATAGAGGCACAGTGCACCAATGCATCGTGTATTGTTCGCATGTGTAGGGAGGTGCCACTCATACCGCACTTCTTGAAAGGATATAGTCAAATCATTTTGGCTTATCAACTCATTTCCTCTTACTTAAGCACTACAATCTCTTTCTACACGCTACAATGTTGCATTTCTTTCACTCTTCCAACGCTATTAGGCCAATCAAGGTTCTTCAGAGCTTTCTCAGTGCATACGCTCTCCCTTATGGCGTGTAGGAGACACCCACCTTTCAACACAAACCCTCTCATATTCTGTCCAGCTCTCCAACCCAAAAATGAGCAAATGGGGGACCGGCAAGCGTCGTCTGCTTCTCTTTCCAAAACATCCAATAGTAATCGGTTTCCATCCAGTGAGTCGAAATATATAAATCGAAGTCATCAAAATATCACTCATTTCTATATTCAATAATGTTACAGACATATTACTCTCAAATTCTATTCAGTACATTGCCCAATATATAAAGTATATATGATGAATATATAAAGTATATATGATGAGTAAAACATTATTCTATTCAAAATGTGTATATTTCGCAAATACACGTGAGCTAATAAATGTTTTGTATTCCCAATCGGACTCGAACAAACGAAAGTCAGGACTGACGATGCTTTAATCCACTACACCACGGTGTGGTAAGTCCGGCTCGGTGTTTAGTAGCTTACATGTATTTGTAAGTTATTATATACTGTATATATACTGTAATATATATATATATATATATATATATATATATATATATAAGAACATAAGAAAACGGGAGTCTGCAGAAAGCCGATTGGCCCACACAAGGCACATCCCTCTCACACCCAACTCTAATTATAAGGCCTAATTATAGGCCCAGCTACACACTACCACCAGGAGGACCGACCACACCAAAATGGTCAGAGGTCAGAAAACGGGGGTCTGCAGAGTGCTGATTGACCCACACCTGGCAGATCTCCCTCACATCCAACCCATCTCGTTCATATGTCTATCTAATTTTATCATAAAGCTCTCTATCGTTCTTGATCCCACTATATCACTTGGTAGCCTATTCCACCTATATATATACAGTATATATATATATATATGAATTAGCTTATGGAATGTTGGCTATGTTATATCAAATTATTCTATAAATAATGTTTCATTGCAATGTTTCTGTCAACAACACATTGAAGATTTACAAATTTGTAATAGGTGTTTGCGCTTTATGAACGCTGCTCAAAAATACTACTAGCGACTGTACAGTCGTGACTCTTAGTCATTGACCTGTGAATCCCAGTATTTGATCCTATTATATGACTCCATTACCTTCTAGAATTACTCTCTCTCTCTCTCTCTCTCTCTCTCTCTCTCTCTCTCTCTCTCTCTCTCTCTCTCTCTCTCTCTCTCTCTCTCTCTCTCTCTCTCTCTCTCTCTTCCTCTTCGTGTTATGTTGACTGGTCCACACACTGGCCACCATTATCCTGAATTTACTACAGCTATTGTCTTCCTTGTTGCTGCTGTCTGATGCACCAGGTTGTTATTTCTACTTTGCAGTCGTCTGTGTAGTTTGTTTTTAGTATACATTGACTCTTTTCATACTTTTTTTGTGGCTGTCATTAGACAATTTATTTTAGATGTTTATTTGTTGTTAACTATGTCAGAGGGATAATAGGATGGATATCACTTACTTGTTTGATTTCAAAAAGGCTTTCCAAGATTGAGAAATATCGTCTAATGTTAGTCATAATATAGGAAACCGAGCATCACTGTGTGATGAAAGAGTCAAGGGATACAATGCTCATTTGTGTATATAAACCGAGCATCACTGTGTGATGAAAGAGTCAAGGGATACAATGCTCATTTGTGTATATAAACCGAGCATCACTGTGTGATGAAAGAGTCAAGGGGATACTATGCTCATTTGTGTATATAAACCGAGCATCACTGTGTGATGAAAGAGTCAAGGGATACTATGCTCATTTGTGTATATAAACCGAGCATCACTGTGTGATGAAAGAGTCAAGGGATACTATGCTCATTTGTGTATATAAACCGAGCATCACTGTGTGATGAAAGAGTCAAGGGATACTATGCTCATTTGTGTATATAAACCGAGCATCACTGTGTGATGAAAGAGTCAAGGGATACTATGCTCATTTGTGTATATAAACCGAGCATCACTGTGTGATGAAAGAGTCAAGGGATACTATGCTCATTTGTGTATATAAACCGAGCATCACTGTGTGATGAAAGAGTCAAGGGATACTATGCTCATTTGTGTATATAAACCGAGCATCACTGTGTGATGAAAGAGTCAAGGGATACTATGCTCATTTGTGTATATAAACCGAGCATCACTGTGTGATGAAAGAGTCAAGGGATACTATGCTCATTTGTGTATATAAACCGAGCATCACTGTGTGATGAAAGAGTCAAGGGATACTATGCTCATTTGTGTATATAAACCGAGCATCACTGTGTGATGAAAGAGTCAAGGGATACTATGCTCATTTGTGTATATAAACCGAGCATCACTGTGTGATGAAAGAGTCAAGGGATACTATGCTCATTTGTGTATATAAACCGAGCATCACTGTGTGATGAAAGAGTCAAGGGATACTATGCTCATTTGTGTATAAAAACTGAGCATCACTGTGTGATGAAAGAGTCAAGGGATACTATGCTCATTTGTGTATATAAACCGAGCATCACTGTGTGATGAAAGAGTCAAGGGATACTATGCTCATTTGTGTATATAAACCGAGCATCACTGTGTGATGAAAGAGTCAAGGGATACTATGCTCATTTGTGTATATAAACCGAGCATCACTGTGTGATGAAAGAGTCAAGGGATACTATGCTCATTTGTGTATATAAACCGAGCATCACTGTGTGATGAAAGAGTCAAGGGATACTATGCTCATTTGTGTATATAAACAGAGCATCACTGTGTGATGAAAGACTCAAGGGATACTATGCTCATTTGTGTATATAAACCGAGCATCACTGTGTGATGAAAGAGTCAAGGGATACTATGCTCATTTGTGTATATTTTGTCTTTAACGAATTTGCTATTTATTACAAGACATCCGTCACTGTTTACCCTTCACAAACATACTCACTCTCTCTCTCTTTCTTCCTCTCTCGCACTCTCTCTCTCTCTCTCTCTCTCTCTCTCTCTCTCTCTCTCTCTCTTTTCCTAATTAACGGGAGATTTCCCCGGTGTTGATGATAACTATTGCAGGCAAATTTGAATTGTGATAAAAACCTATATTATGTAATTCTCAGATTGTTTTCACATATATTGACTACCAGTTTTTACATATTATATAATTTCAGTTCATAATAAATATAAATACTGTGTGTCGATACCCAACATTTTGCATATAAATACATTATTATTTAAAATAATAATTGAGATACCGATTATCTCTTAGTTTTAGAGTCACATATGGTCCTCAACTAGGTCGGGAGAAAAGACTAGAAATTATAACATATTTCGGTATTTTACGCATATTAACCTCTGAAGTGCACATGGGGGTAATTAGACACCTCTCCCTGTGCGCATGTATTTGAGGTGTTTCCGTCACTAAAATATTCATTGTACCATTAATAGCATTAATACTTATCCATATGCGCCTATTATGAGTTGATTATAAAGGTATTAACCTGAAACAACAATAAAACGAGTGAAAACAGCGTTTGGATGGTCAAAATCGGAGATATAGCCCGCGAGTTGTATAATGTATGGGTGAGGCAAACTGCTTTCCCGCCAATTTCCCCCAAGGCCACTGAGACACAGTCGATCGATACTCTCTCTCTCTCTTGCACTCGCTTGCCATCAGTGATGACAACACCCTGCTTGCAACTCGCTAATGTTAGCACGAAAATATACCTCAGAATAAGGGAATAACTGGGAAAATAGGTGATAACTGAAGGAGAGGAGGAAAGTGGGGAAGGAGGGGAGGTAGAGGACTGAGATTTTGCATGGCCCAGGGGCCAAAAAAAAAAAAAAAAAAAAAAAAAATCGATGTCAAAAGTTGATTTGTTTTTTCACTCACTCTTAAGAGTCTCCCCGCAGTCCGCCGGGGGAATTCTTAAGAGTCTCCCCGCAGTTCCCAGGTTAAACAGAGTATGGTTGAATTTCAGACAAGAGTTAATACCGTGGTAATATAGTTATCAAGGGGGACATACAAGTTAAACATATAGATAAGAGGAATTACAATGACTTATTTACACAAACCATGTAAGGGAATAGAGTAATTGAAGCTGGTTTACATACAGTCCGAGTCTAGGAGTACAAAGGAAATCAAGCAACAATAGGTCTAGTGACCCTTCTAGGCTGCTTTTCCTCCAAAACAAAGAGGATCACGTGTTCAAACAGTGGTTTAGAGTGGGTAAGGAAACATTGGAAAGGGAACTACTGGCTGTGGCTGGATTAGGAAGTTAGTACGGGACAGATGAGTTAGTAATATAAAACAGTTATAAGTGATCTTTTGTATATCTGGGAAAAAGAGAGTAACATCTTAGTAATATATATACGCAATAATCCTTGATGAATTTGAGGGGGGGGAATAAAATAAAGTTATTCATTTACAAACGCAGTCAGTTGCGGGTTTGATGCAAGATATTTGTCTAGGCGAAGTTTAAAGGAATCAACGGTGCTGCAGTCTATAACGTCTCGTGGAAGCCCATTCCACTAGTTGACAGCTCGTTTGAAGAAGAAATTCTTAGATTCGTGTGAGATCAAATATTTACCAATAATTTTGCAACCGTTTCCCCGAGTGTAATTAGATTGGTCGATAGTAAAGTACTTACTACAGTTCATATTGTCGATGCCTTTGATGATTTTGAACACTTGAATTAAGTCGCCTCTTAATCTGCGCTGGGTTAAAGGAAATAGATTTAATTCTCTAAGACGCTCCTCGTATGGTTTGTTCTTTAGGCTAGGTATAATTTTGGTAACTCTACGTTGAACGTTGAACTCGTTCTAGCTTGTCTATATCTTTTTGGTAATAAGGGCACCAGGATTGAACGCATTATTCCAGAAGAGGGCGGACTAAGGAATGGTAAAGAGTTAGGATAACTTCTTTGGATTTATGCTCAAATGACCTGCCTATAAAGCCAATTATTTTGTTTGCCTTCTTAACAACTTCTGAACATTGTTGACTCGGTTTTAGGTTACTCGATATTGTTACTCCCAGATCGGTTTCTCTGTCTACAATCTTAAGCCGAGTGCCATTCATCGAATAGTTTGCTTTCTCATTTTGGTATCCGATATGTAGTACTTTACATTTATCCGCATTGAAATTCATATGCCAAATTTGGGCCCAACATGACAACTTATCTAGATTGTGTTGCATATCGTCAACTTGTTCTTTTGGGAGTACGCTATTTGCAATTTTTGTATCGTCAGCAAACTTTGAGATTGTACAGGTGAGACCCTGATCATCTATGTCGTTGATGTAAATTAGAAAGAGAATTGGTCCTAGTACCGATCCTGGGGTACCCCCCAACTTACATTGGTCCATTTAGATGCCTTACCGTTTATGACTACTCTTTGCTTTCTGTAGGAGGTGAGACAGTGAAGCACAGGGACAAGGCAGCTTCAGAGATGGGGCTGCTTTGAGCCGTGAGTGGGCAACTAAGCCCTGTGCATCCTGCGAAGGCAGGGGCTGGTTACAGCTAAAAGTGCTTCACATGTCTCACCCCCTAGACTGGAACGAGACCTCACGGGCTTCACCATTCAATGATTAGCGATTGAATGTACAGACAAAAAATATTGATATGGAGAAGAATTATACGTCACCTTACATACAAGAATCAATAAGAAGTAGCAGGAGGCAGATGTTAATATTAATTAGCAGATCTACATACAGCCTGGGATAACTGGCGGAAAGGCTGAGACAATACAACCTGGAGTTCCACAATGAGTGTGATGCACACACACACACACACACTCGTTCGCTCCCCTCTCAGGGTAAGATCAAGGGTTTCAATTACACTTGCCCTACCTCTACTGAGTTCAGCAACCCTTGCTCGGGAATACCGTTTCATTCATAAGCCCCTTGAGAGACGCACGCATTCAGCAACCCTTGGAAGGATATTACAGGATTGGCCCAAAGAGTGTTCAGAAACCCATGCATCCTACGGACCAGGATAAGAAGAAATGAGCCGACCGGAAGTCCCATGCCTGGCGCCATCCCGAGACGACAAAAAGAAGAGTTCAGCAACCCTTGCTCTCTCAAGAAAAATTAATAAGAAGCGAATTGACTGGAATGGAATGTCCATGCCGACACTTTATCAATACATAATTAATTATATTATATATATATATATATATATATATATATATATATATATATATATATATATATATATATATATATATATATATATATATATGTATATATATATATATATATATATATATACATATATATATATATATATATATATATATATATATATATAAATATATGTATATAATTATATATCTACATATATATATACTGTATATATCTATCTATTTATTGCCTGACGCTGTGTTCCCCGAAAGGGTGGCCACGAACGAACCGCCCCCATGCATCTCTGTCCCCAGTCAGATGATGCCCCTCCTCCCAACCAGCACCGCCTTCATTCATACACTTCCTCACTCCATCCTTCCACCTCTCCTTTGGTCTACCTATCCCTCTCTGTCCTTCCACCTCGCTCCCGTACTCCCTCTTAGTCATTCTCTCACTTTCCATACGTTCCATATGGCCGAACCATCTCAAGTTGTTCCTTTTCACACTTTCCAGCACATCTACCTCCATACCACACCTCCTTCTTACTTCCTCATTCGTCTGTCTATCCCTCCATGTAACTCCGCACGCACTTCTCAAGTAACTCATTTCCACCGCTCTCACTCTTGGTCTGAGTCTCTTCCCGAACGTCCATGCTTTGCTTCCGTAAGTTAGTGTCGGGATTACCACACTGTCATGCAAGGACTTCTTCACTTCCATACTGACCACTCTATTTCTTGTTACCGCTTTCAACGTTCCTACAGCCCTCTTCCCCTGTTGTACCCTCTCCCTCACTTCTTCATCCATAGTCCCATCTTTACTCAACACACTGCCAGATACTTAAAAGAGCTGACGATCTCCATAGCCTGACCGTTCAACTTCACCTCACACTCTGTGACTTCACACCTTTCGAAGACCATAACCAATTGCTCTTCCCCACATTTACCTTCAAATTCCGTTTTTCGCACACTGTTCCAAACTCATTTAATAGACCCTGCAACTCCCATTCATTATCGCTCATCAGAACTGTATCATCCGCAAACAGCAGTATAGGCAGCTTCCACTCATTTCCCTCCCTTTTCAGCGATACACCAACATCCACTGCTCTTGATAGTATTTCTTTCATGACTCCATCCATATATACAGTAAACAATCACGGGGACATCACACACCCCTGTTTCAACCCAACACTCAGGTCAAGGAACTCGCTCTGCTCATTCTCCACACGTACTGCCAACTTTGCACCCTAATACATGCTCTTCACTGCTTTCAGCAACTTGCCATCTACTCCGTATATTCTAAATACTTTCCACATGCCTTCTCTATCCACTCTGTCATAGGCCTTCTCCAAGTCCATAAAGGCAACATACACCTTGTGTTGCTTCTCCAGATATTTCTCCACAACACAATTCAGGGTAAAAATCTGATCTACACATCCTCTTCCCTTCCTAAAACCTCCCTGTTCGTCGCCTATCCAATTCTCCGTTCTCACTCTCACTCTCTCAATCACTACCCTACTGTACAATTCCCTACTACGCTTAAAAGACATATTCCTCGGTGGTTACCACACACTCCTCTTTCCCCTTTGCCCTTATATAGGGGAACTATTATGCCAGTCTTCTAGTCATCGGGTGCATTCCCCTTCTCCCATGCTAGTTTGCACATTTTCCATATCCATTCGATCACTATCTCACCACCATACCTCAACATATCCCCACACACTCCATCTGTTCCTGGTGCTTTCCCCAACTTCACTCTTTTCATAGCTTCCCACACTTCTGACCTGATCCCCACCTCCTCCTCCACTACTTCTCCTCTTCTCCCTTCCATACCATATCTAACTATGTTTGCTGGCTCTTCATTCGTTACATTTAGAAACTCATTGAAGTACTCCCTCCATCTTTCGACTCTCTCTTGCTTCTCGGCTAGCATTCTCCCATTCTTATCTTTCACACCCTTACTGTTACCCTTGCTACCTTCCCTAGCTTTCTTGATTTCTTTCCAAAACAGTTTCTTACACTCCCCTCATTTTACACTCAGATTCCTTCCAAATTCCTCATCTACTCTTCTCTTACTTTCCTTCACCACTCTCTTTCTCTCCACGTACCTCGCCCGTTTCTGCCTCTCCAAATCTTCATTCCCTCTACTACCCAACCACCCTCTATGCACTTTCTTCTTGTCTTCCACAGCTATTTTTACCTCTTCTGTCCACCATGCTGTACCTTTCACTCCCCCTCCCCATCTTCTCCTCACTCCACACACATCCTCACATGCTGCACAGATCTCTTCCTTAACCCATAAAACGCGGCTCACCACTTAAGTCGTATTTAATAAAGCTGGACTATGTGGCGGCGCTCGACATAGGTCGAGTGGCAATTTCAGCACGTAATGTTGCTGAGAGAGAGAGACAAGTGGTGGCAGGAGACTAGCGAGCGTATGACTGCTCCAGACCACTGCGGCGAACCTACTGACACGAATCTCAGATCCCTCCTCCCTCTCTCACTCGCTACATACTCAATTATATGGGGAAAGTACCGAATTACCTGCTTTTTGCACTCGCGTTGCACGGATATTGCAAGAAAACTATCCATCATACAAGGATCGTTATGGTGTCATTCGAAAGCTCTGTTCATGCCCTTTCAGGGATAGATACTTGTTTTACGTTCTGGGTCTTATTTAGGCATGAAAATGATCACGTAAACAGCCCTATTTTGGCTAAAAACACCCCGCTGGGCGGTACACATAAATAAACCGCATAGGCCGCTAAAGAAGGGTTAAACACCTTGCTTATCTCCTCCACTTCCTCCATATCTTCCAGGTCGAACCCACCTAGTCGTCTTTCTACTGCTCTCCTGTACTCTTCCTTGATTTCCTCCTCCTGTAACCTCTCCACCCTCCTCACCATTCCACCTTCCTCTCGCCTCCCTCCAGCTCTCCTCACCCACTTCTTTTGTATCCTAACCTTAGCTACTACTACATAATGATCAGACAGACCCCCTCCAATACCCCTATACACCCTAGCATCCATCACAGATTTCTTCATTCTTTCATCCACACATACTGTATATAATCAATCAGTGATTTTCGTTCCACCACTGTCTTATCCTTCATCATCCACACCACTTTCCATGTGTACCTGTGTATCATTCTGTGTCGGAAGAAGTTGTTGACTATCCACAACCTCCTCCCCATACATACGTCCACATGTGCACTACCATTCCCATTCACCTCTGACGGTACCCCCCACCACTCCATCAACTTTCCTATCACCCACCTTACCATTCATATCCCCAATCAGAAATATTCTTTCATTCTAGTCAAACTTATTCAGGCACTCCTCCACATTCACCCAGAACTCCTCTTTCTCTCTTACAAGTTTATCCTCTGTCGGAGCATACACACACACAATCACCCACGTTTGTATTCCTACTTTCATTCTCACCCACAGACCCATATTCTATTACACACTCCTTCCATTTGTTACTTACAAACAAACACGCACCTTCTCTTGCTGCTCCCTCACTCACTCCAGCACACACACCCATTCCACATTCCCACTCTCTCACATCTGTACCCTTCCATTTGGTCTCCATCATTCCACATACATTCAGCCTGGCATTCACTAACACTTCCAGTACCTCTCTCTTTTTTGTGCCATCATTCATGCCACTCACGTTCCATGTATCTATTCTCAGAATGTCCGTAAGCTTATCCATAGTCGGTCGGGGTTCGTCAACACAGGGTCCGTCCGCATCCGAGGCTGATTGTTCGTTTATCGTTGGTACGTATTTTTTTCCGAGTGGGGGTCGCAAGCCCACCGACCCAACCTCTTTAGTTGCCTCTTATGACACGCAGAAGGCAAAATATATATATATAAATAATAAAACACCACCACCAAAAGTACAACTCAAGTTGCAGCTCTCTGAAAAAAAAGGTTTCTTCCAAGTAAGACATAAATTTGTCGAGCACACCAACATCCTTATCACCCTAGATTAAGTCCAAAGTGATGGGGATGTTATTCGACCTGCAATACATTAGGAGATGACTACGCTGCTCCAGATATCTGCCACAGGACAACATGATGTGATAGATCGAAATAGGTGGTACATTGCAGCAGGAATACACGGTTCATGTAAAGTTTGAGATGTTTCAGTAAGATACAGTTAATTCTAAACCTTACAAGGAAAATCTCCTCCCTGCGAGTGCAACATATATCATTTGGCCAAACTCCAAGGTGGGCTTGACTGAATTAACATCCAGGTCGGTTCACTAACTTTGCCACAGATTAATTGATTTTTTCTATCTATCTATCTATATGCACAGGCCCAATCTCCATTTTGGGGGTAGCCGACTCAAGACAGAGCAAGAACAGGGAAAACACAAAAACAACATAAAACAACGAATAAACACAGATAAAAAGCACAAACTCACACACATCCAGGTCACCCAGGAGAAGACCCAGAGACCAGGGTCACCAAGGTCGCTCCAGCACTCCCCCGGCCCCCGACCACCCGGAAAGGTTCCGATCTCGGCAGGCAGACATGCAGCGGAGCCAAAGCCACAAGCCCTCCCACCACACTTCCAGGCGCACCCTTCATATTAATCGTCTCCCCGGGCCAGGCGCCTGATGGACTATTATCTAGTCCTACTTGCGCCCGACCCCTTACTCCAAATGACCACGTGTTCACTAAACTATTCACAAGCATTCTCCATTCACTCCTGTCCACTACTACTTCCCCTGCCTGATCTTTAGTCATTCCTCTATCATCCAAAGCTTTTCTTACACAGTCTCTCCATCTCAATGGGGGTCTTCCTGCCCTTCTATCTCCCCTTGTACCTGACTCACATATTCTCTTTGTAAGCCTTTCATCTCCCATTCGTTCAACATGACCATACCAGCTCAGCACCCTTCTGTCCACTCTGGCTGACAAATGTTCCTGCTGCCCCACTCTCCTACGTATCTCTTCATTCCTCAATCTGCCTCTACGAGTAACTCCACACATACTCCTCAAGCAGCTCATCTACATCACATCCAGCCCTCTTTTCTCCTTTTTCTTCAGAGCCCATGTCTCAGCCCCATACATCACTGTTGGTACAACAATTCCTTGATACAGTGCACTTTTTACTTTCACTCCGAGATTTCTCATCTTCTTTTGATTGATTTTTTGATTGATTTTTTTACCAATAGGAAAACTTGACTGAAGGTCCCGAGGGATGTCCCACAGTCCCTCAAATTCCACCTCCGAATTTGGTAGCTCGTCAGTCTCCTCATTGCCAAAAATAAGACAATAACCAGGCACCCAAATCAGAGAGAATGATTTACAACTTGAGTGTAACTTATTGATTATGTGGCCGCATCAATCAATCACCTGAAGAGCTGACTTAGAACCTGAACAAATTACAAAGCTGTCATGTGGAGAGGATTCAGCAAAATCTATGCCATGTTCAATCGCAAAAAGTTCAGAAGTAAATACAGACGTATGTATTGGCAGCCAGTACCTGTGGCGACATTCAGTCAACCACACACTTGCATGAGGACCTATTGAAAAACCTGTCAAATTTCAACCTCTGATGCCAAATGCTTGGAGGAAGGGAGCCACTGCACATTAACAGAAATGGCGGGCCACTCCCAAGTCGCTATCTATAATACTGCCAGCTGATCAACATTAGAGAAGTCATAGCCTAGCTTTCGTGATAGGAACTGAAGCTGCACTGCCACCCACTGGAGGCCCCCACACAGCACATGCTCATACATCAGAAGTAACCCACAAGTGAAAGGGTCGAGCGAACGTTTCTGGTATAAAGAGATGCGAATGAAAGAAGCATGTGGTCATGACAAGTACGGAAGGGAGCCACATTAGCTTCCACTTCCATCCGCTCCAAACGAGTACATCGAAGGGTTCCAAGACATAGACGTAGGTATACATTCTGAAAAGCCTCCAACCTCCTCAAAGGTGAGACTTGACACCGACCCATACACCTGCGAGTGATAGTGAATTTTTGAACGAAGAAGGGACTTAAACACCATCAGCAAAGATGTTCTGTTAGCTCCCCAAAACAGCCAGAAAGGTATTTAGGGAAATTTAACTTTTTCCTGCAAGAATTATTTAAATATTTGACATGAGATTTCAAATCAAGTCTGCAATTGAAGTCCACACCCAAGAACTTGACTGCATTTTTGAAAGCGTATTGGATCATTATCCAAAGTGATATTCGAATTAGGTATACTACGTCTATGAGTGAAAACCACACCAACACACTTGGCAATGCAAAATTTAAAGCCCCACTACAAGACCCAAAGATAGACGGCCACTTGACTTCGCCCAGAACAAAATTACTCATTGGGGAAGCAATGCTGCAGTACGCAATTATCAGCGTACTTTGAGTATTTAAGTTTTCGTGGGACAGGAGCAGAAAACAGAATATCAATAATAATCTAAGAAAACAATGAAGGGCTAAGTACACTGCCTTGCGACACCCCATTATCTTGGACATAAACGTTGAGGCTACGCTATTGGGCAACCTGACCGCAAAAAATGGGTCAGAAAGGAAGTTGCAAATATAAATGGGCAAATTACTTCTGAAAATTGAAGCGTACAGTTTTGTAATTATTCTTGCCGCCAGGTCATATTATATAAGTGTTATCTATCTATCTATTGCCGAATGCTGTGATTCCCGAAGGGGTGGCCACGCACGAATCGCCCATGCACCTCTGTCCTCAGTCAGTTGACACCCATTCTCCAATCCAGCACCGTTTTCACGGATATACTTCTCAATTCTATCCTTCCACCTCTCTCGGTTGACCTCTCCCTCGATGTCCTTCCACTTCAATCTCGTACATTTTTTTTTTTTTTCAAAATGTTAAATTCAAAATATTTAATTCAAATTCAAAATATTTATTGCCATAAAATACATGCTATAAATGGTACATCTATAAACATAATATTTGGGCTAGTCTGCTGAGCAGATGCTCCAATTCATACATTTGAGTTTATTATAAATGAAATGACAGCCCCAGAGGAAAGGGCTCCTGTGTGTGTGTCTAGGACTTCCCCTTATACGTCGAACCTGGTTACTACGTCCAACCAGATCTCTCTTGGGCCACGTCACCTATACCTCTACCCCAAAACTTAAGTGCTTCTTGTTGTGTAAAGTGTTTTGATTTAGATATTGCGAAGGGTGTTTAAGATATTTATTTAACGTTAATATCCAAGATTGTCGATTCTCGTCTTAATTTGCTATCGCCCCTCGTATTTAGAGAAACAGTAAACACGTCTATTTGCAGGGATTAATGTATGTATAATTCTGTAAATATATCTCTTATATTCTAAATCAGAGCTTTACATATATTCGTTCGGGATTTATATACAACGCTCTACACGTAATTTACACCCAGCAGATCTTAATATTGTGTTTATTGATAGCCGGGTACGTTATTACAAGATAAAGTATATACAAGGAGAGTTCTAAGTGCGTCTCGTAGAACTGCGTTAAAAGATTCCGCTTCCAAACCTCATTATCCGTTCCGCTTGTTTATTATTGACTTAACCATTTCAGGTCAATCCTTCACCACGCTTAAACTGCATTGAGGCGATGTTCAGCCCTACATAGTGGCTTATTTAATTATTATTCATTGTATGAGTTTATTCTTCAATGCTTTGATTCTTTGAGTTTATTGAGATATTTATATTCTATTTTATGAATTAACGTATGAGTTATTCAGACCTCAGCTAATATCCTAGTTTACATAGTCCAAATATATTGTGCATATGCATCGCAGTAAAAGTGACCTACCTTGTCGGCTAATCCTCTAGCGGTTGTCATTTACCTTCAGAATATTAATAATTTTTTGTTGAGACTAAACCTCTCTGTGTTAGTTATTTTGTGATCCTATAGTGATTCACTACGTTAATGTTTATACGTATTTTGATCTTATTGTGCATCTTTAGTTCACTTATTATACCAAGTGACTTTGTAAGTATTTTACACCAATTCTTATGATCCATATTCATTCAAGCTCATTTCTATATAGATGAGACTTGATTCATGTCATATTTGTACCCTAGCTACATATGAAATATAACGTGTGAACCGCAATTGAATATTCTATGACTTTGGTAGAGATTGATATCCTTATTGTATTACCCAAGCCAGTTTTGACCCAGTTGGTTAATCTAAGTTCTCAGCTTCACGATAGTGAACATAACGGACCAATCTAAATGCAGTAAAAATAATCTACTCGCATAACACTGGCAGCAGCGGTGTTTCAACACGGCATAACGAATTGGATTTGCATTATTTCTCAATCTACCCATTTCACGAATAAACATGGCTGGTAAATCGCTCGAAATAATTTCTTTCAAGCAAGAAGATCACGATATTGCTACCTATCTTGAAGTTGTGAAACCAGTCCTTGACATTGTATTTAAGGACGATGATTCCTCAAAAATCCATACGGTTGTTATGAAACTAGGCAGGCATATGTCCCTTGTGTCGGGTTACGAGCGTGATACTCCATTATTGACCTGGGCTCAGTTCGAAAGTTATGCCAAGGCAACTATTAACTCTTTCACGCTTTTATGACGCAGAGGTTGCCAGATTAGCAATAAGAAATAGAGTTATCTCACTCTTATAATTACCTCTCCAAAATTAGTTTTCTGCCCACAGCTAACTCAAAGACAACTGCAGAGGTTGAAGTAACTAAACTAAAGGTTTCTAAATACCCCTGATGGTAACAAAGGCTTTAAAGTATCCCTAATAGGCTCAAAATTGCGTCATAAGCGTGAAAGGGTTAACCCTTCTCTCGGAAAATTACTCACAAATAAACAGTTCCATGATGTCAAATTCTCAGGGAATCTCTACCACACGATTAGCCAGTTAAATCAACTGGTAGTCACAGCCTTTCCTATGGAGAATGCTGTCAAAAGGAAAGAAAGTGTGTTCAATGCATTGTTGAGAATTCTCCCCACAGCCTTGTGCGATCATTTCGCGATTTCAGAGCCCAAGCGTTATGATGAAGACATGCCTATAATCCGACGTATTCTGGCTTTAAAACAGACCCAGAAAGGTGACAAAAACAATGATAAATCGCCGCCATAAGCCGTAGCACTACTCAACCTCAAATTCCTATAAATTACCCTACTACCCTCCCATCTATGCGGCCAGTAGAAAAAATGGAGGAATGGGCGAGAGTCCGACCCTCCGACTGGCCTCCTTGCAGCTCCAAATGTCCTCTAGTATCAATAAAGAAATAATTCGGGGAACTAATCAAGCATCGTCTTAAACTTCCACAATTCTGGGGTCAGATTCCGTGGATTAAGCCCCGACGCGTGGCCATAATAATTGAGGACGGAACTGCAGGGATCGAGGAGGTTCAGGAGGGAATAGAGACAGAAATATTTGAAGTGGTGCCAGAGGGAATCGAAACTCAAGATAACATGGATTTTTAATCCGCCCCCGCCCTCCGGTCGCCAAACTGGCGGGGGCTCGTGACGGGACAAATAATTACAAACCTCCCATATCCAATCACCTCACTATAAATGGAGTAAAGGCCAAACTTCTCATAGACACGGGAGCTGCCCATTCATGTCTTTTCTCCTCTTTCTTTCACTCAAATCAAAACTCTTGGCTCTCCTCAACCCTCCACCATAGTGTTAATCGAAGCAAACGATGGCATTATCCCAAATTCAGGTGAAACTGTCCCCCTCAATGTTAGTACTCTCGGTCAAGGTCACAGGGCACACCATTCATTCATGATATTCCCATCCAAAGAAACCCAGTACGATGGATACCTATGGTTTGACTTGCTGACCTACCTTAACACTTAAAGAGCGGGGCCCGACTTAAGTCGGGCTTTTGAAGCTTGTAGCGCCTAGTATTTTGATGAATACATTTCTTTTCATGCAGATACTTGATTGATCATTCAGGAGGGCCTGAATATGCCCAAAATAGCCCAAAACCCCCCGCTAGACGAGGGTTAATGCCACCATTGATTGTAATCTGAGGGTTTTATACTTTGCCCCTCTTAAAAAAAAAAAAAAAAAACTTACGTACTGTACAGCCAGTCCTCTCACTTCAAATTCATGTAAAAAAAGATGACACCCCCCAGTCCATTCATGTCGAACACGACAGACAAGCCATTCGTAACTTTAAAACTACTCAGGCTGTCACCTCTAAATACGTTAGGCTACCCCCTCACCACGAACAGTGGATCCTCATCATACCTACTCTATCTGGTGACGTCATCATCACCCCCAAATCTCCAATCTCCAGAGTCCCTTTGATAGAGATTGCCTTACCGCTCCAGCCATCATTGCCGATAAAATCAATTGCATTAGAGTTGCAAATATTTCTGATCAGCCCCTCACTCTGCCAAAAGGATTAGTTATTGGAGAGCTAGAAATTCACGATGAGGAACTTTCTCTTCCTACTCATCAAGAAAACTCCCCTTCTCCTTAATTTCTTGACATTCCATCTCATCTCATTTCTCACCAACAACTTGACCTACGTAATTTAATGACTTCATTTCAAGATATATTTGCTACTTCCAGCCGAGACGTAGGAAAAACTACCTTGCTTTATCACAATATTTATACCGTAGGGCCCCCCCTTAGACAGCTTATTCGCCGGAAAAATCCTATCCAGCGACATGAGGAAGAAACCCAAGTCAAAGAAATGCTCGAAACAGGGGTTATCAAATCATCCATCAGTCCTTGGTCCTCTCCCGTAGTATTAGTTAGAAAGAAGGACGACTCCACTAGATTTTGCATAGATTACCGGCAATTAAATGACGTAACCATCAAAGACGCCACCCCCCTTCCTCGCATTGACGATTCTCTAGATTCATTGCTAGGCGCGAAATGGTTCACTACTCTAGACATTCTGGCCGGATATTGGCAAGTGCCAGTGCTTCCCGAACATCAACAAAAAACAGCTTTCGCCACTAGTCAAGGGCGACCTTATAAATTCACCATGCTACCTTTTGGCTTATGCAACAGTCCTGCCACTTTCTCCAGACTCATGGCATCTGTTTTGCAAGGCTTAACCTGGGAGACCTGTTTAGCTTATTTAGATCAAGGTCTATGTAGAGAGGTCGGCCAGTCGACGGGTGAGTTTACGCTCACTGTGCGCATGATGTAGGCTGTACCAAGGCTGTACCACTGGACCAAGATGAAGGACCATATAGCCGCCACAGAACTCATTCTCTCTCCCCTAAGTTGTTTACATATTTGGAGTTGGCAGGCATTTATTTGTACATATATAATATGCAGTATTTGTACATCTGATAGGGGAGTGCCGTACTTAGAATATGTACACAAATATTGTTTTGGTTTGCTTGGTTATCTTAATTTATTCCCTTAACAGTAGAAGCCCCAATACTCGTGAAAATAATATCATTGTAGTCTTTCAGCATTGGAAACAAATGCTAGTGAAATATCATAGTTTAACAGATAGTTTAAGACTCTTTTTTTGGCAGTATGTCACTATAGACCATAATAAGAAATATAATATGATTTGCACATGTTATTCACGGCTATGTTCTCCATACTGTTATTTGCGCATTTTCATAAATTTTATATTTTCACTTCTGAAAGTCTTGCTTTTTCCTTGTTTATCCTAATACTATTATTTATCTTTCTAATTCTAAAAAATACAGATATTTTGGCAAAGAAGCATATGACATCAGTCGGTAGATCAACTCCAACACTTTCTATTTCCAACACAATTCTTTTCAAACATTATTTGCCCTCTTTAAGAGTGTCCCCATGTACAGTCTTAAATACTTTTGTCATTGTGGTTAAGTGAGAATAAAAAGACTCTGAGCGAGCATACAGTTCACCTCTGTATAATTCTTCAATCAAAGTCTTGTTCATGGACTTGCATTAAGTAGCTTTCTGGCCTAAGTGAGGGTATTTCACACAAAACTTCCTTACAATATAACACCACTGTACCTCGGAGATTTTTCTTCTATTACTATATCAATTGATTTACCTCCATGTTTGCTACGGTTCATAGACTTCTGGTATTCATCAGTCTCATCACTTGCATAGTTTTCTACCTCATACCTGTCATCCAAGTCTTTGACACAGTTACTTGTAATGTAAAGTTCAACTGCCAAATATCTTTCACTGAAAGGTGTACCTTTATATTTTGGTGTGCTCATGCAAACATTATTTGCTAAGCAGTCAAAATTATCAGTAGTTGTGCTAGGTTTCTCAGAAATTAGTGCAACATCTTTTCCTAGGAGTAACTTATTTAGCAATTTTTTCGATGTTTAACACACAAAGAGCGGGTGGTAGGGTATTTTACACTGTGCCGTCCAGCGTTTTTTTTTTACCCTAAATAGGGTTGTTTCCGTGCTCATTTTCATGCATAAACAAGACCCAGAGCGTAAAACAAGTATCCATCCCTGAAAGGGCGTAAACAGAGGTTTCCAATGACATCCGAACGATCCTTGTACGACCACTGGTTCTCTTGCAACGATCATGCAACACGAGTGCAAAAAACCTAAAATATGGTAATTTCCGTACATAATTCCCTGTGTAGCGAGTGAGAGGAGAGGGAGGAAGGTGGAATACAGTTCAGTACACCCACGACGGTCGTGGGGAGCGGTCATAAGGTTACTACGCTCGTCCCACCGCTCAGCTCTCTCTCTCAGCAACATTACGTGCTGAAAATGGCACTCGACAGATGTCGTGCGCCGTTGGTTAAGGGTTAAACCTAAATATAACTGTCTAGATCAAACTTAACCTAACCTAACCTACCTAACCTAACTTTCCTAACCTAACGGAAAACACTCTATTTCAACGTATTTTAAAGAGGTGTGTACACTTAAACTGTCGCCCTAAACCTTATGTTACTGCAAACCTACCTGACCTATTTCGTAAATTTTTTACTTTTAAACACACCAACGCTTGTCCACACACACACACACACACACACCTGAAGGATTGACCTGGGCATGACCTCTCACTGTAAATTAATTTCCGGGGCCTTCTTTTTTTTTTCTGCTGGAATTCCCTGACCCCACATGTATACTCACACACAAACAATATGCAATTCCTCTTTTACTTGTATATATGTGTGTTTAGGTATTATTTTAAGTAGCCATACAGTATAAAATAATATTTGTATAGCATAATGTACTGACAGGTATGTGATTTCGAGCATAGATATGTAAATATTTTCACATACACAATTAATAATAATAATAATAATAATAATGTTCCATATATTTCTTCCCGCAACAAGCCTGCATAACAAATCTCTACAAGCAGCCTAGATAATAATGTTGCTCATTTTCCAGCATAATCCATTGTAATTCAACTGAGGCACCATTTCAACTAATTGACTGCAGCAATAACCTACTTAATATCGTTTCAGAAAAGATCTAGAGATATACCGTATTGTTAACAGTTATAGATATATCTCATATATTATTATTATTACATACACATCCACATACATACACACACACAATCACACACGACATATTTGATAGATCTTTGGTTATATAGTTTATTAAAATATCCATTATTTAGATAACTCACACACCCCATTCAGTAACGTTCACACACCACACACACCCTCATACACCATTTACACACTCCCACACCAAACATACCATTCAGTCACTCAGATACCACACACACTATTCATTCAATTACACAGACACAAACTCTCACACAGGCAGTGTGACAGTAAAGCGGAAGTATTTAATGTTTGATCCTGCTGTTTTTTTTGCGAGTTACGGCACCCATATGCGGAACAATTGCTCGGCATATCTGCAGCTATGAAAATATATCATCAGTCGATGACATAATCTTAGATAGAAGGTGTTTATACAGAGAAGACCTGGGTCAGACTGGGGTCAGGGCAAGTCAGGGTCAGGGCTAGTGGTACAGCTTGGTACACGTGACGTCACAACTCCCGAGAGACCGCATCCTACCTGAGCGTCGGCCGACCTCTCTACATAGACCTTGAAATCATAATAATAATAATGACATAATTGTTTTCGGTAAAATTGGGGCGAGCATCTTCAGCGCCTTCGCCAAGTCTTTCAGCGAATTCGGGACGCCAATTTAAAAGTCAAGCCCTCAAAATGCCGCCTCGCCCAAGGAGAAGTAAAATTCCTTGGTCACCTAGTCTCTGAGGAAGGTATAGCCCCTGACCCTGAAAAACTCAAAGCCATCAGCGCCATCCCCCCCCCCCCCCCTCCCTACCCCCCGACGAATGTCAAAGGAGTCAGGGCCTTTTTAGGTTTAGCCTCCTACTATCGCCAATTCATGAAAAACTTTGCCAATATCGCCAAACCTCTTCATGATTTAACCAGTAAGGAAGAACCATTCCTGTGGACAACTTCACACATTCAAGCTTTTAATGCCCTTAAAGATCTCCTTTTAGCCGCCCCCGTTGTATCATTTCCTGATTACACCCAATACTACCGCCTTTATACCGATGTGTCACAATTCGGTATCGGCGCCGTCCTCGGTCAAACTAGACGGGAACACATAAATGCCTGCGCCAGTAGAACCTTGAATCCAGCCGAAGCGAACTATCCCATCACCAAGCGAGAATGCTTAAGAATAATTTGGGCCCTTCAGTATTTTAAGGCGTATTTAGCCGAGGTAAATGTCACCATCATAACCGACCATCACGCCCTCCAATGGCTACGAAAGTCTGATACTAAGAATGCCTTGACCGTTAGATGGCGAGAATCCCTCGAAGAATTTAATTTTGAAATCGCCTATCGCCTCGGGAAACTCCACACTAATGCTGACGCCTTATCCAGGCTCCCTCTAGCTTCACCTAATACCACCATCACCTCTTCTCCTGATCTAGTTCCCCCCCCTATGCATGCCAGCTTCCCTCATGACAAAATGTCACCCTCTCCTCACTACCTACTTTCACCTTCTCCTCATGACTTAATTTCACCTATCCAACCCCCCACTTCAACCCAAGAGCACGCCCCTATTCGAGCCATTCACCATCAAGATTCCACTGACCTTGAGCAACAGCACTTATTGCAACAGTTCCAAACCCAGCAGAAACCTGACTGGATACCCCGTCACCTCTTTTCCCTACTTCAAAGACGAGGGGACAATCTTTACAAACCTGACGGGAAAATTGTCCTTAGTGCCCCCACCACTTTGTCAACCATGCAATCGTTGCACTCGCATAATGACATAAATCTCACGCAAATTCCACCTTTCAGCAGATTTACTGGACCCCCTCCCCCTATGTCACTGCCAAAAGAATCACTGAAGCATTCCGAGCCTGCGCCCTTGGCAAGGATCGAACTCGCACCCCAGGCCCATCTGGCTTCTGTTGCTTCCAAACCATGGCAATTATTAGCCGTTGACGTCATGGGACCTATGGAAGGTATCAAAGGGTTCAAGTATATAATTACCTTCGTAGATACCTATTCTAAATATGTAAACGCTTGTCCCGCCAAAGATCACACTGCTTTTTCAGTCGCGGAAGCCATATTGCGACACGTGTTTCCCTATTACAGACTCAGGAAGCCATTCACTCTGACAATGCCCCCAAATTTACCGGTCACGTTTGGACCCAAATTTCACAGATCTTCGGTTTCAAGGTCAGTCATATCTCCCCGTATTGGCCCCAGGGAAACTCTATCTGCGAACGGAGCCACCGTGCCATTGCCAATCAGATCAGAACTCGGTTGTAACAAATGAATACCACCAATTTGCCGAGTCAAGTCAAAATCGTGCAATGGGGTATAAATACCTGCCCTAGGCAAGACAGGATCTCCCCGCATGAGAGAATGTTTGGTATTCCCCCCCTCTTACTTCCGTTACTTCACCTGTCAGTCCCCCACGAGCTCTCGTCAAATTTTGACCAGTCCTTAGTACACTTGAACATCGTCTCAGACAACTTCAATACATGCAAGATCTGCACCCTGACAAAACTCCCAAAGTCAGCCCCCACCATGTAGGCGATCTTGTTATGATAGCTCACCTTCCTGTTCCGTCCAAACTCAAACCCAGATACAAAGGACCATTCGAAATTCTCACCGTGCCGAACTGTTACCAGGTCACCGTCAATTACCGTGGCGAGTCACGCACGTACCGCAACCGACACGTACGCCGTTTCCAACCCATTGACGAAAATATCAATATGCTAGCTGACCCAGTCAACAATACCGCATGCCCTGTAATTACAAATCAAAACCTTTGTGCCTCAGAATCATCTCTTATAACCCCCATCTCCCCTTAAAAGTACACTATGGAGGTGTGTCCTGAGGAGCAGCGAGGTTACCTGTGGGAGAGTGTGTGTGTGTCTAGGACTTCCCCCTGGACCTACGTTGTGTGTCTAGGGCTCCCCCTTGACCTACGTTGAACCTGGTTACTATGTCCGACCCGATCTCTCTTGGGCCACGTCACCTATACCTCTACCCCAAAACTTAAGTGCTTCTCGTTGTGTAAAGTGTTTTTATTTAGATATTGCGAAGGGTGTTTCAGATATGCAGTGTTCCATTTAATGTTGATATTCGAGATTGTCGATTCTCGTCTTAATTTGCTATCGCCCCTCGTATTTAAAGAAACAGTACACACGTCTATTAGCAGGGATTAATGTATGTATAATTCTGTGAATATATCTCTTATATTCTAAATCAGAGCTTTACATATATTCGTTCGGGATTTATATACAACGCTCTACACATAATTCTTGTGAACACCCAGCAGATCTTAATATTGTTTTTATTGTTAGCTGGGTACGTTATTACAAGATAAAGTATATACAGAGAGAGTTCTAAGTGCGTGTCTCGTAGAACTGCGTTAAATGATTTCGCTTCCAAACCTCACTATCCGTTCAACTTGTTTATTATTGACTTAACCATTTCCGGCCAATCCTTCACCACGCTTAAACGCATTGAGGCGATGTTCAGCCCTACATAGTGGCTTATTTAATTATTATTCATTGTATGAGTTTATTCTTCAATGCTTTGATTCTTTGAGTTTATTAAGATATCTATCTTCTATTTTATGAAGTAACGTATGAGTTATTCAGACCTCAGCTAATATCCTAATTTACATAGTCCAAATATATTGTGCTTACGCATTGCAGTAAAAGTGACCTACCTTGTCGGCTAATCCTCTAGCGGTTGCTATTTACCTTCAGGATATTAAGTATTTGTTGTTAAGACCAAACCTCTGTGTTAGTTATTTTGTGATCCTATAGTGATTCACTACGTTAATGTTTATACGTGTTTTGATCTTATTGTGCATTTTTAGTTCACTTATTATACCAAGTGTCTTTATAAGTATTTTATACCAATTCTTATGATCCATATTCATTCAAGCTCATTTCTATATAGATGAGACTTGATTCATGTCATATTTGTACCCTAGCTACATATGAAATAAAATGTGTGAACCACAATTGTGTATTGTATGACTTTGGTAGAGATTGATATCCGTATTGTATTATCCAAGCCAGTTTTGACCCAGTTGGTTAATCTATGTTCTCAGCTCACGATAGTAAACATAACGGACCAATCTAAATGCAGTAAAAATAAACAACTCGCATAACAATAAACATTTATGATGATAGTGTTACATCAACGCACAGGTTTAAACATATAACATTCATACAAAATTATCTCAATTTTGTGTGGAATACTCTTTATTAACAGTTGCTACTTCCACGATTTGTTTACTACTTGTCCTTTCATATTTCGTTGCCTTGTTTTTTCATGGAGATACTTCTTTAATGATGTTTTGAATAATGCTAAGTTCTCTATTCCTCTTAAATTGGCAGTGTAGTGTAATTGGCAGTGTAGGCAGTGTCCACCAACCTTTAACTGTCTTCGTGGTGCGATGTATAAGGTGTTGATTTTCGGTGTGAGCATCCTGGGTTCGAATCCACGGACTGCCACATGTGTTTGTAAAATTTCATTAATCGATTTTAGGAGTATGGTTGGTTGTTGGAAGGAACATAATAATTACTAGGGAGTGACCTGAAATAATTACATTATGATAAAACATAGTGTGTGATAGCGGTATGATTCAGTTTACATTATTTAGTTGGGTATTTATAGGATGTGACATAAATCTAAAATTAGGATTTATTACTTGCGGGCTCTTTATATATGTAAATAGAAGTAAAGATACGAAATATGTATATACTGTACATACTGAAATTTTAAAATATTCATGGACACATATGTCTCCTTTGTTGATTTTTTGTTTGTTTTTGTATGTACTAGTTCTTACACATCATTTTTGGCAAAGGAAAACAAATATATAATTATCTGTTGTAACCATTGTATATATTTGTAAATTTGTTTATGACAATAATTGTTTTGAATTGAAATTGAATTGAATTGGATTTGTTTTTAAATGTTTGTTTCCATGTTCCACCTCATAGAGTTATACAATATTATCATATGAGGATAGACAAGATAATAATATATACTTTTCATAGCATCTAGGGTAAGTTGATTTCGGATGTGATAGAAGATGCCACATATATATATATATATATGTTTTAAGCATACTGCATGTATATGTGGTCCCCAGTTCAATCGGTCATCAAGTATTACACCTAAAAGTTTGATACTTTTACTTCTTTGTAAAATATTCCCTCCTAATTGTATTGGCATCACAGATTCAGGAACCCTCCCATTGTAAAATACTATACTGTATACTGTGATATGTTAGTGTTAATTGACATCTTGTTTGCTGAAGTCCACTCAAGGATTTAATTTAATTCAATATCTATATTATCAAGTAAGTTCACAGCACTGCCATCCTTAATAAGAAGATTCGTGTCATCTGCATATAACACATATTTAAACTTATTGCTAGAATATAATTATGAGATCATAAATACAAATATGAAACAAAATCGGGCAAAAAATCGATCCAAGAGGAAGACCATGGCTAATTTCATTATAACAGGAATATGTATAAATATAAAATACTACTTGTTTCCTATTCAGCAAGTAACTGGGCATCAGCTATAGTGGCAATCCTTGGATACTTATATGTTCCAAATGCTGTATTAATATATAATGATCAAGTGCGTCAAAGCTTTCGACAGATCTAAAAATACATTAATAACATATTCCCCCTTATCTAATGATTTATGTACACACCCGATGAATTCAAGCAGGGCTGTTTCCGTAGATTTATTAATTCTAAAACCATGCTGGCACTCTGATAGCAAGTTATTGGACTCTAGAAAGTTTCTTAATCTCTTTGCTATTGTGTATTCAAATACCTTGCTGAAAGCTGCAAGTATTGATACGGGTCTGAATTTAATGGGATCATTTGTATATCCTGATATAAATATTGGCATGACTTTCGCTTTTTTTAATATTCATTATACTAAAAAGTCATTCTCTCACTTCCCATACGTTCCACATGGCCGAACCATTTCAAGGTGTTCCTTTTCACAGTTTCCAGCACATCTACATCCACACAACACAGCTCTTGTACTTCCTCATTCATCTGTCTATCCCTCCACGGAACTCTGCACGCACTTCTCAAGTAACTCATTTCAACCCTTCTCACTCTTGGTTTGTGTCTCTTCAACAACGTCCATGCTTCACTCCTGTATGTCAATGTCGGGATTACCACATTATCATGCAAGGACTTCTTTACTTCTATGCTGACCACCCTATTTCTTGTTGCTGCTTTCAGCATTCCTACAACCCTCTTCCTATATTGCACCCTCTCCCGCACTTATTCATCCATACTCCCATCTTTACTAAACACACTGCCCAAATACTGACAGTATATGAGCTGACATTCTCCATAGCCTGACCATTCAACCTCACCTCACACTCTGTGACTGCACCCCTTTCAAAGACCATAACCTTACTCTTCCCCGCATTTACCTTCAGATTCCGTTTTTCATAAACTGTTCCAAAACATATTTACCAGACCCTGCATCTCCCATTCACTATCGCTAATCAGATCTGTATCATCAGCTAATAGCAGTACATGCAACTTCCACTCAGTTCCTTACCTTATCAGCGGTACACCAACATCCACTGCTCTTCCCTGTATTTCTTTCATATACTGTATATATTGAGCAACCATAGGTACATCACACACCCTTGCTTTAACCCAACATTCATATCAAAGAACTTGCTCTGTTCATTCTCCACACATACTGATGTCTATGCACCCTCATACATGCTCTTCACTGCTTTCAGCAACTTGCCATCTACTCTTTATCTTTATCAACTCTGCCATAGGCCTTCTCCAAGTCCATAAAGGCAGCATACAACTTCTGTTCCCTCTCCAGATATTTCTATATACCACATTTAAGGCAAACATATGGTCCACACATCCTCTTCCCTTCGTAAACCCGCCCTGCTTGTCACCTACCCATTTCTTCGTTCTCGCTCTCACTCTAACATCTTCCCTACTACGCTAGAAGACGTATCCTCCGGTGATTACCACAAACTCCTCTTTCCCCTTTTACAGGGGGACTATTACGCCTGTCTTCCAGACATCAGGCGCACTTTCCTTGTTCCATGCTAGTTTACACATTTTCCATACCCATTCAATCACTAACTCACCACTATACCTCAACATTTCCCCACACACTCCATCTATTTCTGATGCTTTCCCCATCTTCACTTATATCAAGGCTTCACACACTTCTGTCCTCCTGATCCCCACTTCCTCCTCCACTACTTCTCTTCTTCTCCCTCCCATACCCCATCCAACTATGTTTGCTGGCGCTTCATTCCTTACGTTCAACAATTCGTTGAATTGCTCCCTCTATCTCTCGACTCTTTCTTGCTTCTCGGCTAACACTAGTCCATTCTTATCTTTCACACCCTTACTGTTTCCCTTGCTACTTTCCCTAACTTTCTTGACCTCTTTCCAGAACAGTTTCTTACACTCTCTCCATTTTACACTTAAATTCCTTTCAAACTCCTCATCTACTCTGCTCTTACTTTCCTTCACCACTCTCTTTTTCTCCAAGTATCTTTCCCTTTTGTGTCTCTCCAAATCTGTATTCCCTCTACTACCCAACCATTCTCTATATACTTACTGCTTATCTTCAACAGCTAGTTTTACCTCTTCAATCCACCAGTATGTACCCTTCACTCCCCTCCCTCTTCTCCTAACTCCACATGCCTCCTCACTTGCTGCACACATCTCTTCCTTAATCAATTTGCTCACCCCTTCCACTTCATACCCTTCAAGTAAAACCTACCTGGTCGTCTTTCTACTGCTCTCTTGAACTCTTCCTTGGTCTCCTCCTCCTGTAACCTCTCCACCCTCTTAACCACTCCACCTCCCTCCCGCCTCACTCTAGCTCTCTTCACCCACTTCTTATGTATCCTAATTTTAGCTACTACTACATAATGGTCACACTACCCCCCCCCCCCAAACCCGTATAATAACCTAGCATCTAGCACAATATTCTTCTTTTGTGCATTCACACATATATAATCAATCAGTGCCTTCCGTTCCACTGTCTTTCCCTCCCTCCTCCACTCCACTTTCCATGTGTACCTGTGTACCTCCCCACACATATGTCCACAAGTGCACTGCCATTCCCATCTACCTCTGACGGTATACCCCACCCTCCCAGCACCCTATCTACTATATTATGACCCACCTTCCCATTCACATCCCCAATCAGATATATTTGTTTGTTCTTACCAAACTTATCCAGACACGCCTCAACATTCATCCTGAACTTCTCTTTCTTTCTCTCTTTCAGGTTTATCCTCTGTCGGAGCATACACAAACACAACCACCCACGTTTCTATTTCTACTTTAATTCTTACCAACAAAATCCTTGCACCCACACAATCATAGTCCCTTACACACTCCTTCCACTTGTTACTTACAAACAAACATGCACCTTCTTTCGCTCTCTCATTCTCATTCATTCCAGCACACACACCTATTCCACATTCACATTCTTTCACACATGTAGCCTTCCATTATTTTGGTCTCAGTCATTCCACATACATCCAGCCTGGCATTCGCTAACACTTCCAGAACCTCTCTCTCTTTTGAGTCTTCTTTGACGCCTCTTACATTCCATGTAGCAATCCTTAAGCAGTCCTTGTCCGGTTGGTGTTCGTCAATAGTCAGTGTTCGAAGCTGATTGATAGTTTTTTGTTGCTAAGGATTTTTTTCCGGGTGGATGGTTGCAGGGCCAACCGACCAAACCTCTTTAGTTGCCTCGTATGACACGCAGGAGGCACGTGAGGCATATTCTGACCCCTTTCCCCCAGGGGGTAAGTTTTATGACAATCTAAAAAAAAAAAAAAATCAAAATCATGAATTCTTTTTTGGCATCGATTTGCGATCGTTTTTTTTTTTTTTTTTTTTTTTGTTTTTATTATATTCCAACTACTCCCTCTCGGGCATAGGCTGATAGCCTTTTCACTCTACCGCTGAACACGGTGAGGCCCGTGAGGTCTTGCTCCAGTCTAAGGAGTGAGACATGCGAAGCTTCACTGCTCGAAGCAACTCCATCTCTGAAGCCGCCTCGCCTCTGCGCTTCACAGTGTTACGACCGGGACTCATATAAAACAAGGGCTCTTAATCATTGGACTAGAAAGGCACACAGCCACAACGGTAACACTAGATCCAACCCTCGAACTTATAATGCCGGTGCACAAAAAACACCTATACCCTCCAGAGTTAAATCTGCGATAGAGGGGTATCCTCTAACTCGGTATAAGTGCACTACTACTACAGTCTGATGATCTCTGATACAGCCTGATCACAACAACATACAATTATGTTAATAATGTATACAAGGAAAAAGATAGAGAGCTTAATTAAATCACTGGAATGATTTAATTCAAACAAGAAGAAGGTATAAATAAAGTTACTCTAAACAATAATAAACTGTCACTCCTATATTAAAGAAAGTGAATGAAAGTCCTAAAGCATCGAACAGGAATCTTCTGAAGAAAGTCTGATGCTGCTTAACTCCCTCCGACATATTATGTTCCAATAAGTCCAAGTAGGCGCTTGACAAGTATTTTGGGTCTTGAATTTGGCTCATGAGTGTTGTCGAAGCCTTACATTTTTCGCGATTTCCATCCACCAGAATGCTGTTTATTGTGATGTATCATATATCAATGGAAAGAGGAATATTTATAGTACATGATAAAATAAAAACAAATGTAAATAAATCGAAATATGAAAGTGTAAATGAGTCCGGAATACAATTATTTCCCATGCAATTGTCTTCACACCGTCCTAGCTCTAAATTGTGAGTGATGACCATATATTTTGTTTTGCTCAAATAATAGTATTTTTTCTCCTCTTTCCAAATCTGAAAACAGAAATTGTTTATCTTCAATAGTTCTCAAGCAGTGACCGAAAAAAAAATATATGATTTTGATTTATATGGTTTATAACATTTTCAATTTATTTCGTTGCTACGAAGTATATGGTTTTAAATTTAGGCTGTATGAATACGGCAAATAATGCTGATGAGTATAAAACAAACTAGAAGTTCCTAGGACAAATACTTTTTGCGCTATGAATATTTGAAATGAAGAGCCAAAATGCGAATATTTACGCTTCACCCATCTCTGTTCCGGCGATGCTAGCCGGGTTCTGAGCTGTTCCCCACCTCGTGGTTGCGTTATTTGCTCGGATACGTATAACTGTATAGATCACCGGAATCGGAAAATTGTGCTCTTTCCAATGGTGAAAACAAAAATAATATAGCATAATTGGTTCGCGAGCTATGCACAATTGTTTCCATGCAGTGACCGAAAAAAAAAAATCTGATTTTGATTGATATGGTTTATAACATTTTCGATTTATTTCGTTGCTACGAAGTGTATGGTTTTAAATTTAGGCTGAATGAATACGGCAAATAATGCTAATGAGTATAAAATAAACTAGAAGTTCCTAGGACAAATACTTTTTGCGCTATGAATATTTGAAATGAAGAGCCAAAATGCGAATATTTACGCTTCACCCGTCTCTGTTCCGGCGATGCTAGCCGGGTTCTGAGCTGTTCCCCACCTCGTGGTTGCGTTATTTGGTCGGATACGTATATAACTGTATATATCACCGGAATCGGAAAATTGTGCTCTTTCCGATGGTGAAAACAAAAATAATATAGAGTAATTGGTTCGTGAGCTATGCGCAATTGTTTCCATGCATTGTTATTGTTATGAAAATATATGAGAATGTTTATACAGTTGTATATCTTTGCCACAATATACACCCTTTCCAACGAGAAGGGAAATGGCTCCTGGGTTGACACTGAAAAAACAAAATAAGAAAGCCAGGTAATCTTCAGGTAATAAATTCAGAAATAATTCTATTGTACACGTAAATAAATTAATGTAATGTATATATATATATATATATATATATATATATATATATATATATATATATATATATAAATTATATATATACCAAGGTGTCAAACAAAATATAAAGAATGGTAAATGGTAATGGTAATGTAGTGTGGATATATTTTATATATATATATATAGCATGATATATATATCTATATATGTATATATATATATATATATATAATATATATATATATATATATATATATATATATATATATATG